>VWZG01013167.1:127544-163428 GCA_013396735.1 Grallaria varia
CGCACGGCGGCGCCGGCCGGAGTGGGATGGCGGTGGCACCGTCCGGCGACTCCGGTGCCCGGGCCGGGCCCAGCGGTGGCGCAGCCCGCGGGCCTCACACCGAGCCCCTGCGGGGCCGCGCGGGAGATGCCCAAGCTGCGTGGGGAGGCCTTCTGGAGGGAGACGCTGCGGAGCGCCCATTACGTGGTGGCGCCCATGGTGGACCAGAGCGAGCTGGCCTGGAGGCTGCTGAGCCGCCGCCACGGCGCCCAGCTCTGCTACACCCCGATGCTGCACGCCCAGGTCTTCCTCAGGGACGCCAACTACCGCCGCGAGAACCTCTACGGCGAGGCCTGTCCCGAGGACCGGCCGCTCATCGTGCAGGTGAGCGCGGCGCCCCCCCCGGCCCCACCGTGCGAGCCGCTCTCGGGTGGCGCTGCCAGACGCGCCTTCCACCCAGCTTGTGTTAACAAATCCAGGCGTTTTCCAAATGTACGCGAGTTGAAGGTAGTCAGGCTCGTTCAGATTTTAACGTGGTTGTATAGGATGACAGAAACCTCATTTTTTTCACTTAAATACCCCCGACAGTACTTAGACCACTGCCCTGGGGAGCCTGTTCAGTGCCCTCTGGGGGAAGAACCTTTCTTTACAGCCAACTTAAACCTGCCCTGACACAGCTCCAGCAGTTCCCTCTGGTCCAGTCTCTGATTAACCGGGCAGAGATCAGAGCTGGCCCTCTGCTGCCCGGAGAGGCTTCGTGAGGAAGTTGTGGACTGCTGTGGAGTCTCCCCTCGGTCTCCTCCAGGCTGTACAGACCAAGTGACCTCAGCCACTCCTCCTATGGCCCCTACAGACCCTTCACCATCTTCACAGCCTCCTTTGGAGTCTCTCTAACAACTTCAGCTCTTTGTTATACTGTGGCACCCAAACTGCCCCCAGGACACAGTTGACCCTCCTGGCTGCCAGGGTACTGCTGACTCATGTTCAACTTGCCATCAACCAGGATCCCACGTCCTTTTCCACCGCACTGCTCTCCAGCATCTCGTTCCCCAGTCTGTCTGTACATGCAGGGTCACCCCATCCAGGTATAGGATCTGGCACTTGTCTTTGTTAAGCTTATGGCTGGTGATTGCTCAGCCTTCTGATTTGTCAAGGTCCGTCTGCAGGGCCTCTCTGCCTTCGAGGAATTTGACAGCTCTTCCCAGTTTAGTATTGTTGGCAAGGTTACAAGTAATTTATGAAAATGTTGAAGAGCTATGGGCCGAGGATGGAGCCCTGCGGAACCCTAACAGTGACGGGTCACCAGCCTCATGTCACCCCATTCACAGTAGCCCTTTGCACCTGACCTGTGAGCCACTTGCTTGCCCATCACACAACGTGTTTATCCAGCTGTGGTCTAGACAGTTTGTCCTAAAGGGTCGTCTGAGAAACATTGTCAAATGCATTACTGAAATCCGAAAAGATTATATCACATGACTTCCTTTGATCATTTTGAAAAATGGTGTTTGCTGTTATTAACTGTGCATATTATGCCTGTTTTCTCTGGCAGGCAGTTGCTTCATAGCTATGTCATAATGTGTTGTCAGTACTTGAAGAAAGCTATTGCCTGATAATTCCACTTTTCTTTGGTTCACACAGTTCTGTGCCAATGATCCTGAAGTGTTTGTTCAAGCAGCACTGTTGGCTCAGGATTACTGCGATGCCATAGACCTAAATTTGGGTTGCCCTCAAATGATTGCGAAGAGAGGTATGTGCAAACCTGAGCCCTGGATAAACAGAAACAGCATGTTCCAAATGTGTACATTGGCAGTAAAACAGGAAGAGGGACAGCCTTGGGGAGGGGCTGGAGTACTGCTGAAGGCAGACTTGGTTACACCCCCTACAACAGGTAATACTTTGTAGTACCTAAAGCAAAAATTAGATATCATCATCATGGCTAGGCTTCGCAAATGAAGATTTGGGAAGGGCTCTCCCCACGCTTGCTGCAAGTGCGCTGGTGGCTAAAGAGGGCGATGTGAGATAGGCAGGTCCGGTCGCAAAAAGCACAGCTTTCCCATTTCTCTTGACAGTTCCTGTGTCTAGAATATCCTTCAGAAAAAAGAATTTTTAGTAAGAGCTTGGTTTTCTTTCTGATTTCAATTGCTCAAACAGCCTAATTTTGAAAGACTAAATTTAAAATTACATCGTGCAGGCACTTAGCATCTCCTATTTCCTTCATACCTCGCAGAATTTATTCACAGTAGCATAGAAGAGGACAATCTCTTACAGATACTGCATGTTTGAAAACCAAAACCCGTGTTTGAAAATGTTGGGATGTTGAGGAAAAGATTTGTTCAGTAAATGCCCATTCCTCTTCTAAAATGTCATTCAAAGACTAGTAGGAAATGATCAGTGCTGTACAGGGTAAAAGAGATCTTTCAGTCTTACCAGCTTTTATCCTAACTGGAATTTTTAAACATCTTGTATAAACCCCTGAAAGTTGGACTTTGAGCTGCCTGTGTCAACACACCTGCCCTAGGGAGTACCAGTGAAAGCAGGGTTTGGGGATTCCTTGTTTACCCTGTAAATCTAGGGTGGCACAGGAAACAGAACGATCCAACTTCCAGCTGGGGCAGGACAGAGCAACTCTGTTTCTACCAGTGAGGCATATGAGTGTCTGGATCATTGTATGTGAGTGTTTATGAAAGCTGTGTCATTCTTACTCCTCTGGACAAGTCTGTCATGCTCTTTTATTATAGGTCACTACGGAGCATTTCTGCAAGAGGAGTGGGATCTTCTTCAGAGAATGAGTTAAGTATTTAGAGAGGGAATTGGAAGAACACGTCATTGGGAGGAGGCTTAGGGAGTTCTGGGAAAAGGAGGTGCAGCATATTTCTTTGGGCTTTGGTGATTGTTTTGCATTCTTTTTTTTTTCCCCTTTTTTTCCTACTGTATTTCACTAGCTCCTTCAAGATACTTGGTGGTTTCCCTCTGCAAACTCATACTAGATCTGCTAAAAGACTTCAGTACCTGAAACAAACTTTAGGTGAAAGTGAGTCAGTTAAGTTCCAGTCTCATATGATGGCTCAGTGGCTCTCCAACTGTAGAAACAACAGAACTCCTAGTGCCTTACTTTTTCACTTTGAAGTTCTCAGGTGCCAAGAGTCATGTTTCTCCTTGAAGCCACAGTTGCCTTTTTCTGATCAAGTCAGTGTACTCCTGTCCACAGCGTAGCAAATTATGCCTTTCTTCTCCTAATTTGTGTAGGTTGTTTTCAGGCTCTCAGTGGCTGTTGTGAACAATATTGTATTTTTTTAAGAAATACATTTGTAACTGATGTAAAATGCAAGGTTTTGGTCATTGTATAGAACTGAGAATGTGGCTCCCCCCCCACCTGGAAGCAAGTGCCTAGAGTTTGATTTCTGTTTACGTTCCCTGTGGTCTGGGGAACCTTGAGTGCTGTTTGGCACAAAGACAGACTGGTGCTTCCTTACCCTGTATGTAATGTGGTTGTTGTAAAATACGCAAATCCGAATAGGCTCAAGGTGTGAAGAGAACCCAGGTTGTCTAGTTGGGTGGGAACCCAGGCTGTCTAGTAAAAGAGTTGTCTTAGGCTGTGGTATAAAAGGTGGGCAAAATTTCCTCTTCCTCCTTCTTCCCCCAGTCGCCTTTAAAATGTTGGAGTTCTCTTTTCTGCCTGCACCCGTATACACCTTACTTGCTTGCTCCTTTGAAAGGGTAATAGGAAGTACCTATCATTGGAGCTTGTAGGATTTGGATCAGAAGGCAGCAGGTGACTTCCTACATTATGCATCCAATCTGTGGAAGAGAAGAGAGTTTCAGAGATACCATTACTTACTGTTTTCCTATTGGCTCTCTTTGTTAGCTCTTTTCTTAGTATTTCTGTAATTCCATGCACTGTGTAAGGGCTATGGATGTTTGACATGCTGTTCCAGATTTCACCTTGACTCTATAATCTACAATCTCTGCTTGCCATGGGCTTGCCATGATTATTTGAATGATAATTACCAAATCAGCTTTTGTAGGAAAGATAGACAAGCAAGTATTAACATGGGAGGAGTACAATAGCCTGTGATGGTAATAAACCTTTATCAGTAATTAAGTTTTGAAGGGGTGGTCCTTGAAAGTGAAGGTTTGATGCAGTGGAAATGCCGGGGCTATTAAATAGTGGCTATTTTATGCTCCTTTGTTAGAATGGAGATTTTGTGCTTCATATTTTACTGGTACTTGATTAACCTGTGCAATAAGGATTGCAGAGGACACTGCTGGTTTTTTTATGTGAGAACTAGATAGAATGAACTCCTAAGCTTTTCCATACCACACTCAGTATCAGATCTCAAGGAGAGTAGACACTTTTCATAGCATTGTGCAGCCCACTTACCTGTCTTTTCAATTTTTTCTCAGTTTTACTGGCTAATGAGAAGCTCTCTGTTCCCATCACATGCAAAATCCGCGTTTTCCCAGACATTGACAAGACAGTGAAGTATGCACAGATGCTGGAGAAAGCTGGCTGTCAGGTAAGGAGGCAGCTGCTCCCTCTGCTCTTGCATTGGGCACGTCTTTGTGTAAAATATCTGCTGACCAGTTCTTGGTGTACTCTGGAGATGAATAGAGATGCACTGTTTTGCAGACAGAGCAAACAGGATGCAGAGAGCTGTGTGTGTATTTGCAGTCCCAGGCAGCAGGTTAATAGCGTGATATGGGAGACACGATGATTTCAGAGTATCTTTGTAATCACTGTGTTTGACTTCACTTCACTGTGCTTGAGCATCTCAGTCTTCACACAGTGCTGCAGGAGGCAATGTGAATGCATGAAATCCACAGGACTGTAGAAAAAAAGGGTATCAAAGATGACCACCACTGGCGAAAAAATAGGCAACCTTCTAGGGTCTAACTCCAGTTAAACTGGAAGAGATGGTCTGTAGTTAGAGCCAGTAGTGACAGTATTTGGATCTTCTGCTGAGGAGAAAGCTAGATCAATGTATCACAAATTCCAAAGAGTGTCACAGATGGAATCCTGTGCAAAAGGCAGTCTGTAGGTTCTGCCATAATACAATCTTGTTATGCCATGGAATAACAAACTGAAAGGAGCCCAAGGCCATGCCAGGGTAGGTGAGCTGCTGATATCTTTCTGTGATGCTCAGCTCTCTGCACTGTTGAAATAACAGTGGCAATTCAGTACATCCATGAAGTGTATGGGGTGAAAGGAAATTTTTGTCAATGCATTTGTTCTAGTGTTTCATACATGTGAAAAGTGAATGTAATTTTGTGTTCTAGCTGCTGACTGTGCATGGTCGTACTAAGGAACAGAAAGGGCCACTTGCTGGCGTGGCATCTTGGGAGCACATACAAGCTGTCAGGTTAGTGAGCAGTACCAGGCTTACTGCATTCCTGCTAACACACTGGATTTTAAGCAGAGTGTGCAGTGGCACTGAAGAGCAAACAAATTTGTGTGACGGGGAGAATTTGTCAGTTGACTCAAATTCTCAATTTTATGCATCTGTTTTATTCACTGGTGTAGAACAGCTGTAAACATTCCCGTATTTGCAAATGGAAACATCCAGTGTCTCAGTGATGTGGAAGAATGTATCCGTAAGACAGGAGTACATGGCGTCATGAGTGCAGGTAAAGAAAATGAACTTTTACTCATAACAGATGAGAGTACAAAACACAGTTTCTTATTCTCTTAGCAGCCCCATATACATTTATTAAAAGCTTGTGTCAGATTGACTTGGTGAACAACTTTGATTGACAGCTGAGTGGCCATTCTCTCTCCTCTTGTACTGGCCATCTCTTACCAGAACCAGAAATCACTTAAGATTGGTGAGAATTCTTACGCTGGACTTGGAGTACTGGACAGCTCAAATCTAATTTACTTGGCAAAAGCATATGGGACTCGTGTTGTCCTGGAATAGTTTCATAGTATTTGTTAATCAATGGAAGGGTTTTTGAATGGTTCTCAATTAACTAAGTGTATCTGCAGATTAATATTCCTGCAAATGGTTCATATTGGGTAGGGACAAGAAAGAACTGACATAACTTCCTACAGGAAGAACTAGGATAGACGTCACTCACACAATTAAAGCAATGAAGGATATTTTCTGGGGGTTGTAGAATCTTGATTTTAGTAAATACTGGTTAACAAAAGGCTTCTGCAGACAGCAGAGAAAAGCATAGTGAGAAGCTGTATCTGTAAACTTAGGCCAGACAAATGTCAATACAGACATAAGGTAAGATCAGTTGTTTAAGTATTTAACCACTGGGCAACAAAAGCAGTGATTTCTCTATTTGTTTATTTTTTTACTGTATTTGTGTCATGGTTAGATGTCTTTCTAGAAAGTGTACTTTAATTAGACATCAGCTGTTTGGCTCAGTTAAGAATTGTATAGTGAAATACAGTGTCCTGAGCTGAGACTAGAGTTTCACGGATCCTGTTGCTCTTGTGAGTTATATGGGTTATGTGTCTGTGACTGGCTGGTAGAATCACAACAGACAGACCTGATCAATCACCAGATTTTTTTTTTTGTTTTGTTTCAATCCTGAAATGAAAGTTTGAGTATTTCTTTTAATTCCCTAGAAGGTAATCTTCATAACCCAGCTTTGTTTGAAGGCCGAAACCCCTTGGTGTGGGAGATGGCTGAGGAGTATCTGGAGATAGTGCAGAAGTACCCTTGTCCATTGTCTTATGTTAGGGCTCATCTCTTCAAGCTCTGGCATCACACGTGAGTATCTCCAGAGAACTCTTAATGTTTTCAGGGCTCATCCTGCTTATCAAGTGTCTAGGTTTTCTGGATAAGGACTTGTTTGGCCACGTTGAGTGTTCTGCAAGGTTTTCTTTCCTGGACCTGACTGGAGAGGATGTGGGCTGAGGCCTTTACCCTTCACTTTCTATCTGGGAAACAGGACATGGGCAATGAACAAGTTGCCCCACGAAAAGCTGGGGTGTGAGCTCACAGCACAGCAGCTGCCTTGTGGAAAGTCCCCATATGCACATGAGCCCCTTCATGGCAAGTGTGAGTTAACTCACTCCTTGTTCACTGTGAGGCAAAGTGCTCTTGCATTTGTTGTGGAGTAAGAGCATGGCCATGGGCAGCCACTGAGGAGCAGCTGATGCACTGTATGTTCATGTGAGCTTAACTGAAAGTACCTTGGTTGTGTGCCAAGTATTTCTGTGGAAAAGAAGTGTATAATCTTTTCTCAGGACTTAAAGGGAGAACATAAGCTTCTACCAAAGGCAAGTGCATCAGGGAAAATCTATAAAAAGCTTTTATAAAGGTATTTTTTGTTGATCTCAGTCTAAATATATGTCTTGATGTTTGGGATTTGCCTCAGGCTTCAAGTTTACCAGCAGCTGCGTGAAGAATTAGCAAAAGTGAAGACTCTAGAAGGCATTGTAGATGTCAACAGGGAGCTGAAACTGCGATGCCAGGTACCCAGACAGGCCCTGATCTCCCAGAACTGTCTGCACTTGGTGGGAATGTACCACATCTGTTATGCAGTTGACACCCATTAGTCACTTCTCTGGAACTTTGGGGCTTCACCAGGCTTGAAATTGGTAGTTACCTACAGTAGCATTCCCTTAAGCCTGAACAACTTTACATGGGATGAAGTTGATTTAGGAATTACAAATGTGCTTCAGTTCATCTGTTTTAGTAGAGGGATTTTTTTGCCCATATGTAATTGTCAGCTTGAATTCCAATTTTTGGTTTCCTGGAGTTTGAAGTGTTATTTAAGGTATTTCCTGAGAACTCCAGGAAAACTGACTGTAACTCTATGCTGCAGGAAGAAATAGCTAATCAGAAAGAAGGAGACAAGCCAAAAGAAGGGTTGCCTTTTTTCCACTGGATCTGTCAGCCATACATCAGGACAGGGTGAGTCATTGATACTTCAAGATACTCACAGACCTTTCGCACCCGTACTATCAGTACCAGCCTCTGATTCTGTTCTGGGAGCTTACGTTCATTGAAAAAAGTGAAGAGTTTGGATTACTTTTATTCTGGTTTGGTTTTTTTTGTCGTTACTGTTTTGTTCCTGGGGATGTTGCTCATTGTTTGCATCTTCTCCTTTAGATCCTACTCAGATTTCTCTCTCTCTCTCAAAGTATAAACCAGGAATCCACTGCAGCTCAAAAAGAGAACCTGATGTGCAGCAAATATGCTACCTGACAGTGCTTTATTGTTATATGCAGCACAAATGTTGCTGGTAACTGCCATGGTAGCAAAGATGGGAACTAAATTGAATTCTATAAAGGATTCTGGTAGTGTATGGACACTTTTCAGATAGCTTGTTCCCTTTCTGCTGAAAAATGGGCTGAAGAAGAGAACAAGTTGTCAAGGTCAATACTTAAGTAAATGCTTAAATAAATGCTTAAGTAAAACCCGGGAATAGCAGGTGTGCCTGATTTAACTGGCCAAATTTATTTGACTTTCCAACTGATATATCTGACAGTGTGTCTGTCATTAACTGCCATTGCTAACCAGAAAAGTTTGGTTTTTCTATTTCACTTCTAAGGGCAATTACACTTTCTTGTAACCATGATAGGGTGGTTTACAGTTTACCGAGATTTCAGTAAAGCACCGTAGTGGCCAGGGAACAGCTACTTCTTCCCTCCAGCCATCTTATGATGAAATTCACTGTTTCAGGCCAAAGGAGAGGTGCAAGGAGAATGGAGCCAGTGGAACTGAAAAAGGTGTGCGAGGGAAGCGTACTCTGGAAGAGGAGGAAGATGGAAATTCTGAGCTTCTGTCAAAGAATAAACAAAAAAAGAAGTTAAGAAATCCAAATAAAAGCTTTGATCCATCTTTAAAACGTAAGTTCCTTTTATTAGCGTAAGTGCATGGAGAGTTGATGATATCAGCTTTGACATAAATTGCCACTATTTATTTTCCTAGCTTGTGTAGTTTTAGAAGCTTTAAAAAGAGGGGGAATTGTTGGGAAATTTCAGTAGCAGAAAATGTGATTCAAATTATGTTCATTAATAAAGAAAACAAGGACCAAAGCAGCAGGTCACTGATTCACTGTAAACATCTTTTTAAGATCAAAACATTTTGCAAACTGAATTGTAGCTGTAACCAGTATTTGAAATTGAAATTTTGTATGCATTTCAAGCGGGTGTCCTCCCATTTTAAGATTGACTTGGGGATTAAAATATTCTGTGTTTGGATTTAGCTTAGAGGCATTTAAATGTTCAAAATATCTTTACCTTAGCACTGTTATTTGAGGTACTATATTTTTATTTCAAAAAGAGTCTGTGGCTAGAAAAGCACTAAGCTTCATCTGATCCTGATTCCTTTTTTTTTTAACTTACTTTTCCCACATAAAGATACCATTACTGAAATCAGTTCTCTCTCATCTTTCCAGCCAAATATGCAAAGTGTGATCAGTGTGGAAACCCTAAGGTAAGTCAGTACGAGTGTCCCTTTAATGGAAATGAAATGACCATGTAGTGGTCAATGGCACGGTATCTGGCTGGAGATCAGTGACACATGGTGTCCCTCAGGGCTCTGTACTGGAACCAGCACTGTTTAATGTGCTCACCAGTGATGTGGACAGTGGGATGGGGGGCAGCCTCCGCAGGTTTGCATAGACACCAGGCTGAGGGTGCAGTGACACACCTGAGGGATGGGGCCATCCAGAGGAACCTGAACGAGCCTGAGCAGTGGCCCACACAAACAGCTGAGTTTCACAAAGCCAAGTGCTGGTGCTGCACCTGGGTCGAGGCAGCCCTCAGTGTCAGTCCAGGCTAGGGCACGAACAGATTGAGAGCAGCCCTGCCAAGAAGGCCTTGGGAATGCTGGTGGGTGAGAGACTGGGGATGACTCAGTAATGGGCACTTGCAGCCCAGAAACCACATGTGTTCTGGGCTGCACCAAAAGCAGCATTGGCAGAAGGTCAAGGGCTGGGGGAATTCTGCCCCTTTGCTCTGCTCTTGTGAGACCCCTGCCTGGAGTGCTGCATCAGCTCTGGGGCCCTCAGTGTAGGAGAGGCATGGAGCTGTTAGAGCAGGTCCAGAGGAGGCCACCAAGATGATCAGGGGGATGGAACCCTCTGCCGTGGAGACAAGCAGGGAAACACTGTGAGTGTTCATCTGGGAGAAGAAAAGGCTCTGAGGGGACCTTAGAGCCCCTTCCAGTGCCTAAAGGGGACTACAAGAGAGATGGCAATGGCCCTTTATGGCAGGGCCTGTTGCAGTAGGACAAGAGGTGATGAGTTAAAGAGAGTAGATTCAGACTGGGTGTAAGGAAGTCTTGCTTTGTGCTGACAGTGATGATACACTGGCCCAGGTTGCCCAGGGGGGTTGTGGATACCCCATGCCTGGAAACATTCAAGGTCAGGTTGGACAGGGCTCTGAGCAACCTGATCTAGTTAAAAATGCTCTTTGCAGGGTGTTGGACTAGATGACCTTCCAACCCAAACTATACTATGATTCTCTTCTGTCCTTTGAAATCTTGAGGTAGGTCTGTGCCAGTGCCCAGTAATGCAGATGCATGTGAAGTCCTGGGCATAGGTGTGGGGGGAAGTCCATATTTAGGGAAAAACCTCTCAACCATTAACTAAGCAATCTCTGAGGTTGAAGGTGCTACACAAAAATCACTAAAATATATCCGTTCTTTGAGATAATTTGGGGTTTTCTCCAAAAAAGTGCAGTCTTACTGCTGCTGCTTTTTATTGCTAAGACAGTTGAGTTAGATGAACTTCCCAAGCTCTCTTGGAACTGAATCTCCAGACTTCCAGTAATGACATGTGCATATTTTACTGTGACATTAAAAACAAACCCCTCTTTCTATGGTTGGTGGTGGGTGAATTTTTCTGCAAAGTGAGAATCTGAATTTGCAAAGTGGGGTTCTTAGTGTACTAATACAAATACTTTAAACGTCATCACAGTACAGCCTGTAGTGTGTCAGGCAGCACCTGTAGCTCGTTTGTGTGGGATTTGAATCTATGCCCTTGTCTAAACAAGCATGAGCACCATGTCATTCTCAGCTCTGCATTTGTAGCAGATTAACATTGTCTTTCACCATTAGCAATGGGAAACAAGGCAGCTGTTTTCCAGGTCATGTATTGAAACTTCAAATATTTGATATCTGCAAAGAGTTCATTTTGCTTTTCCTTGGGAACGTGGCTGTTTCCTTGACAGGGAGGTGTTGCTGAGCTAACAGTGTATTTATTGCTGCTAATATACCTGTAAAGCAGCTTGTAAAGTGCAAGAAGTAATTTTCTGTTCTAGTTTAAAAATTAGCATTGCACCTCTGCGGCAAGGGAAGGCCTGGAACACAAGCATAAGATGTTGCTCCCTGTTGGAACACTGTTACGGCACCGCAGCAATAGCAGCCAGCTGGGGCTGAATCGAGCTGCAGCTACTGAAGGAAATATTTTTCTTGCTGTGTTCATTATTGGAAAATGCTGAGCACTGGTCTGGCCTGCTTTCAAAGTCATCCTGTTTCATAGCTAATCCAGGTGACATCACTTGGTGTGTCAGCCAGGATTGGCTGCAGCTGGGCTTAGGCTCATTTTTGTTTTGCTCTTGCATCACTGTAATGTTGCAGGCAGACCCTGAAATCTTGTGAGCAGGCCTGTAAGTTTGTTTTTTTTCCCCTCTAGATCGTGTGTTTCTGAGCTATATCATGAAATGTGGGGGTAGGGAGAGAGGTGGTAGGGGGGAAAGACTCAACCAAGGCCTAAACCTGAAGGAATTTTTTAACGGGGGTGGAGGGAACAAAGCACACCAGATACCCAGGCCAGTATAAGCCACCTCATCAGTTAGCCAAGACTCAGCTTCTGCTGTCCCCTAAGGGTCATACATTATAATGTAATAAATAACACAGATACATTTGAAGCTGCAAGTAAGGATATATTTTAGGCATAGCCACTAGGACTGTGTTTCAGTGTTGCAGAGAACTACAGCAAGCTCATCTGCACCAAATGTGCTCATGCTTGTTACAGAGGGCTTATGGCACTTGCCTGCTTTTGGTGCGTAACTCAGGCTTGCCCAGCAGATTACTGGGGTTGCATAAGTTGAATGTGGAGGTTTGGTTGTTTGTTCTTTATGTACGAACAATTGATAGCCAATATGACATCTGAATGTGCAGAACTGTATTGTTTCTTATTATAATAAACAGTAATTATTTTCTTTTCACTGATGCAAGCTTCTTTACACCCCCATCCCAACCCAGGGCAACAAATGTGTGTTTAACATGTGCCGAGGATGCTGTAAGAAAAGAGCATTCAAGGAGACAGCAGACTGTCCAGGTAAGTGCACCTGGCCTTACAAGGCACCAAATAAACATTTCATATCCCATGTATATTCATTACTTCAGTCTTTGGGTTATGGGATGGGGCAGGGGGATGTTAAAATCTACAGAAATTGCAATCTAAAAGTTTATAGCACAATTTTTAAAGCCTGCTCTTCCTTCTGTGTATGTTTGTTATATCTTCTGGTTTCAAAGCCTTGGGATGCAGTTTCCAGACAATGAGGACCCATTCTTTGCAAGGAATGAGGTGTTCTGTTTACCAGTGTAGTCATCTCGTTTCAGGTTGTTGGTTTGTTTTTTTTGTCCCTTCCTTGCTTCTTCAGGTCATGGATTACTTTTTAAGACCAAGTATGAAAAATCCCTTTCATGGCAGCACAGTCAAAGAGGAATTCAAAGCCCAGAGATGAGTCGGAGACAAGAGGCAGAGCTGGGGGAGGCTGTGGTGCTGAAGGCAAGTGGTGACAATGCAGTGTGAAGCTTTGGAAATGAAAGAGCTCCTGACAGGCTGCTGCTTCCCTGGGCCAAAGAACCATCAGCTGTGTGAACTTGTTCCACATGATGAAGTTCTGGAAAAGTTTTATTTAAGTAAAAAACTGCTTACTCAGGGAATTATCCTGCATTTGAAATAAAAAGGAGGCAATTAAAAGTCTCATGTTGTCTTTTAAAAGACTGAAAATGCTGCATTTTTCAGTGTTAGGAACCAATATAAGCTGCCACCACACTCTGCTCCTCATATGTTCATTAACCCGTCAATGTCCTGTTTTTACTATTGGGGAATAAATTAGAACAGCCTTCGGGCATGCTAAAAATAGCAAGACTTCCTCACTAACAGTGTCACATCTATCTGTGTTTCAGCAGGGCATGCTTTTAATGTGGAAAGGAATGCAGCAGTACTTGAAAAATGTGAATGTAAAACTCAAAGATGGTGCTGTGACCACATTAAGAATGATTAGTTTCTTACAGTATGGTAACTTAACAGTCTTCTATGAGCCAAAGGTTGGGGGAAGATGAAAATCTCCATCTTAACAAAGCAGGTTGTCTAAAATTATGTGGTAAGTTGGAACCAAGTCTGTGAACCTTTCCCTGCTCAAAGTCTCATACTTAATTATATAATCATTTTTTCTCCTTCCCACCCGATAAATTCCAAGAGAAGTGTGTCAAAACCAAATGCAGGTCAACACATGCCTTGTTTAAAGATGGGAACTTGAAACCACCTCTCCCACCTCCAGGGAAAATAGTTCACCTCCTTCCTTCACACAGACCTACACATAAAGCTGTCAAGTATTGAGTTCCTTGGTCTGTTTCCCTCTGTTCTAATAAAAAAGCTAAATGTTCATTATGCTGGTATTTCAAATGGCTTAACTAACCCATTTCCATTTACAGTTTCCCAAAACCATCAGGAAGCTGTCATTCTCCTCCTCACTGTGACGGAGAAAATGTATGAAATCTGAAAAGACATTTGCACGCACAACAGCCGGTTCAGCACAGGAGGACTGGGCTGTGTGAGAGGTTTAATCATCTTACCCACACAGAATTTAGAACACACCTCTCACAAGTACAGGCCCATCACAGAATGACTTACTAGTGCAAAGGAACAATCAAACTGGTTTTGGGCTCCTAAATCAGGAAGGGCCTTAACACCTGAGAATACTAATTGGACACATTTCTATAAAGCATTAGTATTTAAGGTATATTTGTTCTGATCCTGCTTCCAAGGCATTTTTTAACAGGTGCAATGGAGAAATGCAGTCAGAGCTTATCTTATTCACTTCTGTCCCGTGCCAGGGCTGGAGGCTGGAAAATTGCACAGGGCTGGAGAACTGCTTAGCTCAGCACTGCAACACACACCTCCCTCTTTGCATCCAGCGACAAATCACTAGGATAATGGAAAAAAACTTTCACCTGAAATTTGAACAGCAATTCTGAAAGATGCCAACCTTGCAAGTACCAAGGCAAAACTGTCCAGATGGCCCCTGGCTCTCGAACCAGTGCTTGTGAACTCAGAGGCCCAATTACAAAGTGAGCAAAGCTGAGCTGGCTGCCATTCACACCAGGCAAACCTGCACTAACAGGGGATTACTTTTGGACAAGGCAATACACTAATTATCCTGTTTAATCAAAAAATTGTAGCCTGCCAACTCAGCAAGGTAACGACATGTTTTGTTTCTGTTTCACAGGCCCTTCAGAAGACATACACTATTTAATTTTAATGGAGTAGGGGGAGGAAAAGGCAATGCTCTGCATGTAGAATGATGCTGAAAATGATGTGCAGTCTTCAGGTTTGAGGGAAATTGGATTTGCATATCTAAATCTATTTTCAGAGGCACAAAAAAAAAAAGCAGTAATAGTTCACCTGACAGAAAGCCGATTGCCTTTACTTGGCAAAGAGCTTATGAAATGAGATATGAGAGTATTTTTTAAAAAATGAAGAAGACAAAAAGCGCGTCAAAACAAAGACTGAAAACGCCATATCTCAGCATGTATTTTATGGGGTACAAACTTTACATGCACAGAGGCTTCACAGTTACATGAACAACAGGCACTGGGAGTACAACAGTCAAAGCTAGAGCTGCAGAAGGTTTAGAGAACTGAAACAGTGGTGTCTCCACGGGCAGGGACAACGAGATTAACCATCCTGATCTACCATCTAAGACAAATTTTCAGGTCTTGCCACTTGAGTTCTTGTTTGAATTAGACCATCTCTTGCTAAGGCAGCTGCCCTTCAGTCTGTAGCTTTTAACAAGTCGATTGAAGGTGAAGCTTGAATTATTTCTTTGCTGTCAAAAAACTGTCTTACTTGCATTATATTAAACTTCTAATTACTGAATCTTATACATTTCTCTTAGAGACTGACATAGCCTATTAGCCAGTTTCTGTTCCCTTTCAAGCCTGATCAAGTTATCTGTGAGACAGTCTAAAGCTACACAGCAATTCTATGAAACATTGAATGGAATTCCTAGACGGATAGGAATGCAGAATCCAAAATAACATCAGTTGAAGTACAAAGCTCATTTGTAAAGCAGACCGTAATCCTTTCCCTTTCACCCTACTGCAAATTCACAGCTGATGGACTACCAGAAAAGTGAAACACTGCCTTGTCTCAGCCTCAGCCCTCACAAGCAAATGGTGTATGAAATACTAAGAGCACTGTCCTGTAGAGCACATTGTTCCCCCTCTGCCATCTGCTTCATAGAAAGAGTAACAAAGAAGATGGCTTAAGAATCTCAGGTAGTCAGATTAAGTTTGCTGAAACTTTACTCTTTAAAAAAAAAATAAAAAAAAAAATCAGTGCTTGACAGGCACTTGCTAGCTATGCATTGACAGGTCTTTGTCAGAAGCACTGATGTTATGAAAGTTTCCTCATTTATTTTTTTCTGAAAGTTTGTCTCGCATTCCACCTATCAGAACTAATACCTTGTTCAGCGGCAGTTTTAGGAGCTGTCCAGAGGATGAAACAACGCTGAAATTTCAACTAAGTTGGGAAGTAATGCTGAAACTGTTGCTGCAGAGTCCCGGGAGGTGGTACAGACCATACTCACACGGCCTGGGGCAAAGACTCAACTCTGTTCTTTTCTCCCTCACCCACTGAAGCCTTTCACCCACAGCACCTCACAGACAATGGCAGTTTCTACATTACCACTAGAAGTGATTGTGGTAATTAAAACTGCCAAGGTTCTTTCCAACAGTTTTTCCTTTATTCCTAGCAAGGCCATGTAAAGAAAGCAGGATTTACACTGCATGGGGTCCTACCACTGGCATTTCCTTATCAATAAAAAAGTGCTACACAAGTTCATGAAATCCATTAAAATGAGTACCTCTTATTATATCTTAAGACATACCTGCATCCCACAAAACTTCATCCACTGAATGACCCGGGTGGTCACAGGGAATCACTGAAAATTCCTTTTATGTAAGTTACTATTTTCCCATTTACTACTTGGGAAATAACTTAGAGATTTAAGGCAAGAATAATTTTTACTGGGGGGAACTGCTTACGAATGCAAGTTACCCAGAACTATATTCACACTGTGTTGTATTCTCCGTGTTTTGGGACTGGCAGGCAGGCAGGACTGAGGCAGGCACTGAACAATGTCTAGGAGAAGGGTGCCTGACTCACACCTACAAGATCCTGAAGCAACAGCAGCTTCTTTCACAGGCTAAAGGAGAGAGTTACATGCCAGTAATTCTACACAAAAGTACCAAGATGCCAATGAACTAAGCAATTAAAGAGAAATGCTCAATCTGTTCAAAAGAGGCTGTAAGCAATTTTGTCCAGTGAGAAGAAAACTGATCGCCTCTGACCCAGCTACGGAATGGCCTTGGACCACCGCAAGAGCTGGGAACTGCTATGTGCGCCTTGTGGGCCCCGTGTGGCTGCAGAGGGACTTGTGGGAGCAGCAAAGCACTGCTGGATAGAACAGCAGAGACTCCATCCAGCTCGGGGCATCACTGACCACTGAGCAGCCCTGCAGCAGAAAGCCCCCAGGGAAGGGACAGTCATTCAGTAAAAGGACAGAGATCCACCTCACATAGTGCACTTCACCAGACACCAAACCATCTTTTAAAGAGCAGAGTGTAAGATCTTCTCATTTATAAGTATCAGTGGCCCATTTAGGGAAGAAAGCAAGAATGCTTAAGAAGCATTACAGGGCTGAAAGGCTTTCCTTCTGCATGAACAGAAGGCATTGCAGTCCTTTCCCTCTATTTCTATAAGGATGTACAGTAATTTACCCGAGGACTCACTTTTCTCACTAAACTGGCCATCAGTGATGCCCAACGCAAAGTTCTCCTCTCGAAAATGGGAAAATTTTTCTATGGCAAAATGGAAGACATTTAACCAAAGACCTCACAGGAACTACTGCTTCCATTTTCAGCACCTAAGTCATAAAAAGCATGGAAAACCAGGAGAGCACTGTTGCTACAGGAATTTTGCAGTTCAAACATTCCTTCACAGTTCATCGAAGCCACATCTCCAGTCAGATTAGACAGCAAAACACAGTGACCTACAAAACATCATGAACCTTAGCCAAAATCAATGGCTTGAGAACAGAATACCTAAAACCCAACTTTAAGACAGAATGCCAAATACTCAGAAGCTTTTTAATTCTGCTGTTTAATGCACTAGATGTAACAGCTTCTTAAAAAAAAAAGCATGAACACATTAACAGTAGTATCTGTAGTCAGTTGCCATACCAGTCAGGGCTGGATCAAAATTTTCAGCTAGCCTTGTGGATTAGATGAATACAAGGCTGCAATGACTTCAGAAAATTCAGTGCATATCTCCCTTCATGAACACAGGACGAACACACACCCCCCCCCCGAGCTGCCACCTTTAACCCCTTTATAAAAGGAAAAGCAGAATAAATGCACCTGGAGAGTGGGCACCCAGACTGACCATTTTCAGCGCTTCCACAAGACTTAAGTGGTGTTTTGTGGCATTTATCCATCCTACCAGAAACAACTGTTGCACATGTGGGAAAACCATCACACACCATGGCAGTAAGACTGGACAAGCAGCAATATTTGCATGTAGGAGAGATTTACTGCTAAGATAACAGTGGACCCCGAAGCCAGGCCACACACAAGTCGGCAACGCATCAGGAAACGTCTGTCTTTGAAAACAGAGACCAGAGAGAGAGAGAACCTGGATGGAGGTAAACATAAAACCCTAAAATAAAGGCCTGTGACTGAATGCATGGAAGTGATGCCATGTTTTCCAGTGCAGGTGAAAATTCACTAAGAGTTTCTCAAAGGAAATCTCTCTCATCAGAACTAGCTCCGTAATTGAGAGCAATACACTTGTAAGTTTATCTGGAAAGCAGAAAGCTCAGCATTGCTCAAAACCAAGGCAATACCTTCAGGCCAGCAAAATTCATCATGCCTGCCCATTCAACTAACTATTCTTGCAGCTTTGAAATAAGAAAACTAATAGCAGCTGAAAAACTCTCAAATCAGCATCTGTATGAATAACCCGACAGCTCTTTATGGAGTGGTGGAAGGAGAATGGAGGAAGATGTTCTACTAAAACTGAAATGATGACCCATGGCAGGGATGTTGTTTTTAGAAAGAATTTCTTTCCAAGGAGAATTGAAGTTATTGGAATATTCATATTATCCACCATCAGCCCTGACTCTCTCAATCCAAGCAAGAAGTGAGGGAGACAGGGACAGTTTGTGAAGCTCAGCAGTTAGTGGGTGAGACACTGGGTACAATCCTGAGGGACCATTTCTGTTGGTAGTGCACGAGGTTTTTCACATGTTGGTGCTCATCCTGGATTGGCTGTTAGCTGGAGTGAGTTCTCCTTGGCTACCTTCTCTCGGAGGAGACTGCAACAAGACCAAAACACATCCTAAATAGCGATGTACAGCAGGGGAAGAGCACACCCCCAGTTCATAAATAATGATGGCTTTGTGTTTTCAACTTCTACAATTCACATGAACTTTTCCTAAAAAAGGGAAAGCAGAATTTTTAAGCCACTTGTATTTACTATATACAAGGTAGTGTTGGCCCCAGAAGTTTAATCCTATCTAGCGTTTAGTTATCACAGGGATTAATACCCTATAAAAGTGAACACATTTTATGCAGATGGCCTATCCTCCCTAAAGGGCATCCTTTTGGAACTGCAACCTGGAAGCAATGCTCCTAACAATTAATGCATTTTTTACTTCATCTGCAAATAAAATTACTTCAAACAATCTTTGTTGATTAAAGATATGTCTGTCAAGAATTAGACAAAAGGAATTAGTCAGAATTAAGCTAATCATATAAACTTCAAAGAACATTCTGAGTTGTACAAGAGGTTAATGTATTGGCTAGAAACACCAGTTCCTTATATTCTTCCTTATATATTTAGCATTTACTATTTTAAGAATTTATCCAATCATGAAAATAACAAATTTATTCCCCTCCAGAATCTTCAATCAATCAACTTTTATAATTATAGTGAAAAAAAGCCCACAAACATTAAAACTTTAACACTGTCTCTAGGTCCCCTTCTGACACAGCCATACCTTGACGTGTATCTGGTTGCGCAGGACAGCAGCGCGCAAGATCATGGCCTTGGCACGGCGCTGGAACTCTTTGCCCATTAGTAAAGACTTCTCAAAAGTTGTGCTACGCTGATCAACATCTCGAGCATAAAGAATCTATAACCAACACAGAGAACTGTACACAGGAGCTGTGGTAGAGTTCCCCAGCAGGAAGCCCTCTTTGTCCCAGGGCACATAGCTCAAGCATTAATGGAGCCTGAGGTCACACACAGCTCATCCCTGCTGAACACACAAGTCCCAACACATGAATGCACCTTCCAAGTGACCCAGGAATGGCAAGTTTTTAATGTTAGTAAAGTTGTTCAGTCTAATGTGTGGCTGAAATGCACTCACCTTACTGTGTGAATCTATTCTGGCATTGATCAACCCCTCCAGGATCAGCTGAGTGAGTTCATCTTCCAGAGCAGCCACTGTGGTGTTAAAAGCAGTGGCCATCTTGCGCATGTCTGCCGACACATAGGGGCTGAAGTACTAAGAAGAAGAAAATGCTCAGTTGCCAAGTGTACTCCCTGTCCTCTGAAAAACCAGTGGAAAAAACTGCAAAGAGATGGTCTATCCCCCTGTTCATCCACCACTCAGGATGACAGGAACAATTACCTGAATAAGGGCACGATTTCGAATCTGGGTATAGAGTGTCCTGACATGAGGTGCAAGGTACATATCCAGCAGCAGGTTGTCCTGTGCAAAACAATAAACTACATGAGAAGCTGAGAAGCCATCTGGAAAAATATATTATTCCTATTTTCTGAAACATTTATGTGTATATACTTAAACCTTAAGAATATTACACTACAGCAAACAATATGATAAAACAAGAATGAATAAAAGAACTAGCAATATATTTAGAACCTTTATCATTTCTCTCACCCTCTATCAACAAATCTCCTCCATTCACCATGTCCGGAGACAGAAGACACAGAAGAGTTGAATACTCTTAGTAGTTACTTTTGACAATCAGTGCTTCTCACAAAAGGCTAGGCAAAGGGAACTTTTAGGGTCTGTTCTGCACTATTCTCCTGCAACTCACCTTCATCTCATCCAGCATCTTCAGGCATGAAGCATATTTAGATTCATAAAACTTGAAGATGATGTCACGAACCTGTGGCTCCAGCTCCAAAAACAATTTGAAGGAGCTACAGATAAAGATGGCAGTGATCAGAAAATACCCCATAACCACATCACTCCAAATTTCATGGTTACAAATTCTCACTATCATTTGAAGATTCCAAGAATCTACTCTCTAATAGACCAGATAGCCCAGTTTCAGCAGGCCTGGAAGCCTGGAACACAGAAAGAGCACAGCATCAGAGCTGTGGTGAAGGAAGACGAGAGACTTTGACAAACTAAGTAGCAGAAGTGTTTGTCCACACAAAACAAAAAAATAGGTGGGAATAGGTCAAAATCAGGACACATCAACAGAAAACAATAGATCACATCTGTGAATGCATTGTAGTCTGTGCTGGTCAGCTTTGCGTCCCCTTTCAAAGCACAGCTTCTGTTAAGTCCAGCATGCCAAAGGCAGGTCAAGCATGCCACCATCTCAGAGAAATAACCTGTTGTGAGAGTGACAGATCTTTGGGATGCAAACTCTTTCTCAGCACTCTCCCAATTCTCCATCACAGATTTCTGAACTTGGCACCTCGCCCTATGGATCAAGCCATAAAAAAAGGACAACAACTCCTTTTCCACATCCATTGAAAATTACTGCTTCCATACACCTTGCTGACGGGAATTCAGTGCCATTGCAATTTGATCTATGACACACAAATATCCACTTCCTTCCAAAGACCATAATTCTCTTAACCTTGCGTATGTCATAGTTAGATTATATTGCAAGGTGTACTAATAATTAACACACACCAGAACAAGGGACAACAGGGCTGTGTCCCTCTGATTTAATATCTGATATGGACCATTGATGGAGAAAAGACAACTGGGCTGTGCAAATGCTGAGTCTGACTTGGGCTGGAAACTTACACTACCAGAATTTCAGCTGTGATTAACCACTGTGTTTTAGACAGTGAAACGCCACAATGCTAAAGCCAAACTAAGGCTCATTGATTCTTTCTCTCCTGTATGAGATAGCTATTGCTGCTGCCAGAATCCACTCTCAACCAAAGTCCCATGTCCCAGAAGATGTCCCGTACACACAAACATCACTCAAGGCACCACTCACCTACTGGAGATAACATTTCGCTGCAGTTCTTGACGGTCAAAGGTAGCAAGGGCACAGAGCCCACCATACACAGCCACATTACTGGGAGATAACAGCTATAGGGAGAGGGAGAGACAGAAAGTTGTAACTGACTACTAAAATGGTGTAAGGCTGGCATGAAGTATCCTGCCCCAGGCCTTTCCTTCATGCAGGGACAAGATTAGTCCTTGTCAAACGCAGTGGAACCACAGCTTGCTCTCAGGCACTCACCCAGTGTATGGGGTGACAGGACCCGAGCAGTGACACTGCTAAGAGAGCAGACACCAATTCCAACAGTTTTTTCACTGAGCTACACAAAAATACAAATCTTGCCGGTAATTTCCATACAATCTAGAGTAGAACATTTAGAGAACAGGGACTTTTTTTAAACAAACCAACCAACCTGCACCACCAAGCTATACAGGAGTGCTGCAAGAATAACTACAATACCTGAATTTTATAACCAAATGCTTAGAAGAATTACATCCCATCCAAGACCTGCACAAAGCTCCCTCTTGGTCCTCACCTCAGGAAAATCACAGTGATCAAATGATGCCAACAAGAAGCACTTTGCTGCCTGTTTGTACTTCCGGGCAGCTAGTTCAGCCAAGCCTAGGAACCAGAAAAAGTTAGTCCTTTGTTTATGATAGTATACAAATTACGAGAAATTGCAAAATCTGGGGAGTAGGAGAGGCCCCCACATGGTTGCTAGTGCCTTCACTACTGAAGCAAAATAAGGTCCTCATACTGTATCAAGCATCCCTTGAGCTACATTGACTCACACTGGTATCCTCTCTGAAGAAACTCAAGGAGAAGAAAGAGAAGGCAAAAAACAGCCAGCAGTTCTATCTCCTTAGCTTCATTAAATTTTGCATGTCTGGTGCAGAAGTAAAAAGTCTGTCAAATCTGAGAGAAAAAATTAAGCCAAGCATACACTGTTGCCCAAGAGCCCTATGGACAGCCAACAAGCAGAAAGACTGGCAAACCATCCAGGAAGCTCTTGGACTCACTTACCTGCTGCACATTTCAGTTTGGTGAGAATTGCTTGTGTCTGGCTGTCTCTTTCTCCTCTTTGCTGAAGCATAAAACAAAGCAGTACTGAGCAAGCAGTACAAAAAGTATTTTGCTTACAAGTGTCCTAAGGATATTTCATCCTAATAATCAACTTGCAAATCTCAGTGGTAAGATAACTTCATCTTATTTGTCTTGGGAAATACAGCAAGAACTGAGGATGGGAAGTATCCATTTTTACCATGAGTCAGACTTGGTACACATATACCATGGGAAAACAGCAACAATGAACTCAAAAGGAATAGTATAGCAGCCGAGGAGGAAGTCTTATATGGAAGTCATAAAGGGGGAAAGGAAGAAATTGCTTTACAAATTTAGGAAACAGAAAACAAAGGGAAAATTCATGCAAGTTAAAAAGCAGGACCTTACTTCTGCAATTTCTGGTGTAGACTCAGCCTTGCTTACATAGCTCAGAACATGAGACCAGTTCTGGAGGTAGACACTGACCTGTAGAGAGCCAGAAACAATGTGGGGTAGCCATGGATAAACAGCATTACTTAGACAAGCCACATCATTGCAGACACAAGACCAAAGTACGGGGGGACTTTGATACTGCAGCAGGTATCAGAAAGACACCAAATACCATTTCCTGCAAACCCTCCTACCTTGATTACATTGAGACACATGTTGATGACATGTTTAGCACTGGTGCAGTAATCACGGGCTCGCGAGTAACACTTGAGAGCATTGCTGAGGTCCCCACAATCCAGGTAATGATCACCTAAGTCATCATGGCCTCTCCTGGAGCACGGGAATTAAAACACCAATGAACTGGGTGCTCAGAGAGAGACAATGTCAGTTTGTTCCAAACAAGTAACTCAACACACTGACCTAAGGCACTGAATGCCTTAGTTAACACCCTGTGTTCAGTGCATGGAGAAGCAAAATGCAGAGCCTTCTGCATCTCACCTGATACTCTCCTTGATGGAGTTCCCTTTGTAATTTTTCAGATCTGTGTCAAGTTTCTCCAGTTTAAGAAGAGCTTTTTTGCGCGTAGCTTCAACCCAAGCTGTGTCAAGAGGAGGGGGTTCAACTCCACTATCGGGGACAGCATCAGGTGTATTCTGAAGTTCTCTGAAAGCATTTGAACAGGGCTATTAGGCTGCAAACCTTTCAATACAGAGGTCTGCCAAGTGCCTGGCACTGCCACCCTAACAAACAGTCCTGCATACACAAAATATACCAAAGAGAAAGAGAGGATAGTGGGGAAAAAAGAAAAAGATTGGTTAAGATTTCCAGTGCAAACAGTAACATAAGCATCATGGATATTTACAAATACTTCTCAAAATTATCCTATCATCTTAGGAAGAACACACTGTCACACACACATGCCAAAGACTCCCCAGGCAAAACAGACAAGAAACCATAAAGTAGGAATAGCAACAAAAATAACACAAAGATGAGGAGTGTGGATGGATAAGTGAGGTGTCAAAGGCTATCCTTAACAGCAATTAGAAGGGAAAAAAGTTAAAAACAAACTAAAACAAGGCAAAGAGTTAGATTAGGTTTTAACTTATGAACACAAAAGAAGAGGTTTTGTCACCATAATCAACCTAAGGAAAAGCAACTATGTTCACTAATACTTTAAGCAGTTGTAAGGCCTAAACTCACCTCAATATCTACCTGCAGCTTTTTTAAATACTAAGATTTCAGGATGAGACAGTCTTCTGCGCTTTATCTTTTAAAAAAGCATGAGGACTTTAGGCCTGAACACACATTTCACTGTTATTAAATTCTATGGGCAAAGACAATTTCCATATGGAACCTGCTGTCATTACGTGCAAAGTCTTCCACTGTGGCACATCACTTTAAACTCTTTTGGGAAATCTCCCCAGATTCCTATGACCTCTTAGTACCTGGTGGCTTCAGACAGCTTTCTGTGGATTTCTTCATACACATCAACATTGAAAGTTCTTTGGACAAATGAGAGAGCCATCTTGAGAGCTTCCACCCTCAGCTGTGGGCAGTGATCAGCAATGAACTGCAGCCGTTCGATTCGCATCAGCCCGCTGTAGCTGGACGCATACTGCTCCAAATCCTGCCAACAAAGCCTGGCCTCAGAATGGGAGGATGGACACACCAAATCAGGCTACTACACTGTGACCTGCACAGCTTTTCCTGAAGACCTGACCCCTTCAAGGAGGGCAACGTGACTCAGACAAATAAAAAAAATCAGGTAAGATTAGTAATGTTTGGACTAATTTCCAAAAAAATAAGCAGTGCATTACAATTTACCTTTTCTAAATTTCAGCTGTCTGTTAAGACTAATCAGCTGCAACTTTTTCCAAAGGGATTTTTTCCAAACCCTTAAAGGAAGAGGCCATACTCAACAAATGTATCACAGCTCTCAGCAGAGCACATACCAGCGTGGGGTTCTCCACCACATAGTTGATATCAGGTGAATTTTGCTGATCTTCCTGTGGATCTACGTCAATCTGCATGGGCTCCACTGCACCCTAGATTAGCAAAAGGAGGTCAAAAGCAGGTTATTACATTTGAGCAGGAAACAACTATGTGACTCAACCTATTAAGGACTTACTTAAATATACGTTAAATTTTAAAAAAGAAAAAGCACTCCTCAGTCTTTCAATATATTTAGGATTTTTCTCTAGCAATCCACTGGTAGCACAGCTCAGCATTCACATGGAACCCTTTATTTGGCTTGGTAGTAGATTATCAAGCAAGAAAGTGAAGGGGTCAATAAATCTGATTCTACAAAGTACCTCAGGTATGCATGCTGAATTCCAAATAACATTCTATTTCTCTTCCTTGAGCAAGAGCAGGCACTAAACTCAGTTCAAGAAGTTCCAAAAAAGTCAAAATGTACCAACTCACCAGAACCTTTCAAAACTGCTTTAATGCTTAAAATTAGGTTGTTGGTTTGTTTCGGGGGGTTTTTTTTTGGGGGGGGTGGAAGCAATAACTGTTACACTTTAAAAAGTGTTAAAAAATAGTAAAGACAAGCATGCAGACTGGAAATTTCACAGTTTCCAACAAATACTGAGGAACAATTTTTCTGCACTGCAGAGATCTGCCGACAGCTGAACTACCCTACTATAGCTTCTGAGTCCAACTGCTTAGGTAGAGCCTCTTTTGCAGAAACACACAAATTTTACTCTCTCATACGTCCTGCTTTGAACGCCCTGAGGGCTTGCAGCAGTGCCATGATCTCAGCACAGCACCATTACAGCCTCCGTGTGTGTACCAGGTGAGACCAGCTACCCTGTCCCAGACACTGAACTGCTTTGGCGGCAGAAAACCTCCTCCTACTGAAAGTATGCTGAACATTCCTCCTAGGAATTACCCATTTCCACTGAGGAAAACCAAACTACATGTCTTACAAAGTGCTGATTTTGTGCAGATATTACATCAGGAACACTTTGGTGCAAATTGCACAAGTGGATCCCAGAAAAGACAGAAATGCCAACTACCTTGCCCCCATCAACACCAAATTACTTTCATGTTTTTATTGATTTTGCTGTCTGTTAAGAAACCAAAAATTGAGGGTTTTTTGGATTGGGTTGATGGTTTCTTTGGGTTTTTTTTTGTGAGAAAGGGACAGGGCAGATCCAGACTTCCTAACTCTAAAAATTACATTCACCCACAGCCTGTTTATTCTTTCACAAACTGATACATACTAAACACACACATATCGCAACACTGACGTGAAATCATCCAAAATCCTAAGTGAAAGCAAGTGAAGCATATAAAAGTTTGTTTCCTAGTATAATAATCTTTCCATGAAGGAAAGGGAGAGAGGGTGCAAAGAAGAGTTTGATTGTCCAGAGCACCACACAGGAAAACCGCATAAAAACAGTTGAGTCACCACATGCTGAGACCATTGCTTTTTCCATTTTTATCTTCCTTATCTCTTTGGTTTTATCATAAACACGAAGTGCCAGAGTTGCTTTGTTTAGGCTGTGTTTGCTTACCATGTAAAAACCTGATTACAGACTCCTTAGAAAGCAGCATTATAAAACTAATCGCAATTCCAGCTGGTGAAACAGAACAGTTTGTGTCCCACTGTGCTGGGAGGCTGCACTCTACATTGCACTCAGCTCCCAGACAAGAAAAAACACAAGTGGGCTGGAAGTCCTAGTAGAACAAGAAAACTCAGACATTTTCAAGCCCTTTGTTTAGGAAGAAAGATGCAGGGTTGGCTTAAGAACAAATAAACACAGGGAACAAATAAAAGAGCGATCACTCCCCGAGAGTTCCTGAGCCCGGGCGAGTGCTCTGTTGGTGGCACCCCACCAGGCCAGGCACAGGCTGATAAACCGGCGCTGGAGCTGAAACTTGGGAGGAGGAGGAGGAGAAGGAAAAGTGACCTACTGCTGCAGGGGCGCTCAGGGCAGAGCTGTCACTGCCGAGAGGGCAGCGCCGGGGGCTGACCTGTCCCTCATCTCCGACGGGCCTGTGCCCTGACACAGAACTTGCTACTCCTAAACCCGCGAAGGCCCGCCCGTGCCGGTGCCGCGGGTCACCGACCCCGCAGGGCTCCCATGGCTCTCCCTGCACCGCACACGCCTCAGCGCGCCCTCCCCGAGCCCCTGGCCCTGCCTCCGGCGCTGAACCCATCGGGGCCGCCGCGGGGGCCGCCTGGCGCTCGGCTGGGCGCTAAGCGTCGCGAACGCCGGCGGAATCGACACAGCCGGAGCCGAGGGAAAGGCGAGTGACGGCCCAGGGAAAGCCGAGAGCGGCCCCTGCCCGCGGAGCCCGTGGGGAAGGCCACACCGCGCCCGCGGAGGCCGAGGCCCAGCCGGGGTACCGGACCCCGCGCGGGAGGCACGCGGGGCGCAGCGGAGCGGGCCGGGCCGGGCCAGGGGGCGCGGTTGCCCCGTTACCTGCAAGTTAAAGACCTGGACGGGCAGCGGCATCCTCCCCTCGGCCGCCGCTTCCGGCTCCCGTCCCGCCCCGCTCCGCTTCCGCTTCCGGGCAGCGCGCCGCCGCCGCCGGGCCTCGTCCGACAGGTGAAGCTCTTAAAGGGGCCGCGGCCCCGCCCGGCCTCGGGGTATCCCCGCGCGGGGCCGCCGCCCTCCCGGAGGCCGCAGGGCCATGAGGCGGCCTCGCCACGCCGCGGGGGCCCGCGGGGCTGCAGCATGAGCGGGCCGTGCCTGGGGCTGCGCAGGGCCGGGGTCCTGCTGTCCCTGGGCGCCGCCGCGCTGCTGCTGCTGNAACCCCCAGCCTGCGCCGAGGGGCCGTCCCGGGGCGGCCGCGGGGGCGGCCGGGGAGGCGCTGGAGCTGAAGGACATCTTCATTGCGGTGAAGACCACGAGGAAGTACCACCGGAGCCGGCTGGAGCTGCTCCTCCAGACCTGGATCTCCCGGGCCAGGGGACAGGTGAGGCAGGAGGCCTCTGGGACGGGCGGCCTCGGCCCTGCGTGTCCGAGTGCAGCTGCCGCACCTTCTCGCCGCGTCTTCTCTTGCGTGTGTTAAGAGCAGATTTCCTGTTAGGACTGAGGAAAGTCGTCTTATCTAAACGGTTCCTGTGAACGTGCATCCCAAAGAGGGGTTGTTAGTTAAGCTCCCTAGCTGCAGTCTGGGATCGGTGGTCCAAGCAGACATAATTTGCTGATGTTTGTATGACTGTGAAAAACGCTACGATAGCAAAAGAACCCTGGTGCTGATTCGTCTAACCCAATATTTTGGACCAAGTAATTCAGCCGCTTAAATTTTTCTGCATAGAACTTGTTCACGTGTTTTGGAATTTCAGCCCATTCAGGCATAGTAAGGTGATTTTGTCCAGCAGTTGCTCCAGAACGGTGTTGCCACCTGCCACTTCCCACCCTGACTTGCATTCTTTCCTTTTAACCTGCTTGTCAGCTGTGGATGACTCCCAGCCAGGGAGAGGAGGTAATACCAAAAAAGACCAAAGTAATTTCTATCTGGCAATCAGTTATCTGTGCCCTGAGATGAGAAGAGAAAATTGTAGGATGCTGTATTGAGATGACACTTTTCTGGCTTGCAATGAAAAAACATAGCAAATAAGGCAGGGGTTGAAGTTGCTGGAACTGTCTCACTTACTCTTGGCTACTGTGAAACAAACCAACATACAGACAAAACATTCCAAATTCTGACTGGGGCCAAACAAATGTTAAATTAGTTTCTGAAATTCTCAAATGTGGACACACATCTTTGTCTCTCACAGACATTTATATTCACGGACTGGGAGGATCGGGAGCTACGCCTGAAGGCAGGTGAGCTGTGTAGCATAGGTGCATGCTGTCTGCTGTTACTGAGTTTTGTTTCTTTCATGCTTTTCCTAGAAGTCCTTATTTCATGCTGTACAAGCAATTAGGGAAGTAAGATGGAGAAAACAGAAAACTTCTCCCTGTTTGCCACCTGGACATGATGCCTGGAACTTCCTGAATACTGGGTTCACCTTTGCACCCACTTTCTTCTTGTTAGTAAGCTTAAGTCTATGCAGTCCAAAGTTATACTAGGTATTTCCTTTGCACAGAGTCTCATGGCACTATTTGTATACCCTCACTCATTTTTACGTGCTCACACCATTTTATGACCTCTGCACCTTGCATGCCAGATGCATAACCTGCGAGTCCTGCCTGTCCTGCAGTTTGCTCTCCATATGTATACCATATGCATCTCAGATGTACAGGATTAGTGCCAAATGTGCACTTCTTTTGTAGTCCTTTTTGGACTACACATGTTTCTCAAACCTGAAAGGGCTGGTCTTTATTTTTCTAGGGGATCATATGATCAACACCAACTGTTCCGCTGTCCATACTCGACAAGCTCTCTGCTGCAAGATGTCTGTGGAATATGATAAATTCCTGGAATCTGGGCAAAAGTAGGTGAAACACATTGTTCTGATTGACTTTGTTTCTTCCAGTTTTCACAGGAAACTTGAGTAACCATCTCAGTTCCAGTAAGGAATGCAGTCTTAGCTAAAATGTAGGGATGAGTACTGGGAAGGGAGCACAGCATGAAGCAGTGCTAATAAACAAGCATCATCTGAGAGGTGGAAAGGGTTATGATCTAAAAGGTGTTATTCATTTCAGCCTCTTTACAGAATTAGCATCTGTGGGTGTTTCCGGCTTTCCAAATCTGTAATTTGGGGCAATAAATAGTTCCTGTTCCAAGCCTGAAAGACTAGCACTCAGTTGTAAACTTACAACTCAGTTCTTTATCCCTGTAACTTCTTGCTGTTTTTTGTTTGAAGATGGTTTTGCCATGTGGATGATGATAACTATGTGAACCCTCGGACTCTCCTGCATCTCCTCTCTGCCTTCTCACACAGCCAGGATGTCTATGTGGGGCGACCAAGTCTGGACCATCCCATCGAAGCAGCTGACCATGTCCAAAGTGATGGATCAGTAAGCAAAGTACAATTTGTCTGAGAGACATCCCGACTTCCTAAGCCTTTAAAACCTTGGCAGTTCATAGGATTCCCCCACAGAACCAAGTGATTTAATCTGCAAGAAATGAACCTGGCAGTACTCATTTTCAGAGACAGGGCCGTTGGGTTAAATGAACCTTCACTCTGACATCGTATGCATATGTACAGTGGAGTTTATCTCCTGATTGGGTGTCTGTTTCTGTTCCTTTACTCATGTATGTTGATATATCCCTCAAATTGAACTTAGTAGGGCCTCCCCACCTTCGCTTTTCCTTTTCCATTAGGTTATGGGAGCTGTGTTCCTTGTTTTAGGGCTTGGGGGTTTGGAGTGGAGTTCAGGGTTTCTTTAATTTGTTCGAGTGCAGTATCACATTGTCATCATCTTGAGCCAACTTCAGACGGGTGACAAAGCCTTTCTAGATAAATAAAGCATTTCCAGTACCAAGTAGTTGCTGGGTCTCCAAGTACTGGAAGCAAACATATCTCAGTCACAAGATACACGCACTAAAGGACAAGTCCTGACCACATTGCCTGTATTGAAAGGTCTAAAGATACATCAATCCACTGGCCAGAAAGTCAGTTATAAAACAGATTATTAAGAAAGGCTGCACAACAAAATAGTCTCCTTGGACTTGGAGCCAAGTGTATTTGACCACCTTTGATATCCTCAGGACCACTGAGTTGGCTGTGACCCTTGGATAGAATGACCAGGGGACAGATGCAATTGAATAGGAGTGAGACTATAGTTTTCCATGTCATATGTGCTGCCTTATGTTAATTTGATTGGTCACCTGCTGTCTGTTCCAGGATAGAGTTTCATTTGAGAGAGCAGCTAAGTAGGCTTTTAGCAGCCTGAACAAATAGGGATTCCTCTGTAGCCTTGTTCTGACTCAAGCGCAGTATGTAATATCCAGTAGAACCTCAAGTTCCCTTCCCTGCTCAGCCAAAAGGAAAAGGCTGATTACCAATAACTACTGTGTGTTATTTCTTGTTGCTTTTCAGAGGACAACTATGAAATTCTGGTTTGCCACAGGTGGAGCAGGGTTCTGTATCAGCAGAGGTCTTGCCTTGAAGATGAGTCCCTGGGCCAGGTAAGCACTATTCCTAGCTGAGCTTCATTGATACATGTTTGAGAGGCTTTAAAACACATGTTTTTGTCTCCCACACTCTGTCTCACAGTCTGGGCAACTTCATCAGTACTGCAGAAAGGGTGCGTCTTCCTGACGACTGCACCATTGGCTACATCATTGAAGGGCTGCTGGAGGTAAAGCTGCTGCACAGCCCGTTGTTCCATTCCCACCTGGAAAATCTGCAGAGACTGCAAGGCGAGTCTGTTCTGCAGCAGGTAGGGCTGTGCCTCATGTTCTGTTGGTATAATTATACCTCAGTCTGATCAGAAAGAGTGCTCTGTATAGATGTAGCACTCTTCAACAAAGAAGGATGTCTGCAGACTCACTCAGAGCTGTGTCCTGCCCAGTTCCTTCATTTAGGTAAAAAACACACTTTCACCCTAGCCGACAAGGTCATATGGCTGTCCCCTCTTTTGGGGGCATGTTCTGCTACATGAAGCCTAAACAGAGTATTCCCTATCTCTTTCTAAGCCCTGACTTTCTGTGAGTGGTAGTAGCAGCAAGTGTAGAAGGAGGCAATATTTAGTTTGCTAAATAGTCTTCCTGGTTTGCCTAACAAAGTCTCAGTCTTAATTCATGCTGCTCAAAAAGGCAGCTATAGCAAGTACTTCTTCAATAGCTAAGACACAGTTAAATATTTGATAATTTTTAAGAATCATTTTTCTGAATCTCAAGAAACTTAACGTTCTTAGGAAAACTCAGATAGTTTTTTGGTTGCTGGGGTACTTTTTTCCTCCTGGGCAGCAGATGGAGCCACAAGGCCATCCAACAGCTTTGCCTGCCTCCTGCTGCTTGGCACCATGAGAGAACTAGAGTGCTTTTTTCACCCCTGCAAGCTTCTTGGTTATATTTTCCTGGCAACAGAAATGTGCACTTGGGGCCAAATTCCACCATGATGTAATCTCCTTCGTGCTAGTAAGTTTGACCATAGGCTAAATACTCTGTTTTACTGGTGATCAGTGGTTCCCTGAGATAGTAACAGCTAACCCAAAATTGGGGAAATGTACAATTAGAAAAAAAACTTAAGTCTTCTTGTACCTGGCACATGAAAATTTCTTAATACAGTGCTTGTGTGGAAGAACAGCGCTGAATTGAGGTTCCAGAGATCTAAATTGTGTTCCAGGTTTGTCACCTGACAGTCCTTTGCACACTGTTTAACATGCAAATGTTTCAATTTTCCCTCTGTGCTAAAACATTGCTATTGCAGACTTCAGGCAGTGTCTGGTGAGGACGTTCTTGTGTTATTTAGTGAAGGTACAGACAGGAGCAGGATTAATGTCCTTACAAAACTTAAAATTGGAACTTGTCCTTCAGGGCAATGCAACTTTCAGATCCTCTGTGTATTATCCCACATTGCCTTTAGTGCTATTCAGTGCCAACATTGCTTATGTCACAAGTAACCACTGTCCTCCAAATGCGATCCACATTCAGATTAATTAGCATCCTTGGAGACTTTCTTGGTAGCTCACTAATAACCCTGCCACTTCCACTCTGGTTTTCTGTATTAGTGTTACCATTTCTGAATATTTATTTGTTTTTACAGGTAACCTTGAGTTACGGGGACCCTGAGAACAAACACAATGTCGTGAGTGTGGGAGGAGTGTTTGGCCTTCAACAAGATCCAACCCGGTGAGCGTCCACTTCCAAAACAAGATCTCTCTACTTTGTTCATGTTTATCACCTGTAATATGATCAAATGCACTAGTGGGGTTATTTTCTCATGTCAGCTCTTGTTGCTGTCTTAGGAGCAGGTAGACCCACCCTCTCTGCTCCAACAGACTCCTTCATGTTCAATGCTAGTATGTTCCATGTATAGAAAATTCCAGTCTAATGGTAATTTTTTTCTTTTTCCATAGATTTAAATCTGTGCATTGTCTGCTTTATCCTGACACTATTTGGTGCCCTGCTAAGAAGATGCCATAATTCTTGACCAGGCACCAACACCTGTGTATTACCTAGTTTGCATAAGGCAGGAGTTGTGGTGGACTTTTTTGGTGGTTTTATTCTTCTGGGAGAAAACCAGTGTTATCTACAAAGGAGGAAGACAAGACTCTATTTAGAAAAACAGTAGGGTGTGGTTTATTCAGCTGCAGCATGGGACATTCCAAGAAGAATCTTTATTCTTTTGTCCAGTGGCACTTCTTAAGATGACCACAGTGCTGTGTGTACGAGACAATTTACACTTTGGTCTGATGTCATGTGAATCTGTGCTTGGGCACATCAGAGGCAAATGCAGTACTGGGAGTGAGACCACTCTTAGTGCCCTTAGGGGCTTTTAGAAGCCATTGTCTTGATGCTGGAGTGCTAGAGCAGACTGTAGTCCCCATGGTGACAAGAGAGGGGCAGTTTTTGTTCATCTTTCTTGGGAACAGAATTATTTCAAAGCTTCTGTGGCCTGCCAGATTAAAAACTCCACCTGTGGGCCAGAAGAGGGTCTGTTCTTAAATGTAGAAATCCTGGAATCGTTAGAGTACACAGGGCTGAAAGCCTTTGTAATGAGAAAACCCTGTGTTAAGGGTAAGCTTACTCAGGACTGCATAAGAGTTGCTTACAGTGCACATTCTCCCCTGTTGTCCATGTGTACCTCCCATGGAGGTGATTGTCAGACCTGGCTCGCCTGCCAACTGAACTGCAGTGCTTGATGATTATATTATGATCATGGTCTGCCAGGTCCGAGACTATTCCCTCAATATTTGATACTGAAGAAATATTTGCCCAACAAGATGGTAATTGTTTCTGCTGCTTTGCCTGTAGTTGGTCACATGAGCTGGCACAGCCTGGGCTGCCGAAATTTGCCCTGTTTCTGAAGCTGTCTGAGGGAGGAGGAATGCTAGATAGCTGCAGTGTTCTGAGGAAGGTCTTAATGGTATCATTTGAGGACCTTTAATTGTATGACCATCGTTACTCCATTTCAGCTTCTTCAGATAATTTTCCAGCTACTGTAAGGTCAAGATCAGTGCTTATTTTTATTCCTTAATGTTTCGGTAAATAGTTCATGCAGTCACTCAAAGGAGCACTTTATGAATGTGCTCATTCACACAGAGACAGAAGTTCAGTGCTGTAGCAGTATCATCTGCTGCTGCTTTTTAAAGAAAGTGAACAGTTTTGAAAGTGGAAAGAATGGGGCTATATATGTTTGCTTTTCATTTAGCCCAGACTTTGGTCATGTGCAATCCCCACTTGACCTGAAGAACAGCATAAAGAATGATGTTGCAAAACCACTGTTCACTCTTTCAAACTCTTCAAAAAATACTTGCTGGTTTAGTGTTAAGAGTCTGAGGCTGAATTAAGGGGAGAATAATGAAATTACATTGTATGTTCTGGAACTATGATTACTGGCTAAAATGTGGACCTAGCAGAAGTTTCAGATTTCTGAACAGCTGTGCTCAGCTGTACTGTGGGCTTCAGCTAGTTACTTAACTTCCTGGCAAATGCCTGCAGTGTATTCTAGGATGCCACTTAGCAAAGGTGCCAGCCTTCTGAAATACACTGTTTCCTGCATTCTGCTTTTAACACCAAACTTTCAGCATTTACCTCCATACATTGTCCTCTTTGCATGATTTTAGTTAGTTCTACTGAGGAGCAAACAACCTGACTTCTACTTGTTACAGTCCTGCAATTCATTCTTATATTTCTCCCATCTCTCTTGTGTCCGAAGGTGACCATGAGGTATGGGAATAAGAATGGTGCAGAGAATTGGCTGCACGATCAGCCAGCACAGTGGCTGTTCTGTAATGGGCTCTCAGTGTTACATGTGTGCCTGGCACAGAAAACCAGAAAACTTGCAGAATACCAGGTTCTGCCTCTTTATTAGATCTTCTGCTGACTAGAAGTGAGACACCCTGTGGTTTAATGGTTTGTCATTAATAGCTCTGGAGATTCCTGCTATCTGTGTAATTTTTTAAAAAAACTTGTTAGGTTCTTGTTTTGAACCTGTAGCAAAAAACTGAAACTTCATGAGCTCTTGAGGCAGTTTTGTCTTCAAGCACTGATTCTGAACTCTTCTGTTGGAGCTTTTCTTCCCCTTCTACTGGAAGCAGCCTCCTGTAAGATAACACAGACAGCATGGACTGGACAGCAGTTGTATGGCAAACTGCAGTTAAAAGTTACAGTGCTTCATACTGGTGTCAGGCAGCAAAACTAAGCAGAAGTTTCACATTGTGGTCACTGGTCACCCTAAACTAGGTGTGCCAAAGAGGTGGTGCCCTCAAAGCAGAGAGGGTGTCTATGGAACTTTAAAAGGGCCATGTTCTCCTGCAAGGCAATAGGGAACTGTTTGGTGTGTTCAGGCTCCCTCCATGGTTTCTTGTGTTGAGAATACAGGAAGCTGTGTGGATCTATGAGGATGCAGCTTTTTAATCAAACTACTTTTTCATACATAAAGTGATTCTACAAAATAAATATTTAACTACGTCACAGGCTATGTTTCATCGTGTTTCTTCACCTGTGTTCTATGGCAAAAATGGACTGCAACTGCCCTAATCAGAAAACTAGAGCCTCCTGTCAGGCTCATGTGATGCCAATAGCCAAAAAAGCATGTGAGAGGGATGACTTGGATCTGTGGGAGAACAAGCATGGATGAGAAGAATCCTTGCAGATGATAATTGAGTCAAAGAATTGAGATAAAGAGGACATTCACTGCTGTCAGCTTCTTCGGCAATTTCGGCCTGCAGAGCAGGCAGGTCTTTTTCATCGGCCGCTAAAAAGCCTGTTTTGTTGTGGTCACTCAAGGTAATACTTTAGCGAGACTCAAGAGTCAAGAAACTTCACCGCCGGGTCAGCCCGGAGCCGGCTCCGTGCAGGGCCCGCCCGGGGCCGCGGGGACAGAGCCCTGGGGCCGCCCGCCCCGAGGC
>VWZG01013167.1:163510-182760 GCA_013396735.1 Grallaria varia
CCCACCCCCGGGACCGAGATAACCCCCCTGGAGCCAGGATAACCCCCCGGCTCCCCCCACCCACGCGGCCCCCTCGCCGCAGTGCCCGGGCATCGAGCCGCTGTGCCTGGACGTGGCGGACTGGGAGGAGGCGGAGGCGGCAGTGGGCGCGGCGGGGCCCTTCGAGCTGCTGGTGAACAACGCGGCGGTGGCGGAGCTGCAGCCCTTCCTGGCGGTGACGCGGCAGGCCCTGCGCCGGTGAGTGCCCGGCGCGGCCTCCCCCCCCGGCTGTGACCCCTGTGCCTCAGGGGCCACCACCGGCAGCGCCCCCCCCGGAATGGTGGGATGCGCCCGCTATCCCGCTGGCCTGGGAGGAGGAGACCTTTGCTGCTCATCAGCCTCAGAGCTTCCAGTCTAGTTCCAGCTCAGCCTTGGCTAAATTGAAAGGCAGTTGTCACTAAGACAATTCAGAAATAGAGAAAACAAAGCCCGATAAGGGACCATAAAAGAGTCAAAGTGGGAAATTAAATTTATGACTACAATAGCGTGGCTTTTTTTTTGTTTTTGTTTTTCTCTAAAAAGCTCCATAGTTTGGCTGGGAGCTTTAGGATACACACTATGGTGAGTCCACATCCTTCTGAGGAGATGGGTCACATTTTGTCCCTCTGTTAAAAATGTCTGTTGAGGGCCTATAATAAAGGATTCATTTGGGACTAGAACATAAAGTGTATGGATTCTACTACTACCATTCTGCAGAACTGGCAGGTAGAAGCCTGACAAAGGAAGGACAATGTGGCAAACAGAAGAAATGCTGACTCGACCCACCTTACAGCAGATTTGTTTTTTAAAGCTCTCTGAAGGATTTGTGTGACCTCAGAGTCGTCACTGGCTGAGGCCCGGGGCTCAGTGTTTAAACTTTGACACAGAGGAACTCCATTAGGCTGATGAAGGGCAGAGTCCTAAGGGAAACGTGCCAGTGCACAGCTGCACCTCCCCCCGCAGAGTGTGCCTGTAGGACTGTTCACTGGTGAGGGCACACCTGACCATCCTGGCTCCTTCAACAGCTCGGCATGTCTGTCCATGTCTCCGAGTATCACCAGTTTGTTTCCAGGAGACCAGCAGCAGCTATCATCTGCTGCCTCTCAAAACAGCTGTCTGGCCTGGCCTACAGCCACTCTGTAACTTTCAAATTTGGTTTATTTTTAGGTCTCTTGATGTGAATTTTGAGGCTGTGCTTCATGTTTCCCAGGTGAGGAAGAACTGTCACTGCAGTTGCCTCCACCAATAGCAGTGACTGGTGTACATAGCAGAGACACATATCCATTGTGGGGGCTACAGGGACTGCAATCTAAAGTCACCCTGGCAACCTGCACATACAGCTCCTGCACGCTTTGACTTTCCTGTAAGCAGGAGGCAGTGAGGACTTCCTTCCTCCACATGTTTTTGCTCTTTTGGCTACCAGAACAGCCCAGCAGCATTCCTACACAGTGAAATAATGATTTCTTATGTTAGGATTCCAGCATTCCTTTTTTTTTTTTCCCCCTCTCCTTCCCCCTCCCAGATAGTTGCTCGGCAGATGATTGCACAGGGGGTGCCAGGAGCTATTGTGAATGTATCCAGCCAGGCCTCACAGCGTGCCCTGAGGGATCACGCCGTTTACTGTAAGTATGTGCAGCTTCAGCAGTTTGACCAGCTGGAGACCCACAGCCACCAAGCCACCAGCTGCCAGAGCAGCACACCCAAGTGCCTTGGGGTGTTCCAGATCAGATGCTATGCACGTAAAAAGCCTCCCATTCTTCCCTTCCCTTGTAGGTTCCACAAAAAGTGCTTTGGATATGCTGAGTAAGGTAATGGCAATGGAACTGGGACCCCACAAGGTAGGAGTCTATGAGAGAAAGTGTGAAAGCTGAACCTGAGCATTTCCTCCCAGAGGAGCCTGCTTAGATTGTTTGTTGCTGCTGATCACAGATTAGGGTGAACACTGTGAACCCCACCGTCGTTATGACTGACATGGGGAGAATTAACTGGAGTGACCCTCAGAAATCTGCTGCCATGATTAATCGGATTCCCCTGGGAAAGTTTGCAGGTCAGTGGTACAGGTCTGTTCCCAGGCTGGCCTCTCGTGTTGTCTCCACGCCTTCCCTCTCACTGATCTAACAGCCAGAGGTACCTTACTGCTTTTTGGGGAAAAGTCACAGCTCTGGTGAATGCCTTTTGGCTGAATACCTGAAGTACTTGATGAGGACAGGGTGAGAATCAACATTTTCTGCCCCTTTTCTGCAGCCTCCTCATCTTGGGACAAGCAAAATAAACTTACTCTATTCATAAATCTGACTGGGTGTTTGCTGTGAACTAAGCATCACTTGATCACAAGGACTCAACTACACTGTCCAGTTCTCAACTACACTGTCCTGGACCATGCATCAAGCACAGTTTGGAAGCAGAAATGCCTCCCTATTCTAATTACATGTAAAGATCAAAGGCAGAGCTTTTTGGGTGCTTGTTTTTCTGGTACAATTTGAGGTGTGCATCAGATGTTCTCTGTGTTTGATTGCAGAGGTGGATGATGTGGTGAACAGCATTCTCTTCCTGCTGAGCGACAAGAGTGCTATGACAACTGGCAGCTCGCTGATGGTTGATGGGGGCTTTCTTGTCTCCTAAGATGGCACCTGCATTTCAACCCTGGCCTTAATTTTCATACTGGTACTGCATATAGATGTAAACTGGATAGAAAACAATGACACAGATACAATCTTGCTGGAGGGGTGGCAGGGCTGGAGCCTGTATGAGAAGTGAGGCAGAAAATGACCTCTGGAAGTCTGCTGTATAATAAAGCTCACATACACGGTCATGGAGATGTTTATTGCACCAAATAAGGTCTTATCTTGTCACTCTACATGATGATTAGAAATTGGACCTCTCTTCCAACCCTGTTCCCCCCCCACAACCCTTCAGAAGCTCTCCCTGTTCCATCCAAATCCATAGAGCCTGTCTGCACTTTCAGTGGGAAGGGAAAGAAGTTAGCAGACTACTCCTTGCTTCCTTTGCTGTCTTTAGTAGAAAAAAAACAAAATAGAGGCAACAACCCCAGCCCTGCTCTGCAGAAACTGGATTTTGGGGGGAAGCCCTGCTAAAGACTGCTGGGGGGGGAGCAGCACCACGCTGTCCTACGGTGTGCACACACAAAAAGGCAAATGCATTGATTGCACAGAGCTGTTTCACTCGCGGAGTTTGTCTAGTACCCAATAAAGCACCTAATGATTAGTTCTTCAGCTTCTCTTCAACCCCTTTCATGGCTGGTTATGATTTTTTTAACAGTCTCAGGCACATTCTGCAAGAGCACCAGTTTGTTAACTGTTAGCCACAGCAGGCTGGGCAAGGAGACCCTATCACCCTCCCAGCTGCTCTTGTCTTTCAAGCACCACTGAAATCAGCTCGCTCCCCATTCCCATCAGGATCTTCATCACCTGTTTCACCTGCAGGTTTAAAACAGGTGTTTCCAGGACAGGATAGATGTCTTAGCCCTTTCAGCTTAGAGTTCAGGAGAGCCAAAACAGCCTGCTGCCCAAAGGAGCTACCACCTTGCCTTCCCAGTTGTATCTCCCCTGGGGGCTGTATAGCCCCCAGCTGGTCTCCTGCCCCCACTGCCCCTTCACATCAACACTGACGTTAAATCAAAGAGACATTTAAAAAACACTGACTTCGTACATGATGAAGGGCCCTACACATCCCAGCCCCCTCCAGAAACACCCAGCTAATACGCAATCTGTCAGAGGACGACAACATGCTGAGCCAGCACCCAGGCCACAGCCCTCAAAACACGGTGCACTTTTTGCCAGGCTTCTTCACGGGCGGTGGGCAGAGCACAGCCCGGATGGCTTCATCAAACACCGTCTTCAAGCCCCGCTGTGTCAGGGCAGAGCACTCAAGGTACTTTACCGATCCTGGGGAAAGAGAGCTGCAGTTCAACCACTCTGGTTGTACCACCACACGCCATCCCTCACGCCCTCACAAAGCTCATTGCCACGGAGATCTGCCAGCACATGAGACTCACCGATCTCCCGAGCCATGGCCAAGCCTTGGGGGTAGGTGATGGGCGCCAGTTTCTTATCACGTAACCTTTCAATGGTGTCCTTATCATCCCTCAAGTCCAGCTTGGTGCCCACCAGGATAATAGGTGTATTTGGGCAATGGTGTCGGACCTCGGGGTACCACTGAAACAGAAAGGCATGACAAGAAAACTAGCTACAGCAGTGGTCACAACCATGAGGATGTGTTCCTACTATTGGGAACAAGGGGTTTACTACTAGCTGACATGGTGACAACACCTGAACAGGATACTGCTGCCTACAGTTCTGAATATGCTCTGCAGAGAGAGACTAGTGCAGATGTAGTAATGAACACCCTGAGACAAAGAATCATGATGGACAGTGCCAGCCAGCTCTGCACACAGAGATTCCTTTAGTTTCTAGAACATCCCTTAAGATGATTCAAAAAGGCAATACCTTAGCCAAGGAAGTCATGAAAAAAAAGTAGGCCCCGCTCAAAACCTCCAGATTATGACCTTCTCACACCAAGACATGCCTGCTTGAAATTTTGCACTTGTAGGTATGGTGCTGGGTGGGGCAGGGGACATCACTGGTTCTTCCCTTTCACTTTGTCATCCAGAAGGAGAATACTTTACCTTAGCTCTGACATTCTCAAAGGAGGCTGGACTCACAAGGGAGAAGCAGATCAAGAAAACATCCTGTGCAGAAACAAGAGGGTCAGCTGTGCAGAAAGAAGCAGCTAAAGAGAATGGAGGGAGGGTGGAGAGGGATCCTGAGAGAGGACAACCTCCTCTCACAAGCAAGGACTGTGGCTTTAAGAAATTCAGGGTCCCAAACCAATTCACAGAGGAAAGGAATGGACCTTGAGTGTATGACTACATCCTCTTTCACAGTGCTAGGCTCTGCATGTTAAAAGCCTACAGCCACTAATACCTTAACAGTGCTAAGGGCTTCACCCCAGTAGCGTGGCCCTGTAGGAAAATACTCCTCCTGCAGCACAACACTGAGCCGTCCTGCCAGGGGAGAATGGGAATATGGAACTGGCTCAGCTGCACAGCAGCCCTGCACCATTCCTTCCACCTGAGCCTCCCAGGGCACCCGTAACTGTTCAAAAACCATTACAAAACAAGGACTAGAACAGGACAGTCTCTCTGGGGAAAATCAGCCATGATACTTCTTAAACAACCATAATTACAGGTGCAGCTGCAGCAACTTAGACTTTCCTCAAAGGAAAGAAGCATGCCTATCCTTGGGACCCCCTGTCTCCAAGAGGGAGCAGTTACAAGCCAGTCCAAGCCCAGCACTCACCGTCTGTGGATAGGAAAGAGGCCGCAGTCGATCATAGTCCTCTTGCCCTGCTGTATCCCAGAGGCCCAGGTTCACTGGCTTTCCATCTACCATCACATTGGCAGAATAGTTATCAAACCTGCCAAGGAGAAGTCCCCATCAGTGACAATTTTGTGGTGACCTTCATATCTCTATACGAAATCCAAGGGGGCACTGAATCAGGAAAGGTTATTGCAGCATAGTTCCAGTGGGGACATGACTGCCTTCCTCACATATACAGCATCATCACAGTCTGACTTGGGACAACCACCTCCTCACCAACAAAACCAACTTTTACACAAACATGCATACAGATCAAAAAGTAACTGAAGCCCAAGGTCATTACTCACACAGTGGGGATGTATTCTCCAGGAAAGGCATTTGTGGTGTAACTGATCAGCAAGCAGGTCTTCCCTACAGCTCTGCAGAGGATAAGAGTGAGGAGCATAAAGAAGGGTACAGCAGGGAGCACCGAGGCAGTAAAGCTCACCCTTCCCCACACCGCCTCCAAAACACAACCTTAGGTAAAAAGTTACTGTGTGAGAAAGCAAACCTGTAACAGGCTAGAATTCCCTACCTGTCAGGTACAAGGCATGAATTCACAAAGTGCACCCTGCTCCTGAGCACTTTACTGACCCTGCTCTCTACCATTCTTTTTCCTCACCCATTCAGCCTCAGCAAGACATCAGGCAAAATAGAGTTGTTCCAGGAACCAAGAGAAGGAATAAATATGCACTGTGTGTTGGGCACAACGGATCCATAATAGTCTAGCAAAACAGGTAAACAAGTGAAAAAGTATGCAGCAGCACAGAACTGTACAAGGCCCTCAGATACAGGAATTCAGTATCAATAAATACAAAGGGGAAAAAATAAGTATCCATAAACAAAAATTAACTTTAAAATTGACCACTGTCAGTTCGGGAGAAGATCAATGTAGAAGGCTGAAATATCAGCTCAGGGCTCTGCTGAAGGCTGGTGGGACTAGCAAGGGCCAGGCCTGGCTGGCAAGAGTGTATGCATATGGATTTTAGCCAGCCCAGTAGATTTCCTAAGGGAAAACTTCACTGTAAGAACAGAGGAGTACCAGCAGTGTGAGCAACATCTTTCTCTCTGAGAAAGTTGTGAATTGCAGAGCCTTCAGAAAAATACATCATGAGTGCCAGTCCCAGGGAAAGCCAGCTGCGAGGTGCCTGAGTGAAGCTGAATAGCCAGCAGGGTTCCATATCCCCTGCCCAATTCTGTAATCAGTGACAAAAGGAAAGACTTCAGGAGTAACGGAGAGACTCGAGGGGGGAGACAGTGTCCCCTGGATGCACCAGGATGACAGAAAGCACAGAGAGAACCACTACTACAACTTTTTCTCTGGATTAGGCCCCCTTGATGAGAGAACAGGGAGGTTGTGTAAGGAACCACTACGCTGATGGTCCCGACTTCCTCCTGAAGTGTGACCTTTCTCCCACCAAACAGGAAAGCTCATAATTCAGAAAAAAAGCATATCTATGATTATAGTGTTTTGGTATCTGATTTCATTTAGTCTGCACTGTCGATTTGGTCTTAAAGCAAAATACAAGACAGCAAACCTTCAGCTGAAGTCCATTTACAACATCCCAGTTGTTCCTCTCTCCTCCACAATAAGGCTGTGCTGTTCTGGTGGTTGGCCTTCTCCTGCTCCCCTCTTTGGCCCCCACAGACTGGAACCTGAAAGGCCTCACCCCGAATGTATATTTGAGGCAGTGACATGCATGGGAAAGGGGAAAGCCCACTCCCTGCCTAAGAGCAGCTCACATTTAGGTCCCAGTATCTCAGCAATGTGCTTGCTGTTATAACTGGAAAAGTAAACTGGAATTGTGAGTTAAAATATGCAGGACGAGCTAGTAAAGTTACAAAGCACCATAAATCTAATGCATGCCTGCATCTTGCACACAGATGTGCTCTCAAAAAAAGGAATTCAGGAAGAGCCTAAAGAAAAGAGCAAGAAGGATGACAAGGGGCACACGACTGAATCAGAAACAGCAAGACATTTCACCTCGGAGCAAACAACAAAAGGGCATATGAGAGAAACCTGCGATCACCCAGATTTTCAGAAGGACTCTGTGACGAATCAAATATGCACAATGAAAAATAGCGAAATACAGGCACGTAAAACAACGAGGAGACAGACACAGAACCCGAAGAAGCCGGTGCTTGCTGCCCGGGCAGCACGATGCGCGCGGGCAGCGCCTGGGGCCCGAGACTCAAGTCCCTCAGCTGGGGAAGGAGCAGGACCGGAGAGCGAGGGCCGCCCAGGCCCGACGTCCCGCCGGACACAGCGGCCCCCGCGGCCCCCGGAGCCCCGCCGCGACCCGGGCCGGGCCTCGCCNCCGCCGGCCCCGCCCCGGGAAACCCGCGGCGGCTGCCCCCGCCCCGAGGGCCGCCGGCACAAGGACGGAGCTTTAGACGCCGGTCACCGCGTAAATCCAGCTATCACTGTCACCCACCAGAGCTGCAGCAGGAAAGAGGGCTTTTGGCGTCCCCCGCCTCGAACACAGATACCCGCTGTAATGACCCTGTCTCAAACCAACAGGCTTTGCTTTTTCCTTAGCCAGGGTCTGCAGTGCTGCCCAGCAGCCACACACGACACAGCTCTCAGCAAAGACTTGTTCTTTGTGACTGGGGAATGCCTTTCCAGCTTCTTTGCTTTTACCTTAGTCCAGAACCAAAACTGTACCTAGCTTATCCACCTGCAAGAGCCTTTTAGCTCCAGGACAGGCTGGCAGGGTTTTCAGGCAGAAGGCCCTGCCCTCCACATCAGCCAAACATCCAGTTCATCACTGTCCAGTGTTACACCAAAATGCAAAAGCTCTTTATTATGAAAAAAGTAGAGCAAATCCTAATATAAAAAATCATAAACACAAACCAACTAGTCCACACAGAAATTTTCATTTTCCGTTTGTCTCCTAAAACATGTACTGCAAGACCATTGCTCCTGCCCCTGATTCACTGAAGGAACTCACTAGGCTCTCAAGAACTCACAGGAGGCTCTCTCTGACTGCTGGCCCCTACTTTTTCTGGTTCAGATCCTTGTAACCCTCCCCTTTCTCCAGGTCACACATGGAGTTGTGCAGTCAGAAGAGGAACCACATTCTCCCCCTTTATGCTCTTAGCACCTCCCCTCTGTGGAGCCAGAAGCATTGCTCCTCTCCAGGGTAAGGCCACAGCACTCAGTTCCAGGGGCCTGAGAAGCCAGAAGGACAGTTTTGCCATTTGTTAGAGTGAAATCAAATCCTGTTGCATATTGGCCACATCTTCTGATAAGGGCTGCAGTTCACAGTGAGGAAACACAGATTCTGACCCCCCAACCACCCACTGACCTTTTCCCTGCCAGTCAGTGCTGTAAAAATTGAACCATGGCCAAAGCTGAGCTGTCCCACCAGGACAAGGACATCACTGCACCACAGCCCCTCTACACAGCTGTTTCTGTCTATGCAGAATGCACATCTACTGCCCACCAATACAGTCAGAGCCACGGTGGGGACCATAAATGAGCCAGACAGGGCCCTGTCAGACTTTGTTTCCACCTGTAAGCACTGGGTGAAAAAGCATAGGTGCATAAGGTCTGGTGTTTCCAGCAGTTTCAGGACCCCATGAACAAAGCAAATGGCTTCTGCCCACAGGGACACTGCTGTCCCCTTTTAACAGGTTTCTCTGTAAACAGGCCTGGCATCCAAACAGATGCTGCAGAAGGGCCCTGCCAGGGAACATACAAACTCCCCCAGTAGCAACAGGGTGCGCTGACAGCTGTTGCTGTGTAAAAGGACACAGAAAATACTTCAAATATTTTGGCAGCTCAGGGGAAGTGCTCCACATCATGGACTCAGACCCATGAACCTGGATGGTTGTTTCCTCCTCCCCTTTATGTGGTCAGGAGGAAGATTTCTGATGAGCAAGAGCACCTTTCTGTGTTTGCAAGACTTTGTGTCACCCCACTGATAAAACTGTCCCATTCAGAAAGAAGGAGCTGTAACTGAGTTGCTCACCCTCTCCTGACAGCAGGTATTTGAATTCTTTAAGCCATGTTCTCATTTCCTAGAACTGTGGGTTCCCAATGGGGGTCCCTGCACATATGCCATGATGGCATTTTGCAAGAAACTTGCTCGCTGGGCCTCCTCTTCCCTCACTCTGGAGATCTCGGCCTCTTTCATTCTCAGCTTCTCCAGCAGCAGAGAGATCTCACCCTCTTTGTCCAGCAGCGCTTCACGGTGACTACTTGACAGGGCTGTAAAAGAGCAGCATTAGTAAACAAAATTAAGGTGTCCCTAGAATAAACAGGAACAACATGTTATAGGCACAGCCACAGACAATGGAAGTGGGATGGTCAACAAGCGCATGAGACAACACAAGAGGTTCTGCACAGACAGCATGTTACACTTCACTGGGCAGGAAACCCAAACATTTTGCTTGCTATGCAGCTTTGGGTAGTTATCTGAGTCTTGGTCTCTATAAAACGAGGACAAAAATCCCCACAAATACACCAGGATGGAGAGTACCATTCATAGGTGTACTCACAAGCAGGAAGTACCAGTGTCACTAACTGTGAGCACAGCTCAGTTCCAGGCCCCATGCAGGGTAACTCAGCATTACCATTTGAGAAGCAATTTGAGAAAGATCCATCACCTTTCAGCTGTCTCTCCAGAGCTGCAATCTTCTCTCTCAGCCCATCCTGTGCTGTGCGTTCAGCTTTCAGGTGTCCAATCTGCTCCTGTAATTCTACTTTCACCTTATTCACTTCTGTCACTTTCTCCTCTTCCTTACTGTTCAGATCCTGACACACAAAGATAAATTCATGAACAACCAAACAACTTCAGCAACTTGTTCTGCCCCTGTGGTAACCATCTCTACTGCAGTTCAAATTACCTGCTGAAGTTCCTCCAGTCGCCTCCTGAGTCCATCAGCATGCAGGCTCAACTGTTTGGCTCTGGCCTGGGCTTCAGCAACCATTTCTTTTTGCTTAAGGCAGCAGTTCTGAGCCTCATCCCATGACTCAGTCATCAGCTGCAGCTTCTCTTCTAGGTGTTCTAGTCGTTGCTGCTGCAAGACACGAAGGAAAATGAAAACATCAGTCCCACCTTATTCCTGTGCAGGGATTCTCCCCTTTTTGTTCCTAACACAGTGAAACCTTGGTTCAGTCAATTGGCACTGAAGAACAAGAACACGACTTGGCCACAACAGACACAGCCCTGCTCCCTGCATTCAGGAATGACCCCAAGATGCTTCCTCTTGCCATAGAGGACACTTGGAGACTCTGGAACACCCAACTGACTGAGAATGAGGCAGGTCCTGGGCAGAAGCACTGATGCCACTGCTAGTGTTCATAACCAATGCTCCCAATGGCTCTGAAGCACCACTGTGTGCAGCTAAGCAACTGCTGGATCCCACACATCAGCTTTTCTATGTCTGTAACTCAGTGAGGCACGCTCTTTTGCAATGTTACGTATAAGTAAATATTCTAATAGTTTGTGCGTGTTTTCCTAATCCCTTGTTCTCCTTCACAGGATATTAACTTCACTACCATTTTCATAAAGTTCAATTCTACAGTGACTTTATTTGTTGAGCAGCGGTAGTCACCCAAAGAAATTTTTGAGTCCAGAGAAACAGTAGCACCCCAAAAAGCTGCCATTAAACAGAAAAGTCGATATCAGGCTGTTGGCTTCAGAAGTTGTCAACTTAAATGAAATTTCCTTTGGTAATATCCACATCCACTTCTGTTACCACTGGAGACAATTCAAATTAGACTTTTAAGGGCTCCTTCTTCAGCAATCACACCATTTGCAGGCCAGTGAAACCCAGAGAGGGGAGTTACATAACAGTTCCCTGAGATTAAAACATAGGCTAGACAGCCATATCATTTCCTTGCACAGGGGCAGGGCTATAGACAGGTCTTGTCCTCACCTCCTCCAAGCGGGCCTGACTCCGGGCTTTTATTAACTCCTCTTCTGCCTGGCCTCGCTCAGCGAGGGCAGCTGCTTTGACTTGGCTCAGCTCCTGCCACAGAAACATGGAAAATCATTCCACACAGAGAAGCTGCAACACTGACCAGAAAACATTAGGAGCTTCCAGTCGCAGGGTAAAACATGACACAGATCTCTCTCTCACTCAGGGGGCAGTGAAAGCAAACCAAGATGACAAACCTTTTCTCCCCGAGATTACCATCACAATTCAACGACAATTTCAGTTATATGAGAGCAAGTAGTGGGTAAAGCTTTCCAAAACAAGGCAATAGGAGCTAGCAGTGCTGAATGTAGCTGGGGAAATAGATATGGATAAATATGCTACGCTACTTGAGACCACATGGGAAAACTCATGAAGTCAAATCCTGGCAAAACTCTCACCATGTTCAATGGAATCCTTATTTCTATTCCATCTGAATTTAAGTTTCCCCTTGGAGCTTTTTCCTTCCTTAGTCTAAAGCAGTAAAAATAATTTTAGCTGGTATACTGCTGTTTTCTGTTCCTATCTACAGCATGTGACAATCTTTACAGAGGTCAGCAACGGAAGACTCCACAAAGCTCCCCTGGCAGCCTGCTCTTTCCACTGCTACGTGAGTGTTCAAACGCCTGGAGCATCCTCTCTCACCCCTTCCAGAGATATCCTGATGGTCTCCAGCCTCTGGATCCTGTCCTGCATGGAACGTTCACTGGCCTCAATGTGCTGTGTCATACGATCCACCTGCAAAACAGTAGAAACCATCTAAGCAAGTGCCAGAAAACTATTCCCATCTCCAGGTGTATCAGCAGGGCTGTCTGTCATGACAGAGAAGCATCCTCTCACTGACCCACCTACTCCCTAAGAAAAACTCTTACCTCTCCCAGAGCTCCACTAGGAAACTGTAATACAGATAGAATCTGCCCTATAGAACCTAGGAACTTTTAGACAAAGATCCCTCCCAGGCCATGACAAAAGACAGAGTCCAAGTTCTCATTGTCAAGAGGTAAAAAACACCATAGATTCATTTTCCAGCTGTAATGTGGCTAAAATCTTCCTGGTCTGTGTCTTTTACAAGATTTCAAAATCTTCTGAAAAATCTATTGGTGTAATTTTATTTTAGAGAGATTTCACACCTCAATAAACACTGCAAAGAGAATTGATCCCAGTCCCTTGTCCTGTCCACACTTAGTCACAACCCCCCTTGAAAACTAACAGAGGAAGAACTGGCATGGAAGAACCCCATTAGAGAGTTGCTGCATATAGCACATATGTCTCCATTTCCTCCATTAAAGCATCTTTATTTCAAAAGTAGGACAAGGCTGGTATTCAGAGCTATCTCTGCACATAGCAAGACTAACACAAGGGCCAAGCTCCCAGCCTCTTTTGAAGCATCATATACCACTCTGGCCCATACTCTTGCAAGCTACCAAATCTTACTAGCTAGTACAATGTCTTGTGACCTCTTCAGGCAGGCTTTGCTTGAAGAAATGACCTATTATGCCCACAGTAACTCTGAGTCCACTACCTTTTCAACCTTTTTAAAAGCCCCTGACAGTAAACAATGACCTCCAGTGGTGCTCATATGTCAAGGCCAAAGAAAGACTGATCTGGGGATGCTGCAGAAACCCCATCCTTACCTCTTTTACCCGAAGAGATTCCATGTCTTCAAGGCTTTGTTTAAATCTTCTCTTCTCCATGTCCAGACGTTCTGCAGATTAAAAGCAGGCATATCCAAATTCTGGCATTCCTGCCAAGCAGGCTGTATTCATATTTCATCTTTCTCTTTGGCTGCTCTGTGCCATTGACTCATGGACAGTGATCCCAACCACAGTGTGTATGAGCTTTTTCTGCTCCTCCACTCACCCTCAGCCTGCACTGCCCGAAGCTTCAGCTCTGCAGTTGTGTTGGCCAAGTCTTGTTTTACCTGAAACAGCTGATCCTGCTGAACTTTGCATTTTCTCTCCAACTCATCCACCTACAAGAAAATTACCACCACAAAGGATTTTCTTTTCCTCTTAGCAAAGAAAGTTAGCTGTACAGGACAATGAGCAGACACACAGTCAAGGATCAAAGCAGGGAACATGTATATAGAGCAGAAGTTACATATGTCCAAGTCTCACTCCTCAGCCTTGGACTTAGTTTCCTACCTGGTTTCTCAGCAGCAGATTTTTCCCACTGGCAGCAGACAAGTCATGCAAAAGCTTGCCTTCCCGATCAGCACTTTCCTGCAAACAGAATCAAAACCACCTTGGTTCTTGCACTATCAATCTATGCCAACCAACACCACACCGAGCTACATCCAAACTACTCCATAAACACCACGGCTCCTCTTCACACCCAGCACTCACCTATCTAACTTACACAAGAATTTTTGTCATGATGGCAGCATCCCGCAAATCTACACAAACCACTAATGACCTGGAGCCCTGCTCTCAAATCTAACTAGGACTAATTCAGCTCACCTGCTTTTGTTGCTGGAGCTCCCTGAAGTGGCACTCAGCCGCACTGGTTTGTTCCTGTTTCATGGCATTCAGCAGCTCTCCTAAGTTGTGCACCTTCTGCTCAGACAGAGCCAGGGCAGCTTCAGTCATCTGCAGCCTATAAAAGAGAAACACTTTCCACAGTCTTTCCCAAGGCAGACAGTGCAGCAAGCTCTCCACACCACCTGATATAAGGTGCTAGCACATATCTGGCAGTGGATAAAATCAAGCTAACTGAGGCAATGTCTGCCCCTAGGAAAAGGACACCACTGACCTCTGTACCCAGCAGCATCTGCAACAAGTGACCTGGGACTTCTCAGGGCCTGGTGTTCTGATGCCCATTGCGTTTTCCCTGTGTTGTCTTTCATGAGCTACTTTCCCAGCCCAGAGCCCTCCAGGATTTGCCCACTCTCACAGAACAAAGGTTGTTTAAAATGAGGTATAGAATTTTAAAGGTGAGTAGCAGAAGCAATTTGCTTATTCTGCCCATGAGGGATATGTCCACACTGAGGCATGGCATAATAAAACTCCCTTTACCTGGTAGAATTGAACTAGCCAGGCTCAGGAGTGTTTGAAGTCTAACCACTGTTAGGTGCATATGACTCTCCACAACCCAGCACTGCTTTTGGACAGCTCCACCTCATTGTTCCTAGGCCAGGCTCCTGCATATCTGCCATGGTTCTCAGAGAACACTGCCAGGGGAAGCAGGCACAGCCTCCTGCCAGGCTGTAAACAATGAAAGGAACAAGTCCCCATCCCATCTCCACAATTGTTTTTCTTCCTTTCCACCCTCTGTAATTCACTTGCTTGTAAACCAATGCACTGTAATTTTACTTAAAAGCTAAGTACCTAGTGTGGCAAACTCAAAAGGCCTGATCTGACCATAATTTCTGGATATTACTGCAGAACTACGCAAAATAGTAAGCCAGCTACTCTACAAGATTATCTCCCTTCTCAGCAGCTCTGCTCAGTACTGTGTATCCAGCACAGACAATGAGAAGGGGAAAATTTTCCTCCTCCATACTTGGCTTTCAGTGAATTCATAATGGAGTGCTGCTCATCCAATACTTCCTGCAATTGGCCAACTCGTACTGCAGACATTCTGCACTTGGGAGACAAAAAAAGGAAAGAAAATAAAAAAGGTGGGTAATTTCTGACAGGAAATGGAGAGGACTCAATTCTGCCATCAAATAGCAGAAAGCACTTAGAAATCTAACTCACCTCTCACTCTTGGCTTTTTCTTCTTTCTGCTTGTCTATAGTGTCCATAAAATCCAAGAACTGTGAACAGGGCAAAATTCATTGAGAAAATTAACTGCATCAGCTTAAAACATTTACATTTCTCATGTTTCTTTTTCCAGAAACAGCTGAAGACAGGTCAAGCCATTATTAGAAAGCAAACTGGAGGTTTGATGTGTTTATTAGCACATTTGAATGAAATAATCAGCTATAGAGACTCTGTGCCAGAAGGAAAAAAGATCTCTAGGTTTACATCACTTGCAAAACATCAAACCAGCTGCCAAAGAACTAAAAGTATGAATACGAGTGAAAAAAAATCACTAAAACTCCTGCAGAATCCAGAGTGAGTATGTTCAGCAGGGATGTGTCCACACCTATACTGTGATTTGAATTTATTCCTGGGCAACCTAGCTCAGAGGAAGGACCCAAGGTACTCAACTATGCTGTGTGACTGCCCATAAAGATGCACGTGCAACTTCAGGTGCACAGTAATACTGTCACTGAGTGTTCTGTGGGGGCCTCAAGGGAAAGCAAAGGATTCCAGCTGCCCCATTTGAACTGCCAACATGTAAGATTGCTGACCTGCTTGTTCTTCTCATCCTTCAGACTCAAAACCTCCTTGTTGAGGATGCACACTTGGTTCTTAGCCTCACTCAGGATAGTCTCACGGTCTTGGTTGTGATCCAAGGCTTGTTCTGGTGCAGAGAACAGAAGAGCATGCACAAATTTCTAAAGCAACAGAACAGCAAGCACCACTGGAGAAACAGCACTCAGGGTAACACCTGGCTATCAGAAGCATCAGGGCAGCTTCCCTTCTCAAGCTGATCCCTGTAGAGACCTCTCATCTTACACCACAAGGCAGGACGGGATCAAAGAGACCAGTGTGTATGGGGCAATCAACACCTCAGTGACAGGAAAGCTGTTCAGCTCTGCTGGGAGCAGGACAACATACAATGTGCTGCGCAAGCCACATCAAAACCTGGCTACTCTGAGGCAAACTAGTCCCAAGTTCTCCCACATTCAGGTGGCACAGTAATCTCTAACTCAATCCAAATTTTTTTGCTCTTACTGTTGAAAGTGACACTTCCAACTTGACCGGCTCTCACTAAAGGATGAGAGGAAGTGACGTAGGGCACTGCAGAGATGCTGTTGAGAAAGGGAGAGAAGGAGGAATAGCTTTCTTTTCAGGAGCAGCAAGTGCCCTATACCCCTCAAGTGCTGAACTGGGAAAGGAGTTAGTGATTTGTTGCTGTACAACACACCATACTTACCAACAGCTTTCAGGATGTCACTGGGAACGTTGTTCCCTGCCAGCTCTAGCCTCTTCAGAGTCTTGTTTCTGTGCAGACAGTTCAGCAAAGCTCGGCTACCCAGAAGCCCAATATTATTCCATCGCAAATCTACACAGAAAGCAAACTTTCACCGTGGTAGTCACACATCTGCTGGAAAACACAAAGCCCAGGAGAAACCATGCTCTTTATACACCTACAAGCATGGTTAACTCATCCCAGATGGTCTTAGCACAAACACAGGTGAATGCTGTGTCTCCTTTCAAGAATGAGAGGGAGGAAAGTGACAGACAAAGCAGGAATGGCAGATATATCTTTCATAAAATACAGAAAGCCACTACAATTCAAAATATACACCAGTCTGCCTCTTGTGAGCCTCCTTCTACAGACAAAATGTATGTATGAGAAAGAATTGGCAACAAAAGCCATGTTCACCTAAAAGAAATTCCAACAAAATTCCATATAAGGAGAAAGCAGGAGTGAAGTAAGTCTCAGAGTCTGCCACGAGGCATGCCAACAGCATCCACAGACAGGAATGAATACAATCCCTCCTCCACTAAGGACTGTTCTGCTCCAACTACACAATTCTCCATCTAGAGCTTTGGTTCCACAGATTCCAGCTACAGTTTCCATTCTCCAAAGACCATTGGGGTGTGACCTTTCCTTGCATAAAGCCAGCAACATGATCCAGACCGACAGGAATTGGGAACGACACCAACCAGCTGGCAGAAGTTGGAGCAACCTGCAAAGAACCTGATGATATATGTGTGTGCGTGCATACACGTACATGTACGTGGGCAAAGAACTCTTACCCAGCTCCTGAAGACTGGTATTTTGTGTCAGTGCCACTGCCAGCTCTGCAGCCCCTTGATGGTTAATCTGGTTATTGCGCAGATCCAGCTGCTGGAGAAAGTTGTTTGCTCCCAGTCCTTGGCAGAAAAAGGAGAAGCCTTCCTCCCACATGCCGAGGCTGTTCCATTCTAAGGTTAGGCTAGGGAAATCAGAGAGGATGGTGGTTCGTGGAGTAAATGGACAGTTGTATGAGCCTGAATGACATATGGATCACAGGATCTGGTCAAACACCCAGTTCCACTAACAGACTCAGTTTCAGAAAGCAGGATGCTGCCAGGGCCCAGCATCCTCCAAAAGGGCACCTCCTGTTCTCACTCCTTCGCCTCTCCCAGCTCTCACAAGAAATTGCACCACTTGATGTTTCTCTTACCCCAACAAAAAACACCCTCAACCCTTTTCAACTGTTGTGCTCCATCTGGCAGGAATAATGCAAAGAGAGGTAGATACATTTTTTTACCTCCTGATTGATTTGTTCTGCCTAAGAAGTTTTCCCAAAGCCTCAGCTCCCACGGTTCGCAGGTTATTGCCCTGAAACAGAAGCCCCATGTGATCAGAAGGCTACACCTGATCCAGACCACCTACCCCATCAAAGCAGCTGTAATGCTGATTTCAGTGGGACAAAGATGGCCCAATCACCACTTGTTTCACCTATCAGTCAGCTTTCCACAAAATGAAAAACTCTGGAGGAACAGTGGATCCATACACATCACTGGTCTTACGAGGCACTATGATGGAGAGTTTGCAAAAATCACAGGATAGCAGAGGATCATCATGGACCACGATAAGACTGAAAATGGTGACTCTAGATAAGCAAAATCATTTCAATGCACTTCATTAAGAAGGGCTCAATTAGCACTAGCACTAATGAGAAAGAAAGGTGTGACGCAGTTTGTGACTGTATATTCACGGGAATAGCTGTATGGCAGAGGAATACATAAAGTCACTCTCACTAGAGTGATCATCACATCTGAAGGCAGATGTTTAGTGCCAAGCCCAGGCTAGCCAGAAGGCATTGGCAAGCTGGATAAACTCTGCAGAAGCACAGGTCAAACAGCTAGTAGCTCACTGATCAATATTGAGACCCCAAAAAAACCCTACATATGCCTCATCTGGCCAAGCAGCACTGAACAAAAGATATATAGCAATAACTTCCTATCAAAACAGAGTAACTAAATAAAAACAGATAAAGATGACCTGCAAGGTAACTTTGGAACATTGTGATACGGTGTTAAGGATGCAACAAATGAGTCACTTGAGAACAAAAACCTCACAGAAGTATACATATTTTTGAAGAATCCTGCACTAGGGCAGTCCAGTTCTAACTCTAATTAAGCCTGTTCTCCTTTTAACTTGTCCACCACTTTGTCCTAATTCTATTCTATTTAAACAGACTCACCTTCAGATCCAAAGATTTGACTGTGCTATTGGAACAAAGACCGTGCAACAGAAGTTTTATACCTGAGTAGGAAAACAAAAAAAGCTGTTTATTTAATCCGTGGAACCCTTTGCCTGAGCCGGGAGCATATTGTCCTGTCAAACAGCCAGCTCAGGAAACGCGGCTGCGAGGAACAAACGGCTTGGTAAACGACCACCCCTGCTGGGGCAGGAGATAGTTTATATATTCTCAGAAAGGGCAGAGCACTGCACGTCACTGCACTGCCAGACCCGGCCCTGAGATCAGCCCCCGTCCAGAGAGGCCCCGCAGACGCTGCTCTGCCGGCCCCGAGCCCCTTCGCTGCCGGCTCGTCCCGTCCGCCGCGGCCAACAACAGCGGAGCCGCTTTCCAAGGCGGAGGGAACCGAGGGGTGCTTGAGCACCCACACGGTCACGCCCGGGGCACCTTCAGCAATACGAGTGACCTCCCTGCCCGCCCGGGCCCCTCAGCGCGCACCTTCCTCGCTCAGGCCGCAGTCGCCGAGCGCCAGCGCGGCCAAGGGCGCGGCCCCGGCCAGCAGCCGGCCCAGCGCCCCGCACGTCTGCACGGACAGGCCCTGCGCCGACAGGTCCAGGCGGGCCCGCGCCCCGCCGGCCTCCCGCAGCCCCCGCAGCACAGACTCCTGCGGCGCTGCGCCC
>VWZG01013167.1:183031-219340 GCA_013396735.1 Grallaria varia
GCACCGGGCCGGGCCCCCTCCCTCGTGCCCCCCCGCCCCTCTCACTGCCCTCCCCTGTCCCTGGCACGGCAGAGGCAGCAGCGCGGGCAGTGCGGCAGGCTCAGGCAGAGGACCTGCAGAAGGTGGATATTGAGCATCTGGAGAAAGTGCTGCCGCAGCTGGTATGTGACTGTGAGTTTGCACTGCACAGGAGCAGGAGGAGGATGTGAGCTGAAACAGCTTAATTCTCTTCCTCCTGGGAGATGTTTCAGCAACCTGGCCTATGTGCTGACTGGCTTGCTGCTCTCTCCTTACAGCTTCTGGATTTCTAGAGGCCTCCTGAAGCACATGCTGCCTAATCCTGACCTGACAGGAAACATCTGTCTCAGCCTCAGAGTCCAGCTCTGGAAAGAACAGTTTCAACTTCTTCATCTGCCATTTTGCTTCTCTTTCCCCTCTCCTTTACCAAGCACAACACGTCCCATACCAACGATGTGGTCAGATACTATTTTTGAAAGGAGGCTTATTTTGTTCAGCTGAGTCTGTAACTGGTTTCCATCTTGCTGCTTTACTCCTGTAGCAGGGGCCTGTACTTCATAGCATGGTAAGATGCTGTTGCTTTCTCAGCTAATGTGAGAAACAGGTGCTGCTTCACCGAGATGCATGGAAAAACTTAATGGCTGGAAATACCATCCAGCCTTCAGGCTCTCATTGCCTCAGCAGGCAGCTGTGACAGCAACTCTAGGTCCAGCTCCAAGCCTGTCTAATGAATAGGTCATTAACAGGAGCTCAGTCACAGGCTCTTGCCAAGAGCAGGTAACTGATCTTTATTTTATAAATAAACAGTGTTTGTCCCTCACTACCTTCCAGTATTTCTCCAGGGCTGTGACATCAAAGAATGCCTGGAACCTTTTAGGCATTCGATATTCTCAGAAGCTGCTTCCCCTCTGCTGTAAATTTTTTCTCACAAACATCAGTAAGTTAAAAACCAGTCTCCCTCCCTTTGCTGCCATTAATCATCAAAAGTCAAGTTGCTTCAAAGACTTGCACAGTTTCCCCCTCACCCACCCTCTTCTCTAAATCTTTGTAGGACGAAAGGAAAAAAGGACAAAATAACAAACAGCATGTGTGAGAATCCCACATCATGGGACAGCCTGGCCCCTCTGGCAGTGTGGAGGGAGGCGGGGGGCACTATGAAATAAGAAACCTTACACATGTGGGCAGGACCCACACAACCCAACTGGCTTTGTTGGGAAATGCAGGGCCACTGCAGGAGCACAACTGCCGGGCTATGGCTTGGGGCTCTGCAGGCTGTGGGACCAGCAGCAGCGAGCAGTCCAGTTCCCAGGGACAGCTGGGGCAGGCAGAGGCTCCATAGGTCACTGTACTCATTCTGCCAGGAGCTATCAGGGTCATCCCTCAGGACACCAGCTACTTGGAAATCTCATGAAAACCACAGTTTAATACACATTCTGATGACAGTACCAGCTTAAGCAGTCCTCAGCAGGCCTCTGCTGCTTGGCCAAGACAATTATTTGTGCAGCTGTACAATGCACCCTATGAAGGAACTTCAGCCTTCAGCCCCCCCCATTGGTTAAAAAAAAGGCAATAGCAAAAAAATGCAAGTAATGCTACCTTTGAATGCCCCAAAACCCCAGGGATGAGTTCAGCTAATGTAGCACAATTGATACTGAAACAAAACCAGCTCATCAGGTATCTGCAGGTATTGTTCTGCAGCAGGGCAGGAATCCTTATAGCAAGTACCTTAGTGAAGAACCTGCAGTTTTAAAGGTCAGGGTATCTTATTCCCCTTAAAGAATTCACTCCTACTTTCTTGCTTTCTCCAGATTTCAGATCCTCATCTCTCCCACCTCTCTGACTTCTACTGACACAGGTCCCAAAGCTGCTGCCATAAAAAGGCTTGAGTTCCTTTCTCTGACACACACAAGCATTGACTCAAGAGAATTGCTAATGTGGACATTAGTAAAGCATTTTGACAGCAGCAGCTAAAACTAACTCATCTTTGCATAGGAAAGAGGAATAAGACCTCTGGTCTAGCTGTTGGAAGGTACCAGTTTTTCATTCTTGTGGTTATATTGGGTTTGATGTGTGACTGAGTCACACAGAAGATGAGCATGGGCAGAACTGCCTGAGGGAACTCGCAGTCAGCAATGGGAAGTCTAGGCCTCATCCCTGCATTTAACCCATGAAACTGCCCCAGGAATACTGATATTGCTGCTGGTGCCCCTAAACTTGTTTTCCCACATCAGGTGCTTGCAGGGACAGTGACAGTGCTGGCTCTTTATGACAACTGGCAGAATCAGAACAGCTAAGCAAATTGGCACTATTTGATGTCTCCTCCGCTCTTCAAAAAATAAGGACAAGCACATCTGAAGGCACACTGCAACTTCCTTTCAACCACCCTACTGCTGCGTATTCTAACCCTGGGAACCAAAAACAACAGCACGAATATTCTCCCACCTATTATTAGCAATGGCTTCTAGTTTCCCCCCAGTATGTCCTGCATAAATTCAGCAAAGCAGCTCTAGCTACAGTCTGCCTCTGACTTCTGGCATGAGTGAACCTGACACAGCACCTGAACCAAGATACAGACAGTCCTATGGAGTGTAGGCTCAGTTCACGCTTAATTCACTAGAGCAATAAACTTTAAACACTATGTTTTTTTGGTTTGCTATGGTATGTCTTTTATAGCCTGTCAAGCGCCAGAAGAGTTTGCTTTCCACAGGTTGGATTTACAGCAGCTGCTGTACATAGTGCTCTCATATTTCCCACTGCCAGTGGCCGCACACATTCCCTGTTTATGTTTGGGTGTCATATAAGAAATCAATCAACTTTTTTGCTAAAGCATTCTGCTCTCTCTGCTTTGAGTCTCCTTTTTCTTCTTCCACCTTTCTTTCATGCCTCCCCCTCCCTTCAAGTTTCTTCAAAGCATCTGGGAGCATTTGGAAATAATTAGACCTGAAGGGAAATGTTGGCCAGGCTGGAAGACAATGACAAGTGCCAGGAACCCTGGGTGCCCTTTCTAGCCACTTTGAAGTTCATTCAGATGGTATGAAGCTCCATTTTGCTTTGTTGAAAAAAAAAAAAAGGGGGGGAGGGAATGAGGCATGACAGGCCCACTGAAAAGGGAGCAGGTTCCTGTGAACTAACAGAGAGACCAAGTGCTGGGGCAAGAAACATTATCAAAGGAACTGACCAAAAGGGCTCCCACAGCCACTCTGCTTTATTACATCTACAAAGTGTGCAGATGTGCACATAGTGCAGGAAGGAAACAAGGAAAATGGAAAACATGGTATTACCGTACTACGGAACCTCAGCTCTCCATGGATCACTGATCCATGGAGACTTCAAACAGAGTCCAGCACTATGGCTGCCTTGGCGGTACAGAGTTCATCTCCAGTGCGACAGCAATTCTAACCAACAACATTCATCCCCACACAATGTCTGCAGGAGGCAACAACCCCGGGCTTTCCCCCTGTGCAAACTGTGGCGTAGGGCACAGCCACCTTGCTTCAGGAACATTCTAACCACCAACCAACTGGCATGGGAAGAGACCCTTTAACTGGATGGCTTTTTCCTTGCTGTAATTACTGATGTTAATTATACACAGTGAAAATAAAACTAGAGCTTAGGGCAGAAACAAACTCAAGAGGCATCCCATGAACAGATACCTGTGTTCTTTGTTAATAAGATTCTGACAACTGAATGCAATACAAGTGCAGCAGCCCAAGAGGTTCACAGGAAAGGCTGATCGGAACTGGTTTAATTGACCTAAGTGCTTCCTCTTCATTCACTTTCCAGCTATCTGTGTCCAGAATTATCAGCAGCACTAACCCCACACAGCAAGCAGCAGAGAAGTCTTGTCCTAGGCATCCACCTAACTACTATAGTTAAAGCTGAATCAGGTTGTATCTTGCTGCAAGAATCCAGGCAGCTAGACTCAAGTGATCTCTAAAGGTAGAACTGGGAAGATTGAATTTAAAAACATGGACAGAAACAAGGTCCTTCACAGAAAGTATACAGGAATTATGTCCCCCCCCTTAATTCCCTATGCTTATTATTTGCATGCAAGAAACCTTAAATTTAACTTCTAACTTTGCTTCTGTAGTCACAAAAACCATAAACAGGCCTTCCAGTCCTCCACCAGGTGCAACTGGCATCTGAAATAGCAATTCTCTTTTTATAACTAATGTTCATACAGATTAGATCTCTCCAGGGCCACCAACAATTTCTTACGCGTTCTGAGTAAATTCATCAAGACAGGCACAGCTGATTCTGATCCAGGAGCCCAGGATGCTTCACCTCTTTCCTCCTACAAAATAAACACAGGAGCATTAAAACACTTCACAAGTAATCTACACTGTCTGATTTCTCAGTAACATGATCTGATGGCTGAGGGTTCTGGACACTGCTGTGCTCAGGCAGCACTGGGGACCACATAGGAGCACTTAGGGAGATGGAATGGTTAATATATCCTAACTTTTGGAGCAGGGAACTTCATCCTTCATATTATTAACATGCATGTTAGAGCATGTAATTAACCTTTCATAGTATGGTAGGTGAGTATGGTATTTTGTACTTTATCCAGGTAATCTTTACTTAGGAAAGAAAACTAAGCACAATGCTTCAAACATACAGTGAAGATCCTGTTCCCCACTGCATCACTAACTTAGCACCAATCCATACCTGAGCACAGCAGGGAAACATACCAACCCACTGCTGGCAGCCCTCACACCTTATGCTCTGCTTCCTGGAGCTGAGGACCCCACAGTGTCTTCCAGAAACAAATACTAAAATTCTCATCCAGGAAGTTAACATCTGGCATTATTAGCCAAGGAATTCCATTAAGTATTACTAGTTTTGTTGCCACTATGGGGGCTGATTTAATGTATCTTTTTTTCCCTTTTTTAATCCGCCCACCTCCTCTCTTCCTCTAGTCTTTGCCACTGCATCAAAAAATGAATATTGCCAGCTGTTTAATTCAGGCATCCTTCTAATTACCTTATATTCTGTATAAATTTACATATAAAACACACATAAGCTATTTGTTCTGGGACTAAAAACAAGGTTCCTGTTTTCTGATCAGGATAAACTAAGAAAAAAAATTAGTAGTGGAAACTTGGTTGCAATCTTAATTAATTATGGAAAACCACTGCTGGTTTGCAGTGAAGATTTAAACAGGAAGACCAGCTAAAAAAAATTCAAGAGAAAGAAAAGTACTAAAACAGACTACAGCAGCAAAGGAATTTAACAGATGACATGGGCCCTTGGTATGTAGAATATCCTGCCTACTAGTATTTGAACAACACTGGCACAGTTAAGAGCTCAGTACATCACTCCCAGAACATAGTTAAGAATACTGCAAGCTTTTGGATGAGGCTTCAGACTCCCCAGTATTCAGAGCCTGCACTCAGATACTTCCTCCAGTGAAGGCTGAGGCTCAAGTCACAAACTGATTTGTGACCAACAAGCAGTGAACCAAGTTCCTGCAAGCACAAGCTGACATCTACAATACTGTCAACATCCAACACACTTGGCAGAGAGAAGCCTGCCTTTTGGGGAAGTTTAGAATGAGGAGAGCTCTCCTCTGATTTCAAGATACCTGGCAGCTTCAGCCATTTGGGGATTTTCCCAGGGGTGCTTCTCAACCCCTGTGGAGCTCCCTGAGTTCTGGCTGCTTCTGGAGGTTCACTGGTCTTTTTGTCAGTTGCTGCTTCTGGTTCAGATAGGGATGGAGCCCCTGATGCTACAGATGATGAAGCAGAAGGAACTGATCTGGACAAACACCTGAGAAAGAAAATAAGCAAGTAGAATTAAGCTTCATTTTTCTTAATAACCCCTGTACTATCACCACCACCTTTAAACTTTCTAAGTCAGATTGAAAAGGGTCTTTTTTTTTTTGTCATGATAGAAACACTAGGATCTAAAATCCTACTTTGCAAAGGACTCACAAGGCTATGAAGTTGAGTGTGACAGTATGACTGTTTCTGGAGAGAAGGAAGTCCTAGCATCTTCAAATAACATTTCCTTGAAGGCAGATGAGCTCATTTCATGCTTCCCACCCCTGAAATACTCAGGCATTTGCGACTCTATTCAGTCCCAACATACCTGGCTACTAATAAATCAGCTGCAGAAGGGGAAACTGCAGAGCTCAGCAGGTCCGATTTCAGGTAACAAGCTGTTTAAAAATGAAACCAAATCACTTGTTTTGTAACATAGACACATCCATCACCACAGTATCACATAGCTCTCAGCTCAACTGTCTACTACAGTAGATATCCATGATCTTCCCCCAAATGACACAGGATACTTTTAAACTATGACAATTTCTTTCACAACTCAAAGGTGCCCTATTTCATCATTCAAACATCAAGATCTAGACATTTTCTTTCAGTGCTCACTGCATCTCAGAAACGTTTCTGTGAAGCCAGAGTGTGCTTTGATCTCTGGGAGAAACAGGGATTCTAAGCATAAACCAGAGATGTCAAAGAACCAACGATTCAGATCTGTTCTACCATCTCCAGCCAATCCACTACCACAGAAGCTCTGCAAAAGCATTTCATAGCCATTTGTCTCATCAACATTTTGAATAACGGGTTTTCTACAGAGCCATTCTTCTATCATTCTTGCTTCCATAGTAGACAATGCCTACTCCCCAGCCTAATAAATCCCATAAATAAGGTATTATGTCTACATTTGTGCTCAAGCTAACCAACCAAGACAGCTCTGAAGAGCTTCAGCCAGTTGGAATGGTGACATTCACCAGCACTGTCAAGGACTGCTCTACCTTTTGTCAGAACTCTGACAGTAAGGAAGTAATTCTGGGTCTACTACAGGAGCTATACAGTCAGCTGAAGGAGAGAGGCAATGCACTCACCCCTGCACACCTCAGATCCAAAATGAATGACAGCAGCTGGAAAGAGTTTAGCCTGCAACAAAAGAGGAAAAGAAGGCATCACTGATTGTAGATGTTTTCACAGTTCACTGTGAACATTAGGGGCAGATTAAACAGCTACAGATTCATGGAGTTCAAGCCAAGGTCACTAAACTATCTATAATTCAGAAAAAGTTAAACTTGTGCAGAGCACAAGGCACATAGAGTACAACATGAAGCAAAGTTTTATGATCTGTTCTACCACAAAGAGGTAATGAGACCTGTACAGCAAGTTGCTCACTGCACCAGTGCCCTGCCATTCCTTCTCCTCTGTTCCCGTATCTCCTGCCATTGTATTGCACCCACCTTCTTCACTGCTGAGAAGATAACACATATATGATGAAGAATCTTCTAAGACCTGAGTGGCTGATAGCAAAAGAAATTCAGCTATGCCCTCCAAAATCTATTCTAAATCATTTTACTACATTTACACCCTGTCCATGGTTGAAATTTGTCTAGTTTCAACAGCTTTCCAGGATGCAGTATTTCCTTTCATAAATCCAGCCTGAATTCTTAGTTTCTACCTGTCAGAATAACTACTATATTCAAACACTTTTTTCCATCCAGTGGGTTTGGTTGTGATTTTTTTCCTTTATTTCAATGGAAGTTCCTGTAATTGGTGTCCATTTTCCTCTTGTCCTTTCACTGGCCACTGCTGGGAAGTCTGGCCCATCTCCCTTGCTGTTCCCCATCTCTTTCATCGTACACATTGACAACCCTCCCTGAGATTTTTACAGAGAAATTGTAAAACCAGACTCACAGTCCCCCCCACCGCCGGCCCCTGTTCAACCCAGGAATCACAGATGCAACTGTAGGTAAAGGAGGATCCTATCAGTAGAGGCTGCCCTGCCATCTCCAGTGACCACAGTGTCACACCACACCTTCAAAAAACCCAGTGCTGGAACTGATACATTACAAAGCACTACCCCACCACATCCAGATGGCGTATCCAAGTGTTCCCAAGGGAAACACAGAGTAAGAGCGTCAAAATTATTGAACATCACACTAAAAAAAAAGACACTGCTGCAACCACAGGCTTGGATTTTTTAAAGTGTTTGAAGGTGCTATGCAGAAGATTATTATGATACGGTATAACCAGCTGTACCAGGAAGGATTCTGAAAGAAAAATATATTTATTACTTGCATTACATGTCAGTATAATACCACATAAAGAAAAACAAGCTGAAACAATTCTGTTAAGCTTTTAGGAAGCCTTGTACTAAGAAACAGGTAAAGAAACCAAATCATAATGCAAACCAGATAAAAGCAACCACTGCCTCATTTGGTATCACTCATGCATACTTGGGAACTGCCCAGGGCAGACCGCCTCCTCTGAAGTTTTCTTGAGCCTCTGTTGCCACCATCAGCCCAGTCTGGATACTGGAATGACGGTCCTTGGACCTGATCCAGAACAGCAATTACCAGGACTCAGTGGAACCCTGATCTTCACAGAAGATGCTGTGGACTGCTGCCTAATACAGAGACTAATAAAACTGTACTAACTGAAGGCAAAATGAAACAGCCTCACCTGTCTTCCTGCCTACAAGATTCAGATGGGCATGTCGTAGGTATTACACATTTTTTTGACGTTATTCCAAAGGCTGTGAGAAACTGCCTCACATAGAATGACCGACATCACACTAGACTGAAGCAGGAGACCTTCATTAGCCTACTCCAAAGTCTCAGCTCCTGCCAAAGCATCCAGGCAATTTCATATCCTTGAACTGACATTTTAGCAAAAATAATTATTTATTAGGTCTTTTAACATTTCATTCCTCAATCAACAGGGCCTAAGGTTGCCTGCTCCAGCCACAAAGACGGCTCTCCATAAACTTTTTTAATTAAAAAGTACCAGACATGGTTTAAAAACCCCAGAGAAAACTCTCACAAGAGCTTTGATGTTTCCGCTGCATTCGTCTATTTAGGAAATGGGTGCCTTAAAAAGGGCCCCCCCAACACACATACACTCAAGCCCTTTTACACACAACATCCTTTTCATGCCAGCTGCAAGTTGGAAAATGAGGGGTTTGTAGTGTGTTAATGTTGGAATTTTTTAATAACCTCCCCTCTCTTTTTTTCGCCTCCCGACCAATTATCTTGGTAAATAATTAACATTCTGAAGGAGATAAGTAAGCACAGCATCTCAGAGCTCAAAGCCCTTTAGTTCAAAGTCCTGTCCTTTTCTCTTCGTCTCCCTGCTGCTGCCACTGCAACTTCCTTGTCAATCAAGCTCTGGGCACACACATCAAAGCCTCATGTGGGAATGGCCCCAAGGGGTCAGAGAAAATTCATGGCAGGGCCTGTGTGAGGCACAAAGAGAGAAAGAGAGTGAGAAACACAGACCAAGAGCTAGACACACACTCGACCAACAAACACACAGACAGACTTTGCCCCAATATAAACTTATACCCTATTTACTCACAGGTTGTCAAATAACCATAGTTCCCAGTCTCAGGATCCATGTCCACAACCATTTCCCACTGCTGGCAAAACATCAGTCCAAATGTTCCAGCTCAAAATCTTAATTGAAAAAAACTCAGAGAAGCTAGACAGCGGCCCACAAGCACACAGAATTCAACCTCTTTCCCATGGCTCCTTTCCCTGCATCCCTATCCCTTCCTAGAGGTCAGCCAAGACAGAGACCTCTCTTGCCAAACTTCCATCCAGTAAGTTATTTTTCTTCAATTCAAATGGACTGTTGGCTCCTGCACAGACCCATGGCTCAGCTTCCTTTGTGCAGAATTCTCAGGTAGCAGCCCGATCCCAGCACTCCCTGAGGGCTCAGTACAGGAGGCAGCTAGCTGCACCTCACTTCTCACCCCAGGAATTCTCTAACCAGTCACCAGCAAAACATAAAGCTATCCCAGAGTCTTCTATAATACAAAAGTACTTAAATCAGCAGCAATTTTACATTAAAAAAAAAAAGGTAGGCTGGTGGAAGGATCCCACTGTCCAAGGGCTGCCTTGGCACAAAGATGAGAAGGCTTTAGTAGTTGCCATCTAGGAAAACATGCAAGCCCAAAGTCAAAGGCTTTAACATTTTCTAACACAGCTAAGAATGTAAGGATCACACACTGGGCAGACCATCATCTGAAAACTGTACTCTCAAGTCACCTGTTCTAATGCTTGCAGCCGTTCTAATGCATCTGACAATGTTTCTAGAAGAAAACTGCAGTTCTTAACTTCATTGCATAGGATCCTTGTAAGAATATCTGTGAATCAGAACAGATTTTGAAAACTCTTAGAATCACACTGAGCCTGTCAGATTGACCAAAAGAATCAAAGGCTGTACAAAACAAAGTCAAAAAGCTCCATTCAGTTACATGTGGAGAATTACCACAACAAGACTGAGCCAACAGGCAGTTACTACACTCAAACACCCAGCACTTCTTTTCATTGCTGCTTTGATTTCCAGTCAAAGAAACAATGCCATTCTGACTGGCAAAATAGATGCTATTATCTATTGAATTATAATGTTCAAATCACACTGTGCAAGGCATATTTACAAGAAGTAGCCAGATTTATTGCACCAACACCTAGAAATCCAACTGAAAATGGTGTCCCATTGTGCAGTTGTACAGATGCAACGCACAGCAACGTGCAAGATGAATGAAAATACTTCGTGCTTTTAGGTATTGGTTTTTGGGGCAGTTTTTTGGGGGGTTTTTTTGTACTGATAAAAACCTGAGACCTAAGGAGATTAAGTAACTTATTCAGGGTCACATAGGACTGCAGCAGCTGAAATGAGAACTAAGTATACAAGTCTCTAGAGTCCCATTCAAGGCCACAATAACAGGACAGCTTTCTTCTGAAGGGATTAGAAAGTCACTGAGGCAAGGAGAGAAGGAAGCCAATGTCCTGCCTATTGTTCTCCCATTTAAGAAGTACCATTCCAAATGACCGACTCCTCAGATTTGAAAAATAGCTAATACAGCTTCATCGTTTTGCATAGTTACAGTTGCAAACGTTTAAATGAATGCTTTCCATTTCAGAGATCCGAAGAGCAGCGTGTTACTCATAAAGCCACATTTAGTCTGAAACTATGCAGCTGAATAACTCCAGTTTTACTCCAGAGAGGCAGTGAACAGTTACTCGGACACTGCGGTTGTCAGCGTGGTTTGTGACAGCACAGCATCCTGGCACAATGGGGCTGCTGCATCTCGCATTCCATGATAAAAATATCCACACTAGAACAACATTCCTGGGTGAATCCAGCTGTGATACAGCAAAGAAACATTTCTGCTTTGTTTTACTGCATGTTTTAAGTAACTTGTTCACTAGAACACAGAAAATATTTCATGCAGAACCCTCCCCAAATAACACCTCAATACTTCCTCCTTCACAGACATATATATGCAAAAAAAAATCCTAGAACAGAGCATTGCATATGATGTACATTATTCCCAGGCAGTTGTTCTGTTCCCTGACAGAGCAATGCTGTCAGACCAGGCATGGGCTGCTGTCAGAGGGAACTCACAGCTGCCAGAAAGAGCAGCATTCTTTCCGTTACATGATCTGAAAGGATCAGAGTGCCACAGGTCTGCTGTTAGTTTGATGTTAGAAGATGAATAAGAAAATAAGCACTTCAAAGGAACACGCGCATGGAAGGAGAAACCCAAGCTACCGACATGAAATACTGCATAGTACACACACCCCAAACACATAAACTAGCTCTTGGAAAATTCAACTGGAAAGCCAGTAGATCAAAAGTTTCCCCAGCAAGACTGCACAGCATCGCTGAAACAGAAATAAACACCACAGCTATGGTGAAAGGGGCAGACCAAGTGGTTCATGTTCATAACCTGAGAACAAAGCTGCCTAATGTGGACAGCAAATGCCAAAGGAGGTGGATACTCTGCAGCGAACAGAGAGGAGGGTCTGATCCAGCTAGGACAGGGTAAGGCAAAGATAAGATTTGAAAACACTCTTTTGAGAAGGCTACTTAAGAAGGAATCCAGGTATAAAGAGTACTCATTGAGCCCCTGAGCTGAGATCAGAAAGATGTAGCCTCCAAATCTGACAGTAGCAGTGAACATTTTGGGTAGGATTTCCATTCCAAATTCAGTTGTCAAAGGCAGCTCCCACCGGGACCAAAGCACCCAGCCATATTTGAAGCCAGCATCACGAGGCAAGCATGGACAGCCTCGGAGAGCATGGGTAACATACGCCACCACAAACAGGAAGGGAGATTGCTTAGCAAATGCAATCAGATGAAAAAATCCTGAATGGAGAATTAAAGGGCTAAGACTTTTAGGTGAATGCCATCTTCTGTGCTGGATGAATTTCAGTATTAATTGCAATTTTCTTTACTAGTCAGTGCAATAACCACAAGGCCTGCCACTGGAAATGCCCTCGATGGACTAACTTTGATGAAGTAATTTTTTTCTGAAATTGCATTCAGACTCCAAAAGAGAAGGCTTCACACTGGCCATATTTGGCTTCACTGAAGAGGCATGGCAGACATACTGCTCAAAGCATTAACAAATAGGATATGGAAACAGAACCAAAGGCAAAGAAAGGAACAAACAGCTCATCTGGATTTCTGCCTCACAGTACGTGCCAGAGGAAACACTCAGTGCACTCTAAGATCTGATTAGAAGACCTAAATATTTATATGGAAGCCTGTGGATTCCTTTAGCTCCTCTGAAGACAGAGGATGGCGTCCTGCCGTCTCTGCTGCCTCGACTTTTCCAGTGGCTGGTACTCCTACTTTCTGCTAACTCTTTCCTAGTATTAACTCAGCAATCAATGATTTTTTCCACTAACCCACCCCAGATGTGCACTACGCAAGTGCCTGTTTCTGGAAGGAGAAAGAAGTTAAAGAAGCAACTCTGAAAAGCCCAAACAGCCTAGAAAAACACAAACAAGCCACTAGAGCTATAAGGAATGCAAAGCCAAGCGCTACAACAGGGAAGCCTGTGGTTGATCAGCTCTGGAGAGTCAGAACACTATAAAACACTTCAAGGGACATAAGAAGGCAGCCAGCAAAAACAGCAACAACAAAAAATCAAAGCAATGCCTTGAAGTCTTTATAGGTTCCAAAAACTCCACGTTGCTGCCAATCTGTGTGTTCACGATACTGTAAATACACACAGATTTTGGGAGAATTCACTTCAGACAGTTCCTTCAATTCAAGTATATTGGCAAACAAGTCGACAACATTCATCTTTTTTCTTGTTTTTTTTTCTTGCAGCGTAAAGGTTCTCCCCTCACTGTAAGTGATCAGATTTAACGAATGTAGTGCCAATCTTAGCTTGAATGGAGTCAGAGGGTGGAGAGAGCAGAAGCATTGATAATACAGTGCTTCACCATCTGCAGTCACTCCTGTTATTGGCTTCAGCACAAATTTCAGTAATTTATAAATATTTGAATGCTCACATTACTGCCTCAGACACCATCCACTCTTCCTTACAGACAGCACCAAGATAGCCTGTAGAGTACTGCTAACTTAGGACCTGGGATAATGTGAAAATTAAATGTTGAAAAAAAAGCCAGAATGGCTAGATACATCATGGTAGTACCTGTTTTGGAAAAGTCAAGAGTCAGGTTATGTGCAGGCATCTCTGCAAGGGTACCACACTAGGTGCCAAGCACCCTGGAAGGCCACTGCTAACATGACTGACATACAGCACTTGGGGCAAAAGTGGCAAATTTTGGCAGTTACATGATAAAACCCAACAAACTTAAAGAGCTGTATTACTGATAAAGACAAACTTCCTCCTGAGCCTTTCTCACACCCTCCAAAACCAACAAAATAGATCAAAAAACTTGAGCAATTAGCTGTTCTGTGACTCTACCCATGGCTCCCTTTTTCCTGTGATGTCTGGAAGAACTCCACACTCCACAGCACTTCATTCACATTCGTGCCCTATATACCACAACACTCTTATTCCAGAACAAGCTTTCTCACTACAGGGGTGCTGGGTACTGTTTAGATCACCTTAGAGAAAAAGCTCCTCCCAGGCCCAAAGCCACGTATTTTACAAAGTACCTTAACCATCTGCCTCCAATCTTGACAGAGCAGCTTTTTGCTTTTATCGCCCTCCTTCCAGATTAGAGAACAGAAGGGGAGCTCTGACTAAAGTACAAAACGTTTCCCTTCCATGGCTCATGGGATGCCTGAAAGGGGAAAAGTGACCATTCTGCACAAAGCCCAACCCCACCTGGGGCAAGGCCAGGCCCCGCAGGCTTCTCTGCAGACCCCAGTCCCATGGGGACCCTGGCCCACACATGCCTCTTCCCACACTGAAGACTCCTCAGCTTGGAAGGCCGTAAGATCAGGTGAGAAAGCAGTGAGCAGGTCCCATCCCCAGCACTGCCCCTCCTGCCCCGGCACCACAAACATCCCCTCTCTCACTCCCTGTCCGGGCCAGAGTCAGTTTTACTGAGAGCCCTGAGGCTCAGGCAGTGCAGCCTGACTGGAACAGCTGCCTCGAAACAGGGCATCCAACAGCGACACCATGGTCAGGGACACACAGCCAGAGCAATCTCCACACTCGTTTCTGCCCAGAGAAGAAAGGCCCTTCAGCCCCTGCCAGGCATCCGGACTCTGGCAGAAGGGAAAACCTACCTGAGCAGGAGATATTATGGCACAGGGTCTGCACTGACATGGTGAAAGTTAAAGAGGAAAAAGGATTTACACTGGCACCAGGAGCAAAGCTTCACCCAGAATCAGCCAGCCCAAACTGGGGCAAGGCACCATCCTCACAAGTCAGAGCTCTGTGGTCGCTGACAGCAGCTCGGGTAACCAGAATGGCATGACAAGTTCTCAGCAGGAATTGTTTTTTTCCTGTTTGATGCTTCATCCAAGTAAAATGTTCATAAACACACAGAATTATTCCTGCCATAACAGACCATGACCTGAAAGGGCTGAAGGGCCCCAGGCAAGGGACACAGGCTACATCTCCACTGGTATCAAACACAGCTCTTCCAAGGACAGAAAAACGATAGGCAGAGCAGAAGTCCATTCAATCCAGCCAGTATCCTAACAGTGAACAACAACCAGATGCACAGAGTATCCTTGGTTATATGCAATACTTTCCCCTAATAATATTAGCTAGCAATGATTTTCAGTTCAGAAGCTTCCTGAGATGGTTTCTACATATTAAGACACTCTCACTAAATATCTGTACCAATGTCAAGGCTTTGCACTTTTGCCACGTGCCACAGTAAGCACTGCAGTCCAAGGAAAGCCACTATTGCCTGAAGATGTTTGACGCTAAAATCAATCAGGTTCTTCACCAAGTTGCATTTTCTAATGAAGTCCCTAAGACCAGGCTGTAAGGCAGGTACTGATCTTTACGGAGCACTACTTTAACACATTTTTATGTTTCAGGGAACTGCCATAAAGAATGAATTCCACAGTAAATGTCACAACTAAGAAACTGGGAGATTGCCACATATATAACAAGCACCAGCAATGGTGCCAGGCACAGAACAAAGGCTTGAACACAGTAAATTAAATAAAATTCCTCCTATAAGGTTTCTTATTTCAAAGAGAAGAAGGTGTAATTATTCCTGGGGTGTTTCACTGCACAAGTCATGTTTCAGAAGACATCCAGAGAAACACAAGATGTGCACTGAGAAAGAGAAAACAAAAGAACAGTACTGCAGGCAAGGGGTAAATAGAGGTAAGCAGAGGATTTCAAACTTTTTAGAAGACAGACAAAAGCTAACAAGGGACACCATAGCCAGCATCAGAGGCTGGATGAACAGGAGGCACTTACAGGCCTGAACATTCAGTTGTCTAAAAGCAATTGATGCCTCATGCGTGAGTCTCTCTTCCACATGGCCTGGTCAGGAAGTCGTGGAACTTGGAAAGCTCCATTGCAAACAACTTCAGAGGCATGCTAATCCCTATTAATTCACCGTGCTGCCTGAAAAGTCCCTTTCTCTATCCCTCTGTCCACCCCAGCCCTTCTGCTCCCTCAGGGGCATCAAGCAGGAATTCTCACTGCAACTGTGTGAGCCTTTACTCTGCAGGATCTCCGGTGCAACAGTCTGGAAAGGTTCATGGAATTTTGAATGACAGAACATTTTACACAAGGTGAGTCTGGGGCAAAGTCACTAGCAAAAAATCACTTGATCATTCTCTTAATACAGCCAAGAGCCTCTGGCCAGCGATTTCAAGACCAATTTATCTGACACGTAACAAATCTCCAGGAATCTGAATTTGAAAACCTGTATTTCAGCCCTTGAGAAAAATTACACACAGAGACTGTATATTCCTCAATGTATACACTGGCTTAAAATAAATTCTCACACAGTGATTTTAAAAAGATCAGATTTTCATCTGATCTGGCCTCTAGCTCCTGCTGTAGAAATTGGAAACAGTTCCCTTTCCACATCCAGTCCCATATCTCTTACTATCCTAGCCCAGCTACAAACAGAGCAAACTCAGCTCAGCTCTTGCAATAGTGATTCCAGGTTAAATGCAGCTATGACTCCATGTGGCACAGTGTGTGTACAAAACAATGTAGACCCCCACCCCAGCCCCCATGTGCCCGTGCCTATCACTGCACAAGGTGGACCTCTTCTGGTGAAGAGTTTGTGCTCTGAAACACCTGGTTCCATTAGCTTTGGCTGAGCAGATGCCAACAGGGATCACAGCATTGTACAGCTTCTTTTGAAAGTAACTAAAGCCTGAGGCAGGGTAAAGGGGAGCACAAGCCAGAGAGAATCAGAGAGCACACGTGTGAGTCCTTACCTCAAACAGTGTCAGACTTTCATCGTTCAAGATGATTCTGGGAGGTGCAACAACTGAAGTTAAAAAACAAGTTACAAACCAGGACCACTCAGCAACCAGAACAGCAAATACAGCAGGTATGGGAAGGATCCCTGCTCTCTGAAGGGGTAACATGTTCATATGCCCACAAAGGTTGTTTCCTAGGCAGAAGCACAACATGGCTAAGGGAGCAGGTTACACTTTCTTTGCACTCTGAGGCTGTATTAAGGGAAGGCATTCCTTCCCCAGTCATAGCTCAGGCATCAACAGATCCCATACATACCACAGCTAGGAACAGGCTTTGTAAAGCAAGGCCAGATATTACCAACAGCACTCACACAAGTAAAACGGCAACTCTGCATCGGCAAGGTGGCTTCTAACAAAGTCCCTCAAGATACCAACTGTGGAAAAAGGGGAGAGAGGTTTGCTGAATTACATTTGGTTCCTCAAATGCTGGGCAAAAAGGTTAAACTGTAACAGCAGAACTGCCCTCTATAACATACGGAGATTGCCTTTTCTTCTGAAGTACACTGTTGCTATTATAAATTTCTTGCAGAAAAAACAAGCAAGCAAACAAGCAAACCAAACCACTTGGCTAGGATGATCCCTTATCAAATTCTAGGAAATCCAAGAATAGCTACAGAGATCAGCCAGGTGAGACTCTACTAACTAATTAGTTTGTATTCCATAGAAAATTTTCAAAAAGCTTATGCAGGTAACTGCTCCCAGCTGAGAACAAGATCTCCAGTAATAACAGTAAGAGCTACCTGATGCATGGCCTGATTGTCTTTTGTGAACTGACAGAGCCAGAAAGGTTCATGCCCTCTTAGTACAGTAGATAAAGCCTCTTTTTCCTCCTGCTTTTTGGGGCTTGTTTTGGACTGGGGAAGAGAGTGCTGTTTTTCCCCCAAAACATTAACACCGAGGAAGTGTCCAAACACATCCCAGTAACACATCATTTGTACAAAAACAAAGTGGACAGCAAATGGGACAGCTTCCTAAATACAAGTATTTTGCCATCAAGCAGCCTGATAGTCTCCATCAAGTAGCCTCTAGGTAAGTAATTAGCCCAGATGCTCTTCTTATTCCATTCAGGGGCCCTACAAGGACAGTGTAACTACCTACTGCTGCTCCCTGACAGCAGAAAGACCTGTCCAGAGCCCTCTCTCCTGCCATGGTGAGAGCCATGAGCTGCATCTGCACAGGCTGAGAGGGTGATTGGTCTTACCAGTTTCACGGGGATGGAAGAACCCCTGCAGAACATGGCGATCTGGAAAATGAACCCTCAGCACCACCTAAACCAGAGGCAAAGCACATTAGGTCAGTCGTTTATTGCTGCTCTATAATACCTGTCCTTGGCTTAGAATCTGCAAATTGGTGGTTTGGTTTTGTAATTTTTCTAATGGCTAACAGTGCTATGCAGCTCCTCAGGGAACAGGGGCTTTCTGGCTTTCAAAGGGGGCAAGGGAGCTCAGCTATCAAAGCACTGCGATGTACAGAGCAGCAGCACTCAGAGAGTAGGAGCTCCCTGTGCTAAGCCATGCACAAACAACACTGACAGTCCCTCCTGGACATGTACAGACAGTAAAGAGTCCAGAGCAGCAGGAATCCTCCTGCCATACCCCTGAAGTAACTTAGACCATTCTATTTCCAGCACTGGTCAGAAAGCACTTAAGTTAGGAACTGCACTAGGATCATATTTACAGAGTAAAATAAATCCAGCTTATAACACCAAATCATTTAACTTTCAATGAGATACTAACAAAATGTCTACAGAGGAGAGGCAGGTAGGAAAGCTCAGTCATACAGACTGAGGTGTGCACAACAGAAAGGTTTTGAAACATCTGGAACAGAAGAGAAAGAGCTATGCTGCCTGTCACTCAACCATGTCATTACAAACTAGCTGATTTCGCAGGGCACAACTGTTACGCAAGTCCCACAGACCATTAATGGGGACAAGAATTTGAAAAGTCTTCCTATAAGCAGCTTAAGAGCCTGTTAATCACAACTGAATCCCAAAGTTACTCAACCACTAAGTCTGCACTAGTCAGAGGGAAGAAGAACAAATATTACCTTTGGGTAACGCTCCAACTTCTCCTTCAGCTGAGACTCCCTCAAAGACTTTGTCATTAGTGGAGCTTCTTCCAGGCGTTTCCTAGAGATGTAGGAAGGAGACAAGTTGTCACTTCTGTAATTTTACAATGTATTTTTACTTTATTAAGACAGCAGATAGCCCAAGCAGGGGTGATGAGAACTGTTCAACTGTTCCGTGCATCTCTCACAGCATTTTCCCCACCACCTGTGGTTCCTGTCCCAAAATCTCATTTATGGAATTATTGAGCATCAGCACCAATACCGTATAAAATCACTTTCATTGTACAAGTTTGAAAACAAGTTCACCACAGCAAATGCCAGAAAAGACCTTAAGAAGAAGAGGGGAAAATTTGCTTAGATTACTCAAGAAGAGATGGACTTATTAATCCAATAAAGCAGTGACTAAGGTTGGACATGATTATTCCTGGGAGGGAGAAGAGCTACTGAAGTTGAAAAACAATACCGGCAAAAGAAATTAATAAGTATTAATTAGCAACAGGGAAATAAAATAAAAATGAAAAGTTTCATTCAAGAAGATAATTCAAGAACTGGCATTGTAGACTGGCATATTAAAAGATAGAGTGGGTGCAAAACAAAAGTCTACCTGTATTTAAAATGAAACTAACTTTAAGAAAATAATTACATACTTTCCTATAAGTAATGAAATTAGCTTAGACCCAACAGATCCCATGTTCAGCTTTAGTCCCTTTTCTTTGCACTTAATTCTGAATAACCAATGTGTAACTTGCTTTTGTTTTTATTGCTGGCTGTAAGGGGAAAAGGGATTACAACCATGAGCACTTTTGGAAACAAGGTCTTTTTTTGAGGGGCCTGTATTCCAGTAGCCTCCAACCAAATGATTCTACATTTGTACCACTCAATACTCCAGACCCACAAGCAGCAGAGCAATTTTCAGGCCAATCTATATACTCATGGATTTCAGTGGCCTGCGGTGAAAAAAAATCAGCTCCAAGTAAAAAGTTCAACACAGACTTGGTTACAGTGTAAAGAAGACTGTTCCACAGTCTTGGAGAATTATTAGAACGTTAAAAGGAATGCATAAAACTAAATACATTCATGAAATTAATTTCTTTAAGGAACATATAGACAGCAAAATGCTGCTGTTACCAGAAGGCCAGTTTATCTTAATCTGATTTTATTGAACTGGAGTTTAATAAAGTAAAACCATGAATATTTGAAAGCAAGCTGCTTGAACAATGAGATACATAGTTAGTCAGCTTCCTATACTTCCTCTGTGTGTGTGTGTGTCTGTTCCAAACATTCTCAGGTCTTGACTTGTGGCTAAGTTTGATTTTGCTTCATTTCTCTTTGGGTAATGTCTCAGAGTTGGTCTTTCTGATGAGGTCTAATAAATGGTTAGTTCTGTTACTTAAAATAAGAGGTCTTTCTTACTGGCTGAAAATGCAACAAGCTCTGCAGGACACTGTCGCTCTGCTTAACAAGACACAGCACAATCTCACTCACAGCAGAAAGGGAACTTGCCTCTCACTCTGCAGCTGTGCCAAACGTTTCTGTATATCATCTACTGTGACTTCAAAAAATTCATCAGGAAGCTCTTCAGGGCCATGAGGAAGTTGTTCCAGTAGGTCTAGGTGACACACAATGGGCTCTCGTTCTACAAGCTACAGAATAAAAACAAGCTTCAATTAGTTTCAAATGCATTGTTTTACTATAAAGTTCCTGAAAAAGAGTAAAAGGGCAGTATTTGCAAACTGAAATACAATCACTAGTGTGGAATTCCTATCCCTCAGATCAGACTAATAATAGAGGTTGTCAGTGTTGTCATTCTTTACAGCTGATACAGCTTTGGGCACAATCCTCCCCCTGCAACAGCAGCAGGGGTCTCTACTGCCAGGTGAGCAGTTGAGTGCTCTCCACCTTCAGTACAGAAAACTCAGGGTAATAACCTCAACAGTCACCTAAGGTAAGGAGAGAGAACTCCTTTCCAGAGAGTGCCTGTGTAATCTCTTCACCTACAATACAATGGCATTTTGCAGCCAAACCACGCTTCTAGCAAGTTACAACCACTCCGAAATTACTCCTATCCCAAAACCCTACCTGACCTCTCTGCTCTACTCCAAACCTCTCTCAGTATATACCCAATTCCTTACCACTCTACAGGCAGCACTCAGTTTACACAGGTGCTATCCTTCGTTCTACAGACTATGGTGCCCTTTGAAGTTTTTCCATCCACCATGCACTCCTGGCTTGCATTGTGTCTTGTGTTCTCTTTGCTTCACATTCTCTTGCCACAGAATCAACAGCACCAGTTGCCAGCCAGGGCCCACTCCTTTTCTTACTCTAGAGAACAATCCTTTGCTTTGGTAAGACAGTTTTTGACCTGTTCAGCTCTCTGAACTAAACCACTGCATGGACCCATTGTACACCTGCCAAAATTTTAGCCTGCTGTCTGCTGTGCAGAAAGGTCCCTTAAACAGTGAAAAACCCTTTTGTTTCACACTTACAAAGTACTTCACACTGAGGTCAGCCTTTGGTGCAGCCAGAGCACACAGATGAAAGGGGAGCAGTTCTCTGTAGGCATCAGCTGCAATAAAGGTACTTAATATTGGCACCTTTCCCTCCAGTCCAGAAGCTCCATGGTGCACACAGGCACTCTGCTCCCCTGCCCAGCAGGGCATGGGTAGCCTGGTTGCCTGCTTCCCTGGCTTCCAGAGCCCAGAGCTGGGCGCCATGATAGCAAACCTTCCAGCAAAACTATGGCCTGGCCTAGAACTGTGGCTGCAGTTATGAAAAAACAGAACAAAACAAAACAAACAAAAAAAAGCCAACACCAAGATCCACAACCCCAAAAAAACCAAACCAAAGCCCCAGCCACTTAGACCAAGAGCATTTGCCACCTCTGCAGGCAGCAGGACATTACGGATCCCTCCCCAGGAAAGGTTATGTGCTGGCTGCTCTCTCTTAGGCCCAAAGCAGCAGCTGTGTCTGAGTGAGAATACAAACCGTGACCACAATCAAGCACACAAGGGGCAGTTACATCTCCTGGGTCTCAAATAAGTCAAGCTTTTTGAATTGCAAAACAGTTTATAGGTACAAACACACAGAACAGCACACTGAAGGCTACAGGAGATGAACGAAGCACACAGCCCACGGCTGAAGAGGCCCATAGGAGCAAAAATTTTGGTAGTTAATCCAGCATTTCTTCCCAGTCAGCTGCCAGCCTAACACTGCTGTAGGCTCTATGAATGAACCCGCTGCCCATTTCTCCCCTCATTCCCTCATACACTCTTCCCAATCCTAATTAACACCCAGATGTCTTCCCTCCAACTACTCTCCCTTCCCCCAGGCCCCTTGGGAACAGAAGTCTTCTCAATTGTCAAAAGCACAACACAAATTACAAGGCAATGTTCACTCTACTTGTGGGCACTAAAGGGTAATTTGAGAAATTAAAAGCGTGAGGTTGTGTGGGTGGGACCCTTGGCTACTTTTAGAAAGTTGAGCAGGGTCAGCCCTACCCAGCGGGTGAAGGAGCCTGACTGCAGCTTTCCCAGGGCTGGGGAGGGACCCCAAATGCCCAGGACCACCCTCTGGGAAGAAGCCTTGCTGTCCTGTGGTCCCAACGCTGCCCGCCGCTGCTCCAGCAAGGGCACACCTGTGTCAGGGGCCAGAGAATCAATCACGCCTCCCCAGTAACCAGGTATACTTTAATCTCCTCAAATAGGCTCAAATTTCATTTAATTCTAAACAAGTTCTTCTTAAAAAAAACCAAAACCAACAAAAACAAAAAACAAACGCAAAAGACTGAGGCATATCCTGCAGCACATTGTGAAGGGTGCGGGGATATGATGGAGAGAACTCTAAAGTCTCCATTAGCAAATCCTAAGTTATTGTTTAGTAATGGCTCTAACAAGCACTTAAACTAATCCCAACAGCAGCAGGATTCCCCAGGGAAAAGGCCAGCCAGGGCCCAAACCATGTCAACAGCTAAAGACTTCTGCCAAGGCACTGGGAATCATGACATGGCAGAAGGCAGACAGACTCCAGTCCCAAGCATTCATTCCTCTTCCTTGCTGTGGGCTCCAAAAGTCCTAAAGCACAGACAGAATCCAAAAACTTAACTTCCCACAATGATTACAAAAGAGGCTCCTGGAACACCAAGCCACTTCCCAGCCCACTCCACAGCCAATATTTTCTGCAACTGTAACAAAAGGTGACCATTTCCTGTAAGGATAACTGGCCAGCACATGCATGTTCTACCTTCCATTATGTAACCTGCAAGAAAGCAAGCTTTGTGTTTTGCTGTCCTATTTCTGCCACAGATCCCTTCCAGGAGCCAAAGATGCTGCATTAAGGTTTGGCAATTTCCTTCTTTGAAGTCTACGCTTCTACCAAAGCTGAGATGTCAGGTCCTTTTCACCACAAGGCTGAAGCCGTATCACAGCAGCATCTACGTAAGCACAACCTATACGACAAGGCCGGGTGTCAGGAAGAAGGCAGCACGTTCTGTGGTCACCACTCTGCACTCAAGGAAGCAGGTAAGCTGAGGAAAACTACTACTTCATTTTAGGTGAAGCAGTGGCTATTGTGCTTTCCACAGCAGCAATCTCTCCTCAGAGACCCACCTCCTCCCCACCTATGGGATCCCTAATCTCCTGGGGAATCTGGTGTAAAATTACTTTCTAATAATTAACGTTCTGACATCAAAGTCAGCACGCAGCTGTCTGTAAACCATCTTTAGCCCATGAAATGAAGGGATGCCGGCACAGATTTTATCCAGCCTCTCTCTTCAGCTTCAAAAACCACACACAGGCAAAGCATTAATGGGAAGATTCTTGTATAAAAATGGACCTTTGATGTTTAAAAATAATTTGTTTTGTTTTGGGCTTTTTCCTCAGGACTGAAAAGGGACAAAAAGCAGATGCCATGTGGGTAGCCTTGCTCGGCTATTGCTGCTGAGAGCAAGGAGAGTGGAGGATGGCAGGAATGGAGGAGGGAACAAAACGTAATCAATCAGCAGCAAAAGCACCAGAGATCAAAGGGCTTGAAAGCAGTCATCAAAATCACATGCTGTTTAACACAAGGGCAGAGCCCCCTCAACAGAATCTGCATCTGCTTCCAAAGTTGCTCTCAGACTGGAAGGGCAGCTGGCTCCACAAGTGCCTCTGAGTGGTTTGAACTGGACTGTGATTCCGAGAAAGATATCAGTTCATCACAGTCCTTCAACCACCAGCACTCAGCCTGTGCCTGACACCACAGCTCCACTCAGGCTGTGAAGTCAGGGAAACGATGGAGGGAGCTCTGCCTCTCCAACCAGCATGCAGAGAACAGTGGGCAACAAGACTGGTGAAGGAGACCACCACAAACCCTCCCCATCCCAGACCAAAGGGAAACTCCTCCTTTCCAAATCCCTCTAGGTGAGAATGCGACTGAAGCAAGCAACACATGAGACTGGACAAATTACCCAGCCTCCTGGTTAGTTCTCCATGCTCAGCGTCTGTTTCGAAAGGTTAAATAACATTGATTGAACAGACCCAAACATGTTTCTAATATACTGAAATATTCATCACTGGGTTGGCAAGGCCTCTTTCTGTTACTTGTGCAGTTTGTAACTGCTCCAGAGTCCTTCCAGGGTCTGGCTTCTGTTCCTGAACAATTCAGAACTCATCAAGAATGAACTACAACCGCAAAGAAGTCAACCAAGGTAGAGTCTCTACATCAACAAGAAAGCATTCACAGTCTTGCTAAATTCCTCCTGGACTGAGCTCCCTTTGAAGTTCCCCAGGCACCCTTTATTTCTACTTACAGCTTTTCATTGTTCAGTCCTGGCTGGATCAGAACCAGAGGATCCTAACCTCCAACTCTAGGAGGTACGAAAGAGGCAGAAACAAGGAAGAGGATCTCTGAACGCAGAAGCACCCACAGTAATGATGTTTGCAGTGAAGGAGCAAGGAGAGAGCTGGTCACTGAGAATCCAGAATGTGATACTCCAGCACACAGTAATGAGGAGCAAGTTACTAACTGAATGGCTCCTGTGCTTCCTACTACTTCCTACACATATCTATCCTTGCTGAAGGCATTCAATTCCGTAGAGATGCCCTACAGAAAGTACACTTCACATCATTCCCAGGTCACCCTGGGATGGCATCACAGCTCTCTTCAGCCATCTGTTCTGGTATCTCTACATGGGCTCAAGCATTTTTAGTTTTAACAAACACAGTTTGTTAAAGTGGATAGATGTGTGATTTTTCTTTCTGGGAAAAGAGTTAGAGAGAGGTAGATTTATTATTTAAGAAGCAGGATATTTTATATCAAGACAGAAAACACTTCTATAAGCAAGCAGAAATACAGAAGGGAAAGGATTCATCTGCAATATTATGAAAATTAAATCAAAGATCAAACTCTGCTCATCTTTAGAAAAACTACACACCAGATTTTTCAGAGAACAAGTACCTAGGGTTCAAGTGATGAAGTGGACAATCGTTCATGAAATTTGCATGAATTTCAAGGCAGAGAGGTGTAGTCTCTCCCAGACTGATTTAATGCAGCTGTGTTGCCTCTATTTGAACCACTCAACAAGGATACCCAAAGGTTCTAAGTTTTGCTTGCCTCTGGACAGCAAATGCTTAAACTCACATCCTTTCCTATTTCCTACTTCTTTACTGAACTCAGGCAGAACTGTATGTCACCAAGGTACCTAACTATGACATGGGGAAAAAAAGTCTTAAATCTGGAAACATCTTTTTCCTCAGGGGAGCTCAGCCTCACACAAGGCAGGATAAAAAAAGGCCTCATTGCCCAAATTGCAAAAACATTTTCCCTTACCTGTTCTCGCTCCTTTTGAAATTCTTGGCTATTCTTAGACTTCTTTGGCTTAGAAGGGCCTCCAGGGTTGGAAAAAGTTGTTGGCATCTCTGAAGTTGGCGTATCTACCCCAATTGATGGTGCAGCTACAGAAGAGTCCCCCAGACACTCTCCATCTCCAAAAAAAGGCACAAATGGGGTAGGCTCGGGCTCTGAGGAAGGCCACAGCTCCTCCAAGCTAGCATGAGATTCTTTAGTCAAGTCTTGCTTGTGTGTGCTGCTGTTTAAAGGTTTGGCCACATCCCCATGGTCCAAGTCCTCCGGGACTGTGTTTGCTTGAGGTAGGGGCACATCCTCTGCTCCTTCCATGGAGCCTGGCCTCACTGTTAGCTCATTACAAGGCACCATGGCACCCACAGCGTCCTCCCGACCAGATGAACTGCATTTCTTCATGACAACTCTTTAAGAGGACACCAATAGGAATAAAAGTCAAATCATAATTCTAAGAGTACTGCCTCCCCATTCTGAGCTTGATCACAACACAAAGCCAACAGCTGACTCAAATACACCCCTGATTTAACAACTTGCTTCTTTTAGACACAGAGCACAAGGTCCAGTTGCTGTGAAGGGAGGGCTAGGGGGCCAGAGGGTTGTGCAACCAAACAGAACAAGAACCCATTCCACCAGAAGAAAACTGTCTTCCAGGGAAAAACAGCAGTCAGCTGTAAAGCACAGCTTCTAATCACTCCTGCCTTCTGTATATACTGCAAGCAGCTGGCCAGGAGATCACAGAAAGGTTGCCCCTGTTCCCACCTCACCCCCCCCAAACAGACAGCAGGCACTGCAGGGGCTGGGAGTTCAGTGCCTGAAATCCAGAGCAGAGAAGAATGAAGAGGTAGGTGATTGCCCTCAGAGAGACTTTTACCTTTGAATTGTCTGTTCCACTCATACGAGAAACAAAACAGAAAAAAAAAGAAAATAAGCAAACAAGCTCTTTTAATCTGCACATGACTAGTCAGTGTCAGCATCTGCAGCTGTGGGAAGCACATCTGGGCAGCAGTTTGAGATAAACAGGCAAATGCAATAATTACTGAATGCCACGATGTTTGTAGTTTTGAAATTTTTTTGTGCCCCTGTTTTCAGTATTTGAAACAAAATAAATTCACCACCAGAGTGGAAAGGAAAAATAAAGAGGCCAAACTTTGTTCTTCCCAACCTGACAATGGCACTGCCTCCAGTCAGGCCAAGCGACTTCAGTGTTGTCTTCTCCAGGGCATCTTTTCCTGATATCTGCAACAAAGCCAGAGAGTAATTATGGCCACTGCATGACCAGGAGAACATACAAAGTGCTCTTTCTAGAAAGAAGTCTGTATCAAAAGAAGCACCACACACCACAAGAAACAGCTCAAAACTCATTCTTTCTGCAGTTGGAAATTAGACCTGAATCCATCTGTATTCACCTGTACTGTTTTACCAAAATCACAGCTTATTAAATGATCTCAAGGGAAGATGACCTACGTATATTTTTGTCCCATACACACACCCAAATAGGATCAAACTACAACAAACTACAAACATTACTTTTATGTCAGAAGTTAAACACCAGGCAGCACCTCAGAACTGCTGGACATCCGACTTCCTCACATACACCTCCCATCTGCCTATAATGACCTGTTCCAGAATAAAGACGATCTGTAATCAGAGGTCAGTGGGAAGTGAAGGGGACAGCCAGGGAGACAAAATTCCATAATACGCACATACAAAATATTAAACAAAACATTAATAGCAAAAGATCAAAACACAGAGAAAAGCAAATATTTATTAAAGTGAAACCACTGTTTTGACTCAAGCTTTAAAAGAAGTTGGAAAGAAAAACACAAACAGGTCATTGAGCTCATTTTATGGGCTCAGAGACCTCAATGGCCCAGGGTTACGATCCAAGAGAGCTTTTTTCCATACAGACACGTCATGCTTTGAAAAAAAAAAAATCAACATTTTTCTACTTCCCCTCTCAAGAAAGTTCAAAAGAAACACTTTCCAGGTTGGAAAGCAGAACTAAGTTTTTCTTATTTTTTAGGGACAGGAGAAGTGACAGTTGAGAGGCCTTTGCTGCCTTACCTCGTCTCGCATGTAAATACAGACTGGAGAAAATTCACCGTGCTGTTCCACCAACTCCCTGCAAGAAAGAGCAAAACACTACAGCATCTGCAGAACAGCCTACCCCCTCCAAAACCAGAGCAGAGTAATGGTACAAAGTGAAATCAGTTGGCAACACCCTCATCCATTTTCCTCCAGCAATAACCATCATAGCTCACAGGAGCGCTATTACACATCAGGTAAAGAATTTGTTCCAATGCATTCACTTTTCCTTAAACACAGCCTAAAAGTTTAAAAACAATTTTGAAACAATTAAAAGTTAATTCTGAAATCAGTTGATTTTACTAGATAAATTTGAGCTCATCATTCTTCATGTGCCTCAGTACTCAATGTGGAACATGACTTAATTACACTTGCTCTTTTTAATCCCTTACCTAAGTTAAAGACTTCATAACTGTTTAGACTGAACTTTCCCTGGAGAGAAGTCCATTTCTTTCCACATAGGCACAGCAACAAATAGAATGAAATACTGTTCTAAAGCAAATAAACTGTCGACAAAGAATTTGCCTCTTAGTATGAATTTTAAAGAAGAGAAAAAAGTAAAGAAACAAACAAAAACAGATACTGGAGATCATGGAGAAAATAAAGGCAAAGGAAAGGCTGCTACTCTAGACAAAGTGAAAATCAACCCATATTTAAGCATTTCAGTGACACAGGACACATATTAGCAATGACGCAAACTCCTGACAGGCCATGTGCAGAGGAAGACATAAGCAAAGATCATAATTGAGACAGGGAAGAAACTCTTCCCATTTACCTCTAGAAAATCAGTTCTGAGGTATTCCAGTAAAAGAGAAGCTTTATTACTTATTCACTTGTCAAACACAGAAAATGGACAAGGAAAAGACAATCACTGCCTGTCATAGCAAGTCTCATTTCTCATCTAGACAAGATGATGCAATTTCAAAAGGAAGAAAGACTGGCACTTCCAGCAAGAAAACCTCAGATGTCTGTAGAAAGGTAACAAGTCTTAAAGAATTATCCAGTACATTATGCTGAAGCACTGATATCAGTGAGAGCATTAGATTCAACACCAGAAGAAACTCCCTTTTAGGCTGGTCTCCACTTCACCAAAGTGAAACACAAACTGAAATCAGCTGAGAATGTGATAAAACATGAGATTAAGGAGAATAGTTTGCTTCTCCCCCCAAGAATACCAATGGTAAAAAGTTACCAGGAAAACACTCCACTCCGAGACAAGTGGCAGTTTGGAAAGATGTGGCTGAATTCTCAAAAGCATTTTTTTCAGAAGTTTCAGATTCAGACCTTTCAGGCTATCTCAGCCCAGGAAACTACAAAAGGTGAGAATGTTGCTCCAGGATAACCCCCACCAACACAGAGAGAATTGATGAGGTTTATCCTTCTCCTTACATCCCAGTAGCTCTTGTTGGCACATTCTGTCCCAAGCTCCCTGTCCTTGCAGTTAAACCAGGATATCCCTTGGTAAGGAGCTGTATGTACCATCTACACTGCAGCAGCTGGTTTATCACCAAACACAAAACACCTGAAATTCCTCCTCAGGTAAAATTTCCTTGATGCTGCTGATCTCTGCAGCGGCCTTTAACACACCACAGCAGGCTACTGTGCTCAGACTTCTCCAGACAATCCAGGAGACATACCCATCCCTACCTTATTTACAATGGGTTTTGCTCCAATTAGAATCAGCTGTATTCCCATAGGAATCCTCAGTAACAGCGCACAAAAGATAAAGAACTGCTGAAACACAGAGAAACAGTACAGAATCACAGACAGAACAGCCCAGAGGAACAAAAGCTAGAACCTCAAGCCGCCTATCAGGAAAGGTGGATGATCACCATTTAGGGGAAAAGAACCTGAGGCACAGTGGAACATACCCTTACCAAAGACCCATAGGAGAGGAAGCCAGTTTGACTTACAGCACCTAGTTTCATTGACTTTTTCAAAAACTGCTTTCCACTTCAATCCAAGCAACTCTCTGGATTGAAGAGTCTTCTAAACTGTATGGAAAAATATCTGAACCTAATGAATGACATCACAGAATTAGCAAAGAGTCGCAATTACTATCAAAGATGTCTTTGAGTGTCCAGAGTGCAACTGCTCCATGTACAAAGCTGCTGAAGCTGCCAGGCAGGCAAGAGTGGCTGAGAGAAAGGCAGCAGCTCTCCCAGGCCTCATGTTCACAGGGCAGACAACGCTGTGCACTCAACCAGCCTCTGCAGCACAGACTCCAGGCAAAGATCCCCAGAGACTTATTTTTGTCTAACTCTTGGAAGCTCCTCCTCCAGCTGCTGCTAATCCGTTACATGCACCCACTGAGGGAAGCACACACATCAAACACAGTGTCCTCTCTTTGATGTGCTCCTCTTCAGAAGAGGAACGGCAAGCAGATTAGATTCCTTCATGTAGTGATCTGACAGGGCCTGTAAACATCTTGTGCAAGGACTGTCGCACGCTGAGAGGAGGAGCAGCCCTACAATAGCTTCCAGACCTTCTTCAGATCCAATTAGCCAAGATGGATGCTGGAAACCCGGGGGAAATTCCAGTGGATTTAGAATACTTCCCCTCACGCACTTGGAGCAGCTGAGCATTCCAGGAAAATGTCTCCAGTAGGAAAGTCCAAGGAAGGATTCAGCAAACATCAACAATTAGCTGACTAGTCAGTATAAGTGAAACAAAACACAATGAACAGCAGCTCGGCCCATGAAATCCATACAGAAGGCTGTAGATTCAGCTTGTTCTGTGACTAAGTCATACACAGCACCTTTGCTGGCTGTTGAACTTAGTGAAAAGTTTGCAAAGTCCACCCAAGCATCTCGGCTGAGCTTCCAGAGGGCAGAAAAGAGCAGCTGTGTTCTGAACTGGTTATGAATGCATAGCACACTGCAGCAGTTAGAAGCTTAAGAGCAGAATGTATATTAACTAGTACTACTACAATACCCTGTAAACAATAAAACCACTTCAAAAGAGCAAAATTATATAAAAAGCTCAACATTTAAACCAAAGAAATAGTCAACTAAAGTGTGAGAAAGCCACACAAAGGCTACTTTTCCCTGTCAGTTATTACCACCCCCAACAGTCCCCAGCTGCAACAGGCACTCTTCCCCTCCCAGAGGGCACAAAGGATATAGTAAGAGACAAGCGGGGACTTAAAACACTTAGGAAACTAATACCTGTGTTTTCTGGCCTATCTCTTTCCTCAATTAAAAGAAAATAATTATTTTCTTTCTAGCATTCACATGAAGATTTTTCCTTTTGACTTATAAATCACAGCATAGACCAAGTCCCTGAATAGTAGAAACAGAATGGTTGTCTCAGCTTCAAGGGTTTACCTTCCAAGCCATGAGAAAAAGAACTGTATTTCTTTGAGAACAATTTATCAGCTCGACATTTTAAAACAATACAGTGTTTTTAATTCAAAACTGAAGACAAGAGATAGCAATGAATGTAGACTGGACTCAAATAATAAGACTTCTAACCCATGTACATATTCAATAAACACAGAACCAGAAAATCTTTCATTTAAGCACAATCTAATCAATCTTTTGAAGATTCCACAACAGACTGCTGAGAGCTCCAGATCTCCTTGAAGAACTTGTACAACAGCAAGCCTCAAAAGCAATAGCAACTCATTTAAGAAAGAACCCCCTGCACTACAGGGAGCTGCAGCACAGAAATACTGGGGATTAAGATCATCCAGGCAGGCACTTCACCTCTGGCAGTAACTTGACTTCAAACACATTTGTGCGAAAGGCAGGTGGGGCAACATATCCCAGTAAAATATACTTTCTTCACAGCCTAAGCAGCTTGCTACCGGTTTATGCCCTGAATCAGGAGTGCTACTCCAGGATTAAAAAATAATAATAGAACAATGGAGTGTCAAATCTGAAAGAGCAAGGAAAAGGAGAAACCACAGTCAAACACAAATGCTACAAACCTGAAGGATTTACCAGGCTCACTGTAACAACAAGTAACTATTGCCATGCAGAGATCCAGCCAAACAAGTATTTTCTTGCTGCATTGCTCACCTGATTTTTGCAAAATGATTGAGAAGTTCCCACAAAGTCTGTTGGCAGAGGAAGGTGTCTTGCAAACGGGAGCCATCATCTAGTTGTAATGCTATCCGAACCTATAGGAAAAACACACTGAATTCATCTGAAAATTCCATGAAAACATTTTTTTCTTCACAACTTTTTAAAGTATTTCAGTGCTTCTTGTCCATGTGTGCAGGTATTCTGGCCTGAATTCCAGTTTGTTGGGATGGACTGCTCCTGAGTGAGAGGGAGGCCATCCTGAAACACTAACCAGCTTTCATGGGTCCCTCTTCCCTGCCATACCTTGAACTGGAACATATTCAGAGAAAAGCCAATGCAAACACTCCAAATAATGTGCCATCATGAGCAACTGAGATGTTCCATTTTACACCAGATGAAACTTTGAAGAACAAATTTTCACAGCTACATAAAACAAATACCAGTAACTCAGGAAGGACAGATGCAACTGCACAACTTAAAACACCAGCACAGAGCTTTGTCCAGCTCAACATCAGTTTGCAGAACAACTTCCCTGGGACAAAACAGTGTACTTTCACATTCACACAGAGAAACCATGAACACAGTCTTCATCGATCCCTGTATTACTGAAGACCTAAACAACTGTTACCAACCCAATAAAACAGCGTTTGCAACTCACTAATGCTTCCTAATCACCAAATTTTGACATACAATTTGAGAGTGAAACAGCAAAAAAACCTCAAAAATAATTCTGGGTGTTCAGTTATCAAGTTCTTGAACACCTGTAGAAAAAGGCAAGGGCCAGCTAGCTAGCTGCCTATTTTAACAGGCCTTTCCCAATCTGGAATGTAAACATTCGTGTTCATTAGCGAATGAACATCTATGTTTATTTATTAGCATGTGCTACATACACTTCAGAGAATTGCTTCCCCACTTCTCTCAAAAAAAAAAAAAAAATCCAAAGCATTTCTAAACTGAACACATGCTGGGGTCAGTCCTGAAGAACTTCAAACTCCTGATTGTCCTACGGGAAAAGTCTAACAGCTGACCAAGAGACGGAGAATGGCGGAGCACATCAGGTGCTTTTTCCCTTTTTTTTCTTTACCTTTTAGAGAATATTCAGCCTTCTCCAGAATGTCTAACTCCTAGGTTTTCCCAATTAGCTCAATTGTCTAAAGAAAAATCATAAAAAAACCCATGTAGCCACTAGATGGAACCTGGTTTCTCCAGTCTATTGTAGTTTTCTGAAGTTCACAGAAACCAGCCTCATTCCAAAGCCTGAGAAGGACAATAGCCCAGGACAGCCAAAGATTTTCTTTCATTCTGTGTTTTCACATGTCCCTACCAACACTTCCAGTGCAGCCTCTCACTGTGAGTGCAAGATGTGTGCACAAGCACCAGGGCAAGGGGGGGAGAGAGAGATGGGAAAACAGGCACCACACACTGCAGCAATGGACTGCCATTTCCATGGAGGAATATGTTTGTCATCCGTCTCGGCTCCCACCAATCCTTACAGGACTACAAATGCTGATCTGCTGGAGACAGGAATTTTTCTACATAAAGGAAACAGTGGCATCATTAACAACGAGCCAACAGAACAATGTCGTTTCATCCCACCACTAACACAACCTCCTGGTTTCTCCTATATGGGAGACAAGCCTTAGATTATTCTCGGCTACAGGAGAGTGATGACAGCTGACATCACCATTCCATAGGAATCCAGCCCAGAAATTCAGACTACCAGTTGCATCAGTTTTTGGGCAACAGTTCAAAGCTAAACATGTCACGAAAATCCAATTCGGTCAATTAGAAAAGTCTCTTTAGAAACCCCAGGCACTACATAAAATAATAGAGACCAGTGCCAATTATCATCTAAGTTTACAAACATTTAAATAAAAGGCTGACAACTTTAACACAAGAGCCGTGCTGACTGTGACCTGCCATCACAAGGCAAATTTGATCCATTTTTCACTAAAGAACTGTCTTAAGGAAAACAACGTTTCCCACAGGCAAAGGCAAATCCAAAAGCTTTCTATTTTTAAAATATCAGATTTGCTGAACAAAGTCATGATTTATCGAAACCTCTATTCTGTCTCTAGGATAACTGCTGTCACCAGAGGGAAGCACAGCTACTCCCATGCACTGTATCTTATTAGAAGACACAGAATCCCAACATTACTGTACCCAGCCAGCATGAGCAAGGCTGCATCTCAACTGCCACCACAGCCCAGTCACAGCCACCTGTCTGTCTTAAACTCCTGAGTCTTTGACACACGCTCCCTGTGGCAGGGAATTCTGTTAGTAGGTTGTTTTGCACCAAGCCTTTTGTTACGCTGTGAAAATCCCCACTCAAGTTTGCGGAACAATGACTCTGTTTAGACTCCACCCTTCATACGCACATTCGCTGCATCCCCTCACCTCCAGGACAAAGCAACAAGGACTCCCAGGGAAGCCTCACTTCTGTAGATCCTTCTGCTGAACTACAACTACATAGTAACAACTTACACTTCTCTTAACATTTCTCTTTTGTGTTCTTAAGTAGTGATTCCATGCTATAAACCCCTCTCCTACAGTGCACAGTCGTTTTTATCCCTTCTCATAATACAGCTTCAGGGGGGAAAAAATAAAATCCCTGTTTTCCTTCAGTACCTCCCAAACTGGATGCAAATGTCAGGTAAAGTCATCACTACACCATTTCAACGGAAATACTTTCCTCTGGAAGACAAACTCCATTCCGTCACAACCTTTCACTGAAAATTTTAAGCAGATGCTACCAGTTTGTGGTATTTTTTTAAGTAAAGATGTTATTTGAAGCACAAACTTCTTTCTACCACAAAGTCAGAAAGCAGGCATAAGTGCCAAAACAAAGAACATGGAGGTTTTACAGAGAAAAACATCAACATCAGTGACCCCTAAAACTACACTGCACATCCACAATGAACTAGAGCAGAGATTCCAAAGCGACCTCACACCACAAAGTTCACTTGTCAACGTATCAGTGATTCTCTCTGTGACAGCAAGAGCAACTGCCTGCAACAAACATCACTAACTTGTAAGCTTGGCTGACAGACATTAAGAGATCGACACCAACAGACCTGAAACTTCCAAAAAAATTGTGAAACTCCCCATGAGGAACTCAGTAAGAGTGATGACTGTCAGCAATAGACAAATTTTCATTCCTAGGCTACTTAAATAAGACCATACATCATTTTTATAACATAAGAAGTTCACACTCATTAACACCTATGCATTGCTTCAACAGTTATGCCTCCAGCCATTACAGTGACATGTATAGAAGATTTTTACACTCCTAAGTGTGGCAATAATTCCTAGAGAACACAGCATCCATAAGCTCTTTTCAAATCATACTAAATAGGGACATTTGGTCACTGCTGAACATAACACAAGTAACGAAAGACTAAAGCTGTGTGAACACACCATGAACAGCAATGCTGGGAAAGCAGCAAAAGAGCATTCTTTAAGAATTTGTTATTTAGTCAAAATCCAGAGGCAGACAACAGCAGCTGAAACTGAAATTAGGAACGGGAACTGAGTTAGTCATCAGTGATGCTTAACTTCTTAGCTATCCACAACTACTAGTTTTTCAGCTTGCCAAATGATCCCACTCTCCTCCAGCACACACTTGGCACCACATGGTGGTTCATGCAGAATCTAAGCAAAGACTTTCAGCTACTGAATCACCACTTTCCACTGCACTTCAACCAGCATTCAGCTGGTCTCCTGTACAAACACTGGCCACGCCAAGTTGTGCTCTTGCTCAGCAGGTCTGATGGGATATCAGCAGAACTGACAACTGAACAAATCAGGTCACACTGCGTAAACAAACATACCGTGGTTCCAGCTCCTGCTCTGTTAGAGACTGGCACCATCTCCAGCTTGGCATTGTTGGGCAGCCTGGCAAACCTCCACTGCAAAGACAGGTCCAAAACATTCCTCTGAAACCTGAAGGAGAACATACTCTGTGAACAATACAAAGTTCAGGTATTGAGGATGAGAATTCCCCAGAGGCTGACTAGAAGCCATAGCCCATGATTCAACAATGCACAACTGGTAATTCAGAAAGTAATCATCAACAAAAGCTATTCTCTTCACCAAAACAGCTGCAGTTTGTAGAGGTCACAGAGAAGACACCCCAATGCATGTTCTTAGGCTTTAGAGAGATAAACAGCAACTGACTACATAACCAAACCTGGTTAAATACCATGGTGCTCTTGTTTTAGCGCTACTCAGAGAAACGGCCTCTCGATTACGACACCATAAAGGCAGAGGGTGAGACCTCCACGCAAGCGAGCAGAGGGGCAGTGCCCGCCTGTGACCTGGTGAGGTGTGTGCCTGCGTGGGGCCGTGTCCGCCGGGCGTCCCCGCCGCGAGGGGACCGTGGCACGGGGCCTGACCTCAGCCTGCCCGACCCCTGCACGCCCACCGCGGGTGCGCCGGGCCCGGGACACCCCCGGGCGGGCCGCGGGCTCCGGCAGCGCCGGGCCCGGTCCGGAGGGGGCCGCGGGCGAGGCCTCTCCCAGGGCCGCAGGGAGCCGGGCCCGGCTCCGCGACGAGACTCACTTCAGGCCGTACTCGCTGGGGCTGTCGCCCTGCTTCCTGCAGACCTC
>VWZG01013167.1:225005-238405 GCA_013396735.1 Grallaria varia
CCCCCTTCCGCCCCCCGCCGCTCTCTGAGCCCCTCGCCGCCTCAGCGGGGCCCTGGCCCGGACGGCACCGGAGCGCTGCGGCGGGGCCCGGCTCCCGCTCAGGCGCCGTCCCTCGTCTGTGCCCGCAGCTACTACCTGAAGGAGTCCAAGGGCAGCCGGCGGTGGCTGCTGTTCCTGGAAGGTGAGCGGCGGCGCCCCGGACCCCGCAGCGGCGGCCGCGAGCGGGGCGGCGGCTCGAGGCTGCCCGCGGTGCCCCCGCAGCCCCCCGGGGCCGCCTGACCTCTGTCCCCTCGCCAGGAGGGTGGTACTGCTTCAACAGGGAGAACTGCGACACCCGCTACGACACCATGCGGCGGCTCATGAGTTCCCGGGAATGGCCCGCGACCCGCGTGGGTGAGTGGCCCGGCAGGGCAGCCCCGAGGGAAGGGCCCGGTCGCTGCCTCGGGCGGGCGCTGGCGGGCGCTGGTGTCGCCTGTACGGAGTGCTGCTCTCCTCGCTCTCTCTGCTTATGCTCCAGCTGCCGGGATACCCAAACCTCCGTCACTCACAAAAATCGTCTAATTGCATATATTGAAATTCACCTGTTATGATGTGTGGTTTGGAGAAGTACTTAAGTAGGCATTACAGGTCTTTTCTATACTACAAGAAGCTTCTAGACAGGCTTCATCTGTAGCACGAATCAAATTCTGAATGTAACATCTGCCTAAGGGCAAATTTAGAAATGTTCCTTCCACTTCCCTTACCAATGTTTTTCATCATGGATGTTTGTTTCCTGTGTGGTCAGAGGTCTTGCATGAGGCTCCTATGGTTCCTCTGAAGTCACAGACTGTCATCTGTATGTTTCTTGTTTCTTTGTGCCCATCTGCAGGAACTGGGATCCTGTCCTCGCAGCCAGAAGAAAATCCCCACTGGTGGAATGCAAACATGGTGTAAGGAGGGACAACGGAGGGAAATAGCTTTATAGTTAAACAGCATCTCTTGCCTTTTAGGCTGGCAAGAATGCTGCAGAGACAGGTTAAAACTAATACTTTGAAGAGGAAATTGTGTTTCCTCACTTGTTGTAGTTCAGTTCTCTAATAAGTAGGGCTGACAAGGTCCAGAGAAACTTAAGTTCAGTTTCCTTGGAGTTGCAGGGTGATCTAATGGAGAAAATCTGGGGATAGCTTAGAGAGGCTTCTCAAATGGCTGCAGTGGTGAATCCATCACAAGTGATGGGCTGTTAGTGTGCTACACATCTGCCAGTTTGAGAGGAACGTGTAGCAGTTCTCTCAGTTCAAAGAAGAGAAATGAGAGACTGGTTTATATATGAATCTGTGCAGAAGAGATGTTAATTTGTCTCCTGCAAGATGGAGACAAAAATGGGAATATAATTCCTTCAGAAACCTCCAGTGGTTGCAGTAACCATTTATACTGGACTGACAAGAGTCTTCTCATTTTCCATGTGAAAAACGAAAGCGCAGAGAATTTCCCTGTGGCAGACCATCCACTGTATCGGCAGGATATCTAAGAGCAAAATCATGGCCCACTGTTCTGTCTCCTGAGCTCAGTGCTTCAATTAAATTTATGAAAGGCATGTTATCTATTGATTTAAGTCAGGAAAACTACTAGTGTTCAGGAGAAAATTCAAGGCAGTTGTAGTTGTCACTTGGTGTGGCGGAAGGTAAGTTGTCAAACTGGACAGAAGCTCTTCCCTTTTCCCGTTCCCAGGTTTTAATTTTCTTCCAGTTAGATGACCCCATCCTCACCTTGCTGTGCATGTGGGAGGCACAGGAGGACTCACACAACTCTCTCTTACAGATTCATCCCGTATTGCTCAAGTGATGTTTGGAGCGGTGCCTCCTCCAAGTCTGAGAAAAGTGAGTGTTGCTGATGGGCTGTTGCTGCCCCAGACATCACACATTAAAGGATGTGGCCAGACTTCTGTGAAACCGCATGGACGAAGAACAGACTTTTTCTTGCTGAAGGGCAGGAAAGAATATCAAGCTACTTCCAGATAAAACATCCTGATCTCTTTAGCTCAGGCTATTTTGACATAGTTCAGAGCCAGTGCTTGCAAAGATGTTACACTGATGCAGTATTTGAGGATTAGAGGAACAAAATTCCTTTTAGATGAATCTCCAGGTTCTAGCACGCAGCAAATTAATTGGTGTAGCTGAATGACCATGGTCTGTTGCATGTGACTTTGGCATGGCTGACCTGAGAGGAAGAACTGTGAATTTAGTGTCAGACTTTAATCAGGAGGATATTTGGCCTTAGAGAGGAGCCATCATGTGTCAGGGTAAAGCTGTCTGCAGGTTTCTTGGGAATCAGAGAATAGTTCATCTTAATACACACATTGCCATCTGCCGTCGTTCTGGTGTTGTCATAGTCAGGGACCTTTTCACTGCATCCCAGCTCCTTGGAGCTGTTCCTATGGAGCAGTTACACATCAATAACCATAGCTGCTGCTGGTGCCAAGGAAGTGGTGTCTGTGTAGGTGTAACATTTTATGAAGCATTGCTTGTCTGAATTGCCTTGATGAATGGGTGAAAAGGGGAAGCAGTAAATTGGAACTGAGATTCCAGGTGGCAGGAAGGTGCGTGTTCTTGTTTTCCTTCTCTAAGTTTACCCATTCCTAAGCACTGTTGGAGGAGGGTGCTTGTGTAATTGTGTGTTCAGATCACTGTATTCACTTTCTTTCAGGGGAGCAAGTTTTGTAGGGGGCGGGGAGAATCTCGTTAGGTGTACTTGGTACAGATGGATAAAACGAGCCTGGGTTTAGGTTCATAATCCCTTTAGAAAGTTCTTGAGCATTTTTGGAGAGGAGGTAAAAGTCTGAGCCTGAATAAGAAACAGTCTTGTTGACACTGATCTGTCTCTTCCAGATGAATATGCCTTCATGGGAGCACTGATCATTCAGGAGGTTGTAAAGGAGCTGGTGGGAAAAGGTCTGAGCACTGCAAAAGTGTTGCTGCTAGCAGGGAGCAGGTAGGTGTCCACAAGATTCCCTTTGACAAGGACAGGAGATTTTCGCTGTGGGAAACTGTTAGGGAGGAGGTCACAGCAGCTCCTGAAACATTCCTTCTAGGACTACAGTAACACAGACACAGCAAACTCTGTATCTCTGCTCGGTTTTCTTCTGTAAGGGGTACAGCAGGATGATGCAGTATTATTTCCTCAGCTTCTGGTCCAGGTACACTTAATAGAAAACAGAGAAAATAATAACAAGGCAAAAGCTTGCAAGATAACAAGATAAAAGCTTTGTGCTCTTCTCTGCATCAAGAATGCTGGTTCCTGTTGGCCCACATCATGAAACACACCCCTGCTACAAATTCATTCAGGGCACCAAATTAAAAACCAGACTTGCCTCACACTGGTGCTCTGGATTGTCCTGTGTTGCACAAAGCTCTGTTACACTCAGCATGTGTTACACAGGGGTATAATAGAGAAGCTGCAATGGGCGAATTTGTCTCACTTCAGATTCTGTCAGTTTTTGAGCAGCCAAACCTCTTGCAAATTATACGGAGTGCATGTATTTCCCAGAAGAGAGAATAACAACAGGACTTGGTTTCTGAGGTACCATATTGTTACTCTGCATATTTAGCTTATTTCTGAGTGTTTTGTAAAGCAAGGAAATAAGGTGCTGTATGGTTGTGTGGCTCCACTGCAGGTAAATGAAGGTGTTTATTGTATGTCACTGCTGGCCAGGTGTGTAACACCGGCTTGTCCCTCATGACTGCAGTTTTAATGTTGGTGTTGCAGTGCTGGAGGAACAGGAGTGCTCCTGAATGTGGACCGAGTGGCAGAGCAGCTGGAGGAGATGGGTTATCAGGGGATTCAGGTTCGAGGCTTGGCAGACTCTGGTTGGTTCCTGGATAACAAACAGTATCGCAGAACCGACTGTATTGATACCATAACATGTGCTCCAACAGAGGCCATCCGGAGAGGAATAAGGTACAGTCAGATACTCTAAAGTACAATGCTTTAAGAGTCTAGATTGTGGAGATGATGTCCTCCTTCCCTATCTTCCTTAATTTTGATACTTGAAGAGTATTTTTCCACGACATCTGTGGTTTTTCAGTAACTTTATTGAACAAGGCAATAATATAAAATCTAGACATGCAAAAAGAATGCATGCAGTTGTAGATGCTCTAAAATGTGTTGATGGGATAATGTAGCCAAGAGGGCGGTGTGCTGTCAATTGGAACTCCAATGAGAACAGAAATAGACTGGGATATGGAGAGGGAGTTAGGATTACCCTGGGCCTCTTTCTGTTACTGCTTTGTCTCCTAGATACTGGAATGGCATTGTTCCTGAACGCTGTAAGCTGCAGTTTAAAGAGGGAGAGGAATGGAATTGCTTTTTTGGGTATAAGATTTACCCCACTCTTCGATGTAAGTATTAGAGGAGAGGTATAAAATGGATTCCAAGGTTTCCTCGCTATCTGAAACTGCCTTAGAGCAATCCCTTTTCCAAATTTTTTGTCTTCCTAGGTCCAGTCTTCGTTGTCCAGTGGCTCTTTGATGAGGCCCAGCTTACTGTAGACAATGTACACCTCACTGGCCAGCCTGTTCAGGAAGGGCAGTGGCTCTACATCCAGAACCTGGGTAGGGAGCTGAGAAACACCTTAAAGGATGTGACGTAAGTGTTTCATTGAGGAAAACCTGGCCTATTTGTTTCTAAGGGACAATCTTATATGGTGTCCTGGCATCATTTGTCAGATCTCTTCTGAAAAAGGAGTGTTGTAAGTTCGGTAGCTATTGGCTCATCCACATCAAGAATCTTGCCTTTTTCATTTCTGGGTAAAATTCCACCCTCTCTCTGGTCAGAGGGTTCTATTCAGCAGGGGTTGCTTTGTCCTTCAAGACATAATCCATGTTTCCTTTCTTCCTTTAGTGCGAGCTTTGCTCCTGCCTGTTTGTCCCATGAGATCATCACACGCAAGTGAGTTCTTGTGCAGATCCTCTGAGAGGTGAACAGGGACACGGCTGGGGAACAAGCCCACCCTGGCATCCCGACCCCTCTGATGGGACCTGTACGGTTTGTCTTTTCAGTCACTGGACTGACATTCAGGTGAAGGGGACGTCATTACCCCGTGCCCTGCACTGCTGGGATCGGAGCCTGCATGAGAGCAACAAAAACGGGAAGGCCCCTCTGAAAGGCTGCCCGATTCACCTGATTGACAGCTGCCCATGGCCTCACTGCAACCCCTCGTGCCCCACGATCAGGGACCAGCTCACAGGACAAGAGATGAACGTGATCCAGTTCCTCATGCACATGGGGTTCGATGTTCAGAAGATGGCACAGCAGCAGGGCCTGGAGCCCAGTAAACTCCTGGGAATGCTCAGCAGTGATAACTAGGGAGGGCTTGTCAGAGGGGCAGAGATTAGATTAAGAGGAGAGAGACTCAGGCCTTCTCCCACACTTTCTAATCTTCTTCCTTGCACTTCTGCAGGCAGATGCATGCTCACATCCATGCACACTCACACCTGTGCACACCCACGTGCTCCCTCACTCTTGCACACTTCGGGTGTGTCAAGGACAAAACAAAAAAAAAAAAGGAAATTTCTTGCCTACACTGTTTGGCTGGAACTCATTCCCTCCAAACTCTAGGCCTCAGTTTTGGCTGATGGCATCCTCTTCCTGTGTTACACAAGGCAGTCGGATGCAGGGAGTAGCAAAGCCATAAGTAGCAGCAAATGAGAACCTTTCCCAGATCTGGGGCACCTTCCCTTGCCATGAATTTTACATCATAGACTTGATACAAGTGGTGTAAAAAGCAAGCACTGGATTTCTTCTCTCCAACTAGAAGTGAAGGAATGATTACATGACTTCCTGGAGTTCAGCATCTCGTGCTGAGTCACAGTATACAGACCCAGGACACGTGCTAGGGATGGACACTCTTGTACTCAATTTATTCATATTATTTTATAAAATGACTTTTTATTACTTTTTTAAAACTAAGCAAGAAATATAAATGATATTGTTTTGTAACATATTTTTTTTAAATAACAAAGAAGCCTGTTGCTACTTTGGCAATGTGGACATATTTATTTTAATATGTAAAATGCTATTTATAAGGGCTGACCAGAGAACCATACCTATGTCTTTTTAAAGTTGTATATGCTGCTCACTTGGATGGGTTATCCTGATGGTCACTTGTGCCTGGGAGAGGGCTAAGGGTGGTGTTGACAATTTTTTATTAATTAGACTTCTTTGTTCCACTCGCAGTGTTCCTTGTCATTGTTTCTCTGATGAAGAGGTTGTAATATGAGGTTTAAGTACAAAGACTTTCACCCAGCACCTGATGTTAGCAGACTTGCACAGCATTTTTGGCTTGACTGATTTCCCAGATACTCCAGGGCACTTCATTGTAAGGTGCAGGGAGATCTGGCTTTGCAGCAAAGGCCTGTCTTCTAGCGAGCAAAATGTTTGATCAGACTGTCAGAAGCATTTGGAACAGAAAAAAGCAGAGATGACAAGCACCAACATACTTCTCTTCTTGTAGTCATTTTGAAACACACTCACCTCAGCAGAAAGAATCCCTTCGGTAGTGGGAAGAGAGCAAGGGAGGGATTGGGAATTCATGACAGGCTGGAGAGGAGACCATTCCTGCGGTTGGAGCTTCCCCCTGCAGTGCAGGGTGAGAGGGCACCTGCCCAGGGAGCCTGGCACAGTCCCTGCTGCAGGAGGTGCTGGCACCAGCCGGGTGCCCTGCTGGTGTGGTGGTGACACAGCGGGTGGGCCCCTGAGGACTTGTGGCTGCATTTTGGGAAAATTCCCCGCCCTTTCAAGGTGGGCCTGAAGAGGTTAGAATTTTTGTGAGATCCCTTGTCTTGGGTGAGTAAACCCCAAAAATGAACCAAACCACAGCCCTTTGGTTGCTTTTTATGGACTTCAGGAATACTCGTGTAGGACTACACAGGGAATCCACTGTCCTGCTGTGCGTGGTGGCATTCGCATACATAGAAGATAAAAAAGTAGCTAAATAGAAAATGAATGGTACTCCCAGCAGAACTGAAAAGCCGGAGGACCTCAGATGAAGTTCTCAGAGGGAAAGTGGCTGTGGCCCGGCCGTTGCTCTGCTCTGCTGGTGGGAGTGCGGGGACCTTTGTCCCCTGCCAGCACTGCCTTCAGTGCCGAGGGCTCTCTGGGGGGCGCCACAGCTCGTGGGAAAGCAGGAGCAGCCCTGCCCCGAGCCCCCGTCACCCGCGGGTCACTGTGCGGGGCAGGGGGGCCGTGACCCCGGGGGGCTGTGACATGGAGTGTCCCCGTGCTCTGTGCGGGTCCCTGGGCAGGTCGGAAGGGATGACCAGAGGGTGCCACAAGACAGACGGTAACACGCTGCCAATGAGGCCGGAAAACTCTGCTATAGGCAAAGGATTAACAGAGTCGGGAAGGGCAGACTTGGGGAGAACCTGCTCGCCGGAGCTCCTCGGCTCTGCGGCTGCATTTCCTGGTTGTTGTGATGTTAATTGTGCATCTTTCACCCCAAATGAATGCAGGTTTTGTACTTTTAGCACCAGAAGTCTTTTTAAGGAGAATGGGAGGGACTTGAGATGGATGAAAGAGACGCGGAGGTTACACGAAGGTGACAAAACTGAAGGTAGGCTCATTTTATCCCAATAGCCCCGAAATTTGTACTGTTCTCATGGGAACCGTTCCGTAAAGTCGTCCTGCCTCCACACTGGGGTGAGCACTGCAGGTGAGAAGGCAGCAGTGCTGCTGTGGGGTAAAGGAGGAATCTTCCTACTAGGTTGCGGTTTTCATTTTGCCCTTTCTGAAACTACATCAGAAATTTTCTTTGGGGCTTTTAGAGTTAGAATTAAGAGACTTCTGGGTAGAGACAGTCTCGAACACTGTATACCAAGAACAGCTGAAAGCTTTGACCCCACAGGAGGGAAGGTTTGACACTATATGTTGAAATCTGTATTCCAAAACAGAGCTAAGAATATCAAAGTAACTTTTTTCTTTCCCTTTTTTTTTTCCTAGCAATTATATTTGGTTTTTGTATTCAGAAATACAAGAATAACTGGTTTCCGCATAAGTAAAACAGAGACAGGGATGAGTTTAAGGGAATGGTGAGGACTGGTGCTCTAAACCTTCACAGCCACAAGCTCTCACTAAGGCTCAAAGCACCGTAGGTAAATGTATCACTGCTTCAGATCTACTGCAGCAAAGTGAGTCAGCTTTTATCCAGCCTCTGGCCTAAATCCTTTCTTTTACAGGGTTTGTGCTGCCTTTGGGCTTGTTCCCCGGCTCAGGGACTCTTGGGTCTGCAGGACTGAGTTCCTGTTTCTCCAGCCCGCTGCCCCCACAGCCCCTGCCCTCCCCTCCGCACGGGGGCTGCAGCAGAACAGCAGCATTCCAGTGACCCCAGAGTTTCTAGAACAGCAGGAGGATAATCAAGAGCCTCTGATGGAGCTCTCAGCTTCAGTGTTAAATAACACCGGCTCCCAACAGCTGAGGGGGGGCAGGACTCATTCCAGAACTATTAATAAAGCCACTATTTATACTCCAGGTTCCTGCAAACGGTGCAGCAGAAACTACAGCTGCAGATCTAAAATGGAATAAATGTCAGCCTCCAGGGAAAGCATCATCCTGCAGGAAAAGAGACCACGAAAGGACAGCACAGGGGCAGGTTTCAGCCCTGAGGAATCTGAGCGAGCGGCCGGCAGCCCCCTGAGTTGCAGGCAGTGGGCAGAGCCAGGCAGCACCTCCCTGCAGCCGCAGGTCTGTGCAGAGCTGCCAGGGACGCGGCGCCAGAGGCAGCTCCCACTGATGCCGACAGAGACCCATCAGATTGGAGCTGCCGCTCCACTGTGCTGGAACCAGGTGTGACTCAGGGCAAAGGAGCAAAAGCCTGAAAGGACGTTTGAGGGGCTTTGCATGCATTTTCTGCAGGACTGGAAAAATGATGGAGAGCACAGGCGGACCATATCTGAACACGGCTGCAATGACCTCCCCCGTTGGAATAGCTCGATTGCTGCAGATGACCTTTGGATGCACCACGTTCAGCCTGGCCGCCCACCGAGGGGGGTTCAGCGCTGCATATGGCACCTTCTGCATGTTTGTCTGGACCTTCTGCTTTGCCATCACTGTGTTCATCATTGCCTGTGAGTTCACACACTTGCACAGCTGCCTGAGTCTTTCCTGGGGAAACTTCACTGCTGCTTTTGCCATGCTTGCCACACTCATGTCCGTCACGGCTGCGGTGATCTACCCGCTCTACTTCGTCCAGGTGGGCTGTTACCCCATCGGCTGCGAGGTGAGGGACTTCCGTATCGCGGCCAGTGTCTTTGCAGGCCTCCTGTTTGTCGCCTACGCTGCCGAGGTGTTCTTGACCAGGGCGAAACCGGGACAAGTCACCAGCTACATGGCTACTATCTCTGGGCTCCTGAAAATTGTTCAGGCCTTTGTGGCCTGCATCATCTTTGGGGCACTGGTAAACGACAGCCAGTACGGCAAACACGTGGCGACACAGTGGTGTGTGGCTGTCTACAGCTTTTGCTTTGTGGTGACAGTGGTGGTAGTGGCCTTCAGTGTCACAGGTAAGACTGCCTTGCTGTGGTTCCCCTTCGAGCGCTCCGTGGTCATCTACACCTTTGGGGCCGTGCTGCTCTACATGAGCGCTGCAGTTATCTGGCCAGTGTTCTGCTTTGACAGCAAGTACGGCTACCCACAACGCCCCAGCCTCTGTGCCAAGGGCAAGTGCCCCTGGGACAGCCAGCTGGTCATTGCCATCTTCACCTACATCAACCTGCTGCTCTATGTCTTGGACCTGGCATACTCCCAGCGCATCCGCTTTGTCTCACACCTCTGAAACAGGTCGGAGCTGTGGAGCTGTTGCGGCTGTGGGGCAGGGAGGCACTGGGCAAAACCATCAGCCAAACTTCAGGGTGAAGACTGACCACACTAACACATTCATGACCTGGAGTAGGTGGGCTGCAGCTGATGCCAGGCACAGCCCACCTTCCCCGTGGTCCTGCCTCACCCACCTGGGACACAGCTCCATGTGCATCTGCAGACAGCGGGAATGCTCACAGCCAGCGCTGCAGGCACCGGATTACTGAGCCAAATATTAGGAAAGACACCAAGGATTTTGAAACCGTTACCAGCGTTTAACGGTAACCAACTGACTGCCCAGGAAGTGGGAAAGTTAAAAGCTGCATCCAGGAGCACCAGTTCCGGAGATGAAAAACAAGCCCTCGGAGTTTGGGTTAGTTTGGGCTGTGTGGTGAGACTTGGAATGCCTGCGAGTGTGGGCAGTTCCAGTTGGGGCGCTTCTGAGAAGAACATCATAGCATTTTGAAGGTTACCAGTCCTTTCCCTTCCTCTCCTTCGCTGTCTAGCACAGAAAAGGATTAAATTCAAGCATGCACCATGGAGGAGGCCTGGGTATTATTTAGCAAACACTAAGTCACCACAGAAATGAAAATTTGTGAAGTTGAGGTTCTGCTGCTGAGAATCAAGGTACAGAGCAGAGCCAACCTGCAAAGTGACCATGTGTGACCTGCTGTCCTTGCTGCAGAAAAGTACCTTGGCACATGCTCTGTCTTGGTTCATGGGCTGCTGTTTCTTTATACTGATGTCTAGATTTATTTTTTTTCTGGAAGTTTAAAGATAAATTCTTGGGAGATAGGAAAGGGAAGGCAGAGATTAATTGATCTCAGAGTGCTGCACAAGAGACCAGACTGGGCAGGGAGGGGACATGGACAGGACAGGGCAGGACAGGACAGAACAGGACTTACACACTGTGGTAACAGACTGGGAGCATTGCCCCAGAGCAGCTCAGGTGCAGGATTCCCGAGCTCTCTGCACCACTGAGGAGCCACATTTCTCAGACTTATCCCTGACAAAACACTTTGAACTCCCAAAGTGCTCAGCTCGGATTTCAGGCTCAGTAGGAATCTTCATTTGTTCAGGGAGAAGCCAGACTGTCCGAGTGCTTGTGCAGCATGTGCAGACTCAGCACCTCGATTAAAATATCCAGTAGGTGCCTGTCAGAAGCAAGATTTATTTTTTAACCAAGTTAAAATAAAGCTGAATGGCAGATGTACACATACATCTCCTAAGAACTGTGTGCTGTCACCCTGCTCTCCACACTTCTGTTGCAGCAGATACAGCCCTTTTGCTTTCTGCCCAAAAGCAGAGCTCAGTTTATTTTGATATATGAAGCCTGAACATAGACCCAAAAAAGTACAGACACAGGATAGCCAAGACCTCTGAGTGGATTCTTTGCAGCAGAGTCACTTAGGAAAAAGGAAGGAAACTTTCTTTTGATCAGTGCTTTATGCGGGGTTTGAAAAGCAAAGGAAAACTTGTTGGGACAGATTGCACTGGATAATTCTGTACTGAGCAAGGACCAGCCCTTAGCAGTGGGGAGCATTAGCCAGGAAACAGGGCAAGAATCTGATCCAGCACAAAGGGAATGCATGGAACAGCCTTCCAAGAGGGTTTTCTCTTCTGCAAGTCCCCATGAAAGGCAGGCAGTCTGGAAGATATGCTCCAACAGGAGCCTACTAAGGCAAGACCCAAGACTATATGGTATAGATATAAACCAGAAGCTTTGTTTCTTGCCACCCCCAAAAATTATGGGTTGCACAAGTACAAAATGCTGATTTGGGAAAGGAAATCCACTTGTGTTGGAGGAGGCAGTTTACAAAGAGCTACTGCTCACAAAGGGACCTCAAGCATTTATGATGTTCTCCTGTTGAATGCATCAAGGTGGACAAATTCAGCTGTGTCACACTTGAAAATTACTTATTTTTTGTTATTACAGAGCACTAAAAAGGAAATAGGTGTCTGTGAAGCACCATGGCTTGTGTTATAAAATACAACCCTGCAAGCCCAGGTAGGTTGCTTGAGGAAAGCCCCATCTTGCAGGTTCTGGTGTGATTCTGGGAGGCTGGTGGGGCTGGGTAGAGGGTCACCCGTGGTGAGCTGGTGAGTGCCTGCGGGTGGGCACTGCTTGCCACCTGATGTGGCATTTGTCAATCGCTTGGGCAGTGGCAGCTGTTGGAAGGCTCCTTGGCTGGTAGCATATGGTTCAGACAGGCACTGCTGGCTTCTTGTTTTAGGGAGATTTTGCACCAGGTGGGAGCAGGAGCAGCAACATGATAAAATCTGACGAAGTTGATGCAACTTACACTGAGCCAGGGACAGAGAAAGGCCAGAGAGAAACAGGTATCTGTGAAAAAATGGGGGTAAAACTGAAAGCCTTCACAATGATGAGGAAAGAGAATTTAACATGGAAATCATGATCCCACTGACTGGAGGAGTGAAAGACAAGTCATTGCCAAGAACAGTGCGTTCAGATTTAGCTCTCTCATCTGCCAGCCAAAGACTGAGCAAAAAATGTGAGCATGGTCAAAATGGCAAAAAAAAGATTGTGTGTACAACAATCATTTATTTTAGGAGAAAAAAAATAATAAAAAAAATCAAAACCTCATGCTTCAGTGGTTAAAACACTCCCCAACCACTGGAAACTATGAGATTGCCCAATCCAGGGCAGAGAACATCCGATATTTGCTCAGCAGGATTTACCAACCAGCTCTGTCATGATTCAGTTCATCAAAACCCCTTAATTTCCAGAGCATATCTACCCCCTTAATTAATAGATGAATATCAAGTAGCTCACCATGGCCTGGGCTGCCTGAGACACTAACCACTTGGGTAAGCTGAGGTCCGAATGTGTGTGTGTGTGTGTGTCTGTGTCTGTGTGTGTGTGTCTGTGTGTGTGTGTCTGTGTGTGTGTGTGTGTCTGTGTGTGTCTGTGTCTGTGTCTGTGTGTGTCTGTGTCTGTGTGTGTCTGTGTCTGTGTTCACTGGGCATCTCGGACTTGTGTTTGCAGCCAATCTCAACAGCACCCAGAGGACTCCAGCCTGGATAGGCTGACATAAAAATCCAAATCGTTCATAGGTTGGGTTTGATTTGGTTTTCGCCTTCTCTTTCTGAAGGTTTTTGGTTCAATATCCCCAAAAGACAGCATTTAGGAAGATTCATCCACAGGAGAAACACTGAGATTTATTTCTGTCAATAAAGGATCAAGAGAAAACGCCACAGAAACCCCAATGTGGTAAGATGCCATTCAGGGGAAAAAGACCTGGGTTTTACAGGGACACTCGGGACCGCCCCGGTCACTCCGCAGCCCGGTCCGCCCCCGGTGCTCGGGGCAGCCCCCGGGGCCACCCTGCCCCGGGCCGGGCCCGGCTGGGAACCGGGCAACGGAGATCGCCCCGCCGCTCACGTGCAGGGAAACCCTCGGGAAACCTGCGGGCACTTCCCAGGGCACGACCTGGCGGGGAGCGGGACCCGCTCGGTGTAGGCGGGGGCGGCTGGCGGGGATGCGGAGCGGCGGGAGCGCGCCGAGACCCAGAGCCGCTTCTGGCGCCCGCTGAGGCCCGGCCCGGCCCGGCCCG
>VWZG01013167.1:238416-250538 GCA_013396735.1 Grallaria varia
GGCGGCCGGACAGCGCCGCCTGGCGGCTAAGCGCGGCCCGGGGGCGCCGCGGGCGGCGAATGATGCAACCCGCGGCGCCGGTTGCCCCAATAGCTGGCGGACGCCGGGCCGCTGGCCCCGCCCCTCGTCGCTGAGTGGCCGGAGGGTCTGCATGGCCCAGTCCCGCCGCCCGCCGATTGGCTGCGCGCCGCCCGCCCGCCTGGCGGTGCCGCCTTCCTGCGCGCGCGGCCACGTGGACGCGGCGGGCCCGTCTCCGGCGCGGTCTCATCGCGCCGGTCATGAGCGTGGGGTTCATCGGCGCGGGGCAGCTCGCCTTCGCCCTGGCCCGGGGCTTCACGGCGGCAGGTGGGCGCGGGGCAGCTTGCCTTTGCCGTGGCTTGGGACTTCGCAGTGGCAGGTGGGCGCGTGGCGGGCGGCGCCGACCTGCCGGGCTGACTCGCGGTGCCATTCGCAGGGGTCCTGGCCGCGCACAAGATCACGGCGAGCTCCCCGGACACCGACTTGCCCACCGTGAGCGGGCTGCGGGTGAGTGCGGCCCCGCGACGAAGGCCGGGCGGCGGTGCCCCCGCCGCGGGCCGTCTCGGGCCTCAGCGGTCCCGTTTCTCTCCAACTGGTGCAGAAAATGGGCGTGAACTTCACGGTGAGCAACAAGGACACGGTGAAGAGCAGCGATGTCCTCTTCCTGGCCGTGAAGCCGCCCATCATCCCCTTCATCCTGGAGGAAGTGGGCCCCGACATCGAGGCCCGGCACATCGTGGTGTCCTGCGCGGCCGGTGTCACCATCAGCTCCATCGAGAAGGTGAGGGCGAGCCGCGCCGGGAGCTGGCCCCGCTGCTCTGGCCCCCTGGCGTTCCTTGGGCTCCTCAGGACTAGAGTCACTCAGCAGCAGCCAACCGGTTGCTTTTGGTCACCTTTGCCTGTCCTCATCAGAAAACGTTATTAGAGGTTTTATCCAGCTCTTCCCTCACATGAGGTGCTGTCTGATCATGTTTCTCTCAACAGCAGTGGGTCATCACCCCTGAATTTCTGCTGACTTTAGGCTAAGTGTCTGGAGGAGCTGTTTTGGAGACCTGTGGGTTGATGTGGGAATGAGGCCTTTGGCATACTGTTCCCAGCCCAGCTCTGCCTAGCTCCCTCTTGGCTGGTACTGCCAAAGGCTTCACATTCACATATGGGTTACTGTGGCTCAAAGCAGGGTGTTTGGGATACACAGGTCCCTCTTTCCCTTTGCTTATGTTGTTTTTGCCCGTGGGGGGGTTCTTTCCTGGACAGCCCATTAATGCTAAATATGCACTAAAGCTCTTTTTCCCCCCTTCTTTTTTCCTACTTTCTATCTCCAATGACTTTCTGCCCTAAGAAACTCTCTGCCTTCTGCCCCACACCAAAAGTGATCAGGTGCATGACCAACACCCCTGTGATTGTCCGGGAGGGTGCTACAGTCTATGCCACTGGAACTCATGCTGATGTGGAGGATGGAAAGCTCTTGGAACAACTGATGGCCAGTGTGGGCTTCTGCACCGAGGTGGAAGAGGACCTGATTGATGCTGTAACGGGGCTCAGTGGCAGTGGCCCTGCGTATGTATGTGCTGTTTCCTCAACTTGTGACGGTCTTGGGGAGAGCGGTTGGCTTTGCCCACTGTAAAGCCTATGCAACTTCAACTTGTCATTTCTTGCTTTTCCCATCACTCACATTTGGAATGGGACATGGAGGCCAGATATCCAGTTTATAGCCAGTTTGGGTCAACAGGAAAGGTCTGTTACCAGTCAGATGAGTCTGAAGTCCGTAGCCAGTGTGCAGTGTCCATGTGTCCATATTGCAAAATGTAGGACTGTCGTTAGCAAAATGCAGAAGCTGAATTTCTTCCATTCCCTCCAGTCCTGAGTTGAAACTAGTGAGAGGGAAGCCTGGCACAGCACCCATGCAGTAAAGGGAGAGGCTTTTGTCAAGTCTGTAAGTCATAGGAGTCACATGATCCTGGAGCTCTGGATTCTCTCCTCCCTGAGACTGTCAGTCCTGGAGCGGAGATCTTCAGTCACCTTTTTCTCTGTCTGGTCTCAGGCGTTCACTGCCCTGGATGCTCTTGCAGATGGGGGAGTGAAGATGGGCCTTCCCCGCAGGCTGGCTGTTCGACTCGGAGCACAGGCTTTGCTGGTCAGTATTTCCCCCTCCAGAACAAATCTGAGCCTGTGCCTGCTCTGTGCAGAGGATTCTGCACGTCATGGTTAGGAATTATCCTCTAACTGAATCTGCATTAAAGAACGTGTTTGGTTTGACTGCACACAGGTTCCCAGTGAGGGACTGTGAGAAGTGTCTGCAGCAATCTGCTGTCACTGGTGGTGCTGTGGGAGCTGGGGCCTGGGAAACTGTGGCTCCTCTGTAGGCTTCTTCAGCTCTGAAAAGTGTTTTGGCAGCCTGTAGGTGCCTGATTTTGCCTGCTGTGAGTGTTGATGCTGCTCTGTGCAACAGAGAACAGGAGTGTGTGACAGTGGTTTCTTCAGTCAGAGCTCTGGCAGCTGTTTTACTTGCTACAGGGTGCTGCCAAAATGCTGTTAGAGTCTGAGCAGCATCCTGGCCAGCTGAAGGACAACGTCTGCTCACCCGGGGGAGCCACCATCCATGCCCTGCACTTCCTGGAGAGCGGTGGCTTTCGTTCACTCCTCATCAATGCTGTGGAGGCTTCCTGCATCCGGACAAGGTGGGCACCTCGGAAGTCCTGAAGAGCCTTAAAAACTTGTCCCCTACCCTCCCCATGTTCCTTTTGCTGTCTTCCTCTCCCACCACCTCATTGCAGGGAGCTTCAGCATTTGGCAGACCAAGAGAAGATCTCCCCGGCAGCCATAAAGAAAACTTTGCTGGACAAGGTGAAGCTGGAGTCTCCTTCTCTGTCCGTGGCATCTGCTAGCAAAGTCAGTCTGTTCACCAACAAGAGCAAGAAGAACTGACCGGGCTGCTGTAGTCTGGCAGTGCTGAACATCAGTGTCCTGGCTCCAGCCAGGACAGGGGTCATTTTTGCAGTAGCCAACAGGGGCGTGACTGGGACCTGGAGGTTATTCTGTACCACCTCAAAGCCATGTGCAGGGGCAGGAGGGAAGGGGGGAAGGGTCAATTCTGGTCAGGTATCATGGAGCAAGCGGTCATTTCAAAGGTGAAAAATCATGTGTAAATCGTATGCCTTTCCTGTACACTCTTATTAATAATGTTGCTGTTATTGTTTGTTTCTTATCTCACTGCTGTTTCCAGTACATATTCTTATCTCAACTCATGATCTTTACCTTTTGTGCCTCCAATTCTCCTCTTCAGCCCGCTGCAGCAGGTAGAGGAGGGAGTAAGTGGTCTGTGATTTGAAGTGTTTTAGTGGGAACACTAAACCGGGGAATAGCATTACTAAACAGTAAGTCGGTCTCCTCCATGCTGTTTCTCTTTTGTCTAAAAAAAATGCCTCCTGTGAGTGTTGCTGTCCCTGGTACCTGGCTGGTGGCTTACGGCAGCCCTGGGGCAGTGCTGTAGCAGAGGGTCTTTAACCTGTGGCGGGGTTGGTGAAAACTCTGTGGCATTGCTCTCTTGGGCAGGGGTGATATTCTTGTTGGAGCTTTGTCAAGGACATCATTTGTCCAGAAGCCTTGGATGCTTCCAAGACTCAAGCAGTGTTGGTGGCGTCCCATGCAGAAATGGTTTCTAAAAAGATTTTTTTAACATGTTTCAGAGCTTTTGGTTTTGAAGGTTTGAACCAGCGATCCATCCTCTTGCCCCATCTCACTGCTGGCAGAGCTCGTGTCTTGTCGCTGTCGTTGCTGGCTGCAGCAGACGCTGCCGCGCCAACGCCGCGCGGTGCTCCGGGGGTCGGCCCGGTGTCACCTCTCGGGCGGGGCGGGGCTGGACCGGACCGTACCGGGCCGAGCGCGCTCCCGTCACCGCCCCCGGCGCGCGCGCGGCCCCCTTAAGGCGCGGGGCGGTTGCGCCGGGCGCTTCATGAATGGAGCCACGTGACCCAAATATCACGTGACGCGTCCGTGAGCGGCGGCGGCGGCGGAGGCGGCTCGCGCGTCCCGGTTCCTCCCAGCGCGGCCTCCCCGCCCCGCCCGGCACGGCCCGGCCCGTCCTGTCCCGTCCCGTCCCGGAGGCCCCGGTAGGAGGTGNGGGCCGCGGCCCCGGGGCTCGTACCCGGCCCCGCCCGCCCAGCCCGGGGCCACCGGCGGGCATCACGGGCGCGTCCCCCCCCTCCTGCCCGCGCTGCCGCCGGCCCCGGTGGTGTTACGGACCGGCGGTCCTCAGGCCGAGTCCCGGGCGCTCGGGCCCTCCCGATGCGGGTGTTCGCCGCGGTCGGTGGTTCTGCTCCCGGGGAGGGCAGGTCCGGGAATGCGGGGAGCCCCCGGGTCGTCTCGCCCGGTCCCGGGGCCGCGGGCGGGACAGCCCCGCTGCTGGTGCCTCGTCCTCGGGCTGGTTGGTAACCGAGGACCTGCGGCTGGGGGGCTCTGGCTCCTGTTCGTGGGGGTTGCCCGGTGCTTCAGCGTCCCTGGAGCAGAGCGGGTTTCCTCTCCCGTGGGAAACAAGCTGCTCCTTTGGGACTCCAATGCCCGGTCGGCACGGAGGATACAGTGGTGTCAGTCCGCGGGCGGCTCTGACTCGCCAGAGACGGGGACATCTCTGGTGGCCCAGGATATGTGAGGTTCGAGCTGCCGTGGGCTGGAAGGGGGTCTCAGAGCCGGCCCTTTCCTTCAGCTGTGTGAGCAGTCAGTCAGCTAGATGGGCAGATTCCTTGAGGGAAGAACTGCTGTCAAAGTGCCCGGGGTTGGGGGGGCTCCTCGGGGACCCTCGGGGTGGGGGACGCGAGAGAGGCACTGTCCTGACTTCATAGGTAATTGGGGGAGTCATCGGAGGAGACCGTGTGAGCTAATTTACCAGAAAGCAAATGAGTGGAGTGTGAGATCCCCCCTGGGAGGGAGCGTTCCAGCGTGGTGTGCCTGGTGCTGTGGAGCCCGTGGGGGAGCACGGCCCTGGCACTGCCCACGGCCCCTGGCACTGCCCACGGCCCTGGCGCTGCCCACAGTGCTGGTGCTGCCCACAGCACTGGTGCTGCCCACGGCCCTGGCACTGCCCACAGCCCTGGCACTGCCCACAGTGCTGGTGCTGCCCACGGCCCTGGCACTGCCCACGGCCCTGGCGCTGCCCACGGCCCTGGCACTGCCCACAGTGCTGGTGCTGCCCATGGCTGGCCGGCTGGAGCAGTGACATCACCGTGTTTACACGGGCTCGTGGCAGGGCTCTGCCCGCAGCAGTGTGGACAAGGGCCCCCTGGAATCATGCGCGGTGCTGTCACCTCCCGTGTGCAGCCACTGAGCTGAGGGGAGAATTGGCTGTGCTTGTGCTGAGTTCAGGCCTTTTGAGCTCAGAAGAAATGTGTCGAGGCTGCAGTTTCTTCATTGCAGTCATAGTGTTTGGCGCTTTTCAGCGTGATTTTTCTTCAGGAAGCCATCAAAAGCTGAGCCATCAAAAGTCTGGAGAGTTGCACCAAGTTTGGTCTCTGCTATGGTGCCAATTCAATCTGCAACCTGCCAAACAGCCTGGTTCAAACAGGACCCAGGAAATAGCCAATAACTCTCTGGGTTGTTCTTCCCATTCTACTGAGTACCTTGTGTGTTGCTGCATCTCATTTTGCTCCCCTTGGGAAGTGGGACAAGGAGGGGTGGGATCACCAGGTTTTTTTGGGGATAGTTCTGTTACAGCTCTGATGGCTGGTGTGGGAGGCTCCTGCCCAAGACGGTGTTGCATTAAGAGTGCAGAGGCAGGAATGAGTTGCTGCCTCTGCCCTATCTAGCTCTGCCAGTGCCTGCTGTTTCCTGGCCTGCCAAGGATCTGTCTTCCCAGTGCCCTGCCTGATCCAGCATGTGTGTGCCCTGTGTATTTCGGGTCTGCTATAATGATGGCAGAGTGATTGCTTGTCAGGCAGCTGGAAATTCCTTAGTGCCACAAGGCAAACAAATTCCCATGGTCGCGCTGACTGCATCTGCCCTCAGCTCCTGCTTACCAGAGGATGGGACATGTTATTGGTCTCCCCAGGTATTCCCTCCCTCTCCCCTTTTCCCAGCAGCTGTATTGTTTACCAGGTAGCAGAGGAAAGAAACACAGCAATCCGGGAAGGAGGCAAGAATTGATTCTATGAAGCTGTTGCTCGCATGCTGCTTATCCTGCCTCTTTGCAGCTGCCGTCCCTGGGCGGCAAAGTGACCCTGCGTATGCCGGTGTGGTCGGGCGCGGTGGACGGCTTGTTGGACGCAGCATTGACCTCTGGGTATAAATAGGCTGGCTCCTGGCAGGCCACAGGCTTTGGGAACATCTCTGCTGCTGTCCTGGGGACTTTTGGCCCCGCTCACCTCCTGTAGGTGGTAGATGCACTGTGGGGAGCCTGTGCCACTGCTGCTGGAAGAGCACAAGGTCTTATATGCTGATTTATGCATCTGGTTCTGGGCTGCCCAGGGACATCAGCTCCACTGGTGGCAAGGCAGGGGCAAACAGAATTGGTTTATGACACCTGAGAGATGAAAGGGACAGAGGTATCTGCAGGCTGCCCAGGAACACTGGCCAGGGCTGAGGGGGTGTTAGCCTAGGCTGAGGGCAGGGGTGGGTCTGGGCTGCTCAAGGTGCAGCCATGTCTGTTGAGCAGTATCTGCACAGATCAGTTCCTGGGTAGAGTGTAGTAGCACTTGGAACTAAAAACCTTGAGGGGAAGAGGTATATGGGGAAGAAGCAGGAGCCTGGGTATAAGTCTCTGTGAAAACAGGCCTGGGAATTGCTCTTACAGTTCTGCAGTCCTGTATTCCGTAGCAGGGAAGGAGTCTGCTCTCATCTGTTTTTCATCACTTTTGATCTTTGTTTTCTTGTGAGCACACCTTGGCTCTGAAGATAAGGAGGGAGAAGGTGGTTCTGGTCCCTGGCAGTGCCAGGGAATTTCTCACAGAAGAGACCTACAGCTGGGGTCAACTTTGTGTGTCTGGGTGAGGTGAAGGCTGCTGAGGCATCGGCCCAAATTTGTGATAAGACTCCGATGTGTCCAAGGCTTCCCCTTGCTCAGGGTGCTCCTTGCCCAGGGTCACGTCTTCTTGAGCCATACTGGTTGCATCTTGGGGGGCACCTGGGGTCTGGTAGGACTGAGGAGCTTTTGAGCTGTGGTTGGGAACTGGTTGGAAGGGCGTGTTAGGGTGACTTGGTCTGCTTGGGAGTGACAAGGATGAGGCTGGGAGCAAGTGGTGCAGAGTGCCAGCCTGCTGAGTCAGCATGACTGGCCTGGAGCAGCCGGGCTCTGGACCCTGCCTGCTGCCTGCCAGGCTATTTTTAAAAATGTGGCTTCCGTGTATGCTGACTCCTCCTAGTTTTTTAATTTCCCCCACCACAAGCGAAAACCCAGCATTGCCACAAAGTCTCTGTGGGAGCAGGGGTGTGGAAGGGCAGCAGTTTCTTCTCAGGAACAGAGTCTGCTGCTCGTGAGTCCAGCTCAGCTGGCTGCTTGTCGAGTGTCGTGCGGGGAGGGGGAAGTGGGATGTTCAGCAGCATGGAGTGTTGCTGCTGGACCCTGCCAGAGGAGTGCTGTGGGCTCTGCTGCATCCTAGGGGCTAACCTGACATTCCTTCCCTTCCAGAACCCAACTTTCAAGGCTGTCGTGTTATGACGACCCCCAACAAAGGAAACAAGGCCTTGAAGGTAACGTGGTGGGTGGAGGAAGGGGGGGTGGGCATAGGCGTCTGCCCCGGGTGTCACAAGTGTGTGCTGCGCTCTCTCCCAGGTGAAGCGGGAGCCAGGTGAGAATGGGACCAGCTTGACAGATGAGGAGCTGGTGACCATGTCTGTGCGGGAGCTGAACCAGCACCTACGGGGCCTGTCAAAGGAGGAGATCATCCAGCTGAAGCAGCGTCGGCGCACGCTGAAGAACCGGGGCTACGCAGCCAGCTGCAGAGTCAAGCGTGTTACCCAGAAGGAGGAACTGGAGAAGCAGAAGGCAGAGCTGCAGCAAGAAGTGGAGAAGCTGGCCTCCGAGAACGCCAGCATGAAAATGGAACTCGATGCTCTCCGCTCCAAATATGAGGCTCTCCAGAACTTCGCCAGAACCGTGGCCCGGAGCCCCGTGACCCCTGCGCGGGGGCCTCTCTCCTCCAGTATGGGGCCCCTCATCCCTGGCAAGGTTGCTACTACCAGTGTCATCACAATAGTGAAATCCAAAACGGACGCCCGGTCTTAGTGAAGCGAGTGTGGCCTGAGCTTGTCTGTGCAGGGCAATTAGGCACAAAACCAGCCTGGAATCCCCAAAGCACAAACCCTCTCCACGTGGGTCCGAGTTCCTCTGACTTGGCCCAGGACTGGCCTGCTGATAGCTCCACTTTATTTTGTTGTGTCCAGATTGGTATGAGCAGTGGTGATGCGTCCCTTGTCCTGTGCAGACAGAGCCTTCCACCCAGTGGTCTGTAGCCCCTGGGGACAGACTGTGAGATTTTGGTTTTCTACCCAAAGAAAGTCTGTGCAGCATGGCTGACGGAAGGGCCGGGGGGCGGCCCGAAGGAGGCTTTCTTCCTGGGGGCTGGGAACCCTAATTTTTGGTCACTTCCAAAGGCTTTATTTCATGACTAATCTGGGTGGTGCATCTCGGCGCCTGAACCTGCTGCTTTTGTCTCCTTTGGTACCTGTAGTTGCAGTTGGGGTGTTCTGTGTCATAGGTTTTTATTCCTTTCTAGGTGTGCCTCTGTGCCCTGACAGTGGGTTTCCCTCAGACGTCCGTGGCGTTAGCTGTGTAAACTGGCAGTGTGGGAAGGATGACACTGCCGTGCTCTGTGGCTGCAGCCCCGGGGCCGGGGCCCTGCAGGGCCCAGCACCCTGGGAGGGAGGGATGGTACCATGTTGACTACAGGCCGGTTTTGTGCCTAATATGTTGCACTGAACAAGACCAAAATCACTAGTTGTTCCCATGTTTTGAGGGTATCAAGTGTCTCTAGTGTGATGGTTTACACAACCAGTTTATGTGGTTAAATAGCCCTTTATTTAAAGAGAGAAACATCATTTTAAGAGTTATTAAATTATCTAAGTTTAAAATCAGACAGAAGAGAGAGCGTATTTATAGTCAGCTTTTTTACCTGAGAAGGATAGAATATTTGACCATATGAATGGGGAAATATTCTCGGAGACTTTGCTAGTTAAAAGTTAATAAATAAATAATTTTAAAGTTTCTCATGAACCTCCCGCAAACTGTTTGTGGCTCTGAGGTTAGTTTTTATAAAGAGTTATCAGACTTTATTTATAAAACTTGGAAAAAGACAAAAAAAGAGGCAAGTCCTGTTTGATATCTTTTTGCAACTGTACCAAAAGTGACTTATTCTTGACCTTGCTGGCTTCTGTCATGTCCCCGCGAGTTGGGTGCTCTGCTCCTGGAGCTCTCTGCAGCAATGTGCTGGTGCCTTTGCTCTGTGCTGTCATTTCACACTGTTGTTGTTTTCCCTAAACTCGACTGAGAGATTGAGTTGGAATCTCTCTGAATTCTCCAGAAGGATTCTGACACACAGGCAAAGGTGCTTCTGGTTTTGAAGGCAAGACTGGCTGGCTGCTGTGGCAGTGCCTGCCTGGAGGTGTGCAGTGGGAGCATGGGCAGCTCCTGCTGAGCAGCTGACACCAGGTAACTTGGATACCTGGACAGGGAAACGCTGCACTTTCCTTCCTGCATCAAAGCTGGCAGAGGAGTGACATGAGGGAGACTTCTAGGGGTTTAGGAGAAGACTGATGAGATTTATCTCTGGAATTAGATCCTCTGGTCAGAACTTGTGTTGCTTTCATGGCTCCCCTGAACAAGAGGGGCAGGTCAGCCCACGTGGTGGCATGGGCCTGGCTGGTCCCTGGTGTCTGTGCGGTGCTGGTCAGTGAGCTGTGGCAGGGTCACTGTTCTTCCTGGGGCAGCTTCTGCCTGAAGGGTTGCAAGATTGCTCAGATTCACAGCTGTGACACGGCTGAGAAGCTGTTTGTGGCCAGGCTCTGTTTCCACAAACACTTTGATCCCCCCTTCTCCCTTTCCCAAAGATTTGAGCTATTTTCCTGAGTTTTAGAGAAATAGGACATGAAGGTGAAGTCCATGTGATCTTCTGGCTGCTGAGGGTCATCTGAGGGGAGGGGACACACTGGGATGGCACAAGTGACGCTGCAGCCATACGGGGTGGGCTTTGTTTTGGGGATTATTCTTTTGTTGCTGAACTGATACTGCTGTCCCCTAGGCTGAGGAGTAGGTCAATCTGAGAAAAGCCACAGTGTGGTAAGAGAGGAGCCAGTAGTTGACCGGGATTTTCTGCTAGAGGAGGAGATCAGCTTGGCTCTGATTGAGTGGCAGTTTAGGGAATTGTTTGGGATTCTTTTCCCAGTGAACTTCCTGAATGGGGAGCAGGTTAGAACATTGCCTCCAGACTGCCCCCTTCCATCCCTGGACTTACTTTTCTCTGAGCTGAAATACCTGACATGCCACTTCCAGCTGCACCACACGCGCCATGCACTGTGCAGCACTCAGCACAGAGCTTTGGGCTCTGGCCTTTGTCTTCCAGCTGGTGGTGTGGTGCCTGGAAGAAGTGAGGTTTCCCAAAATACAGTTTTGGTAAAAAACAGCCCTGGGTTGTCAGTCCCAACCCTGTCCCTCCTGGACCCAGCCTGAGACTGAATCCCAGAGCACTTCAGACCCCAGCTGTGGCCTGACCTGGGCTGGGAGGAGCTGGTTTGGTGCTGAGCTGGAGGAGCTGGAGGAGCTGGAGCTGGAGCTCGCTGCGGAGCCCTGTGGTGTGAGGAGAGCCCTTCGACACAGCAGGGATGGATGGACAGGCCTGGGCCATGGAGGGCTGGGTCCCTGTGCCCTGCAGCAGGGAGCAGGGGAGTGCTGTGGTGCCATGGCAGGGAGCGGGGCAGTGCTGTGGTGCTGCTGCTGTGCTGTGGTGCCATGGCAGGGAGCGGGGCAGTGCTGTGGTGCTGCTGCTGTGCTGTGGTGCCATGGCAGGGAGCGGGGCAGTGCTGTGGTGCTGCTGCTGTGCTGTGGTGCCATGGCAGGGAGCGGGGCAGTGCTGTGGTGCTGCTGCTGTGCTGTGGTGCCATGGCAGGGAGCGGGGCAGTGCTGTGGTGCTGCTGCTGTGCTGTGGTGCCATGGCAGGGAGCGGGGCAGTGCTGTGGTGCTGCTGCTGTGCTGTGGGGCAGGACGGGCCGGCAGCGGTGCTGCTGCCCTGCCCGGCCCGGCCCGGCCCGGCTCGCCCGCAGCCCAGGCCTGCTCCCAGGGGCCGTGTGTCCCGTGAGGACACACCACGCGGGGAGGAGCAGTTGGAAGCCGTGAGTGGTGAACAAACTCTGCGGCTGCTGGGCTGGATGCCAGTGAGGCCCTCGTCTCCTCTGAGTGCTGCTTCCCTGTGCTTTTGCTTTCGTGCTCAGTGAGGTGTATGACCCCGAGCAATGTATTTCTGCAGTGTCCAAGAAGTCTCTCGTCCTGCTCCGGGGCACCCACCCCTGCCAGCTGTGCCAGGTGGCCCTTGCCCGACCATCATGCTGACCTCTCTCTCGCATATAGTGTTCTGGAGTGTGACAATTCTTGTTCCTGAGGTGCTCGTCCGTTTGGTTTCCTGCTGTGAAGGGTGTCGTGTTTCTTTCCCCCTTTTCCTTGTGCCGTTCCGGCGGGTGGGGAGGGTCCTGCGCAGCCTGCCCGGGGAGCGGCCCCGGCCCCCGAGGTTCGTGTATCCTGTGAACTGTGTACAGTCGCTCCCGGCCGGAGCCGGGGCTGGCGGACGGCGGGCTCAGCCCGGAGGGCCCCGGGCTCGGTGCAAGCGGTATTTATTGCTAAGTTATTGCCGTTATTTATTCTGTACAGTGTCCGCCGTCTTTGTACGCGACAATAAACCGCTTCCACAGCCGCCGCCTGCGCGTCCTTTGGGGGCCGCCTGGCGCCAGGGGGCGCTGCCGCGCGCGGGGGCGGAGCGGGGAGCGGCGCGGGGCGCTCCGGACGGAAGGCGGAAGCGGCGGCGCCGAGCCCGGTGTCGGCGGAGGAGCGGCCGTGCGGGGCGATGGCGGCGGGCGGCAGCCTGAGCCGCTCCGGGCGGAAAGCAGCGGCGCGCGCCGAGATCCTACAACAG
>VWZG01013167.1:255249-267037 GCA_013396735.1 Grallaria varia
GGCCGCAGAGCCCTTCAGCCCGGGGGCGGGCGGCCCGCCGTGCTCCGGCTCACCCGGCCCTTCTCGTTGCAGCTATGACATGGTGCACTATGGCCACTCGAACCAGCTGCGCCAGGCACGGGCCATGGGCGATTACCTGATCGTTGGGGTCCATACGGATGGTAAGAGGTTTTCCCAGGTCACCCAGCAGCGTTAGCCCCGAGAGAGCCGAGGGCTCCTGACATGGGCAGGTTTGCTTCCTGCATCTGTTCCATGAGCAGGAGCATCCAAGAGAAAAGTGTCCCTTCCCTGGGTGAGAGAATGGAGTTGCCTCTGTCAGGCTCTCAGAGTGAGGGTTAGGGGGGGTCAGAGCTTGCAGGCTCTGAGGGGTGATCTGCATTCCATGCTGTCAAATCAATTGATCCAGTTGAAAATCAGTCTGCTTTGGCTGGTATGAGCTGCAGAACTGATGTTCCAAAACAAGTTCCTGTGTGGAGAAAAGTAATTTCAAGTCCAGCTGGAATCTAAGTGACAGAAACAAGTTCTTGCACATGCAGATGTGCCTTCGATGGGTTTATGGATGCAGAATTTCTAGCACGAGCCAACCGTAATATGAGCTTACTGTTTAAGAGGGGCATTTCCCCTGGGGAGATGCCAGGCTGCCCAGCTCATCCCCTCAAGAGGAAGTATCTGGGTACTGGGAAGCACTAAGACCTTTTGCCCTCCAAGCAAATTCCAGGGCTCTTGTTTCATGCTTAGGAAATGCATCTGAATTAAAATCTTTTCTGATGGATCTGGGGCTTCCTTCATTACAGACCGATCCCAAGCTGGGGATAATCCTGCAGTGAAGTTAACTGGCCATGGAATGAGCGAGGTTTCTGTGGCTGAGAGTCTCTGTAGCTGCAGGACATACTTCTATCTGGATTTTAACTGGATTTTTGTTTCTGCCCCAGAGGAGATCGCCAAGCACAAGGGCCCTCCCGTCTTTACGCAGGAAGAGAGGTACAAAATGGTGCAAGCCATCAAGTGGGTGGATGAGATTGCTCCTGGAGCTCCCTATGTCACCACGCTGGAAACTCTGGACAAGTACAGCTGTGACTTCTGTGTGCATGGGGGTGAGTGGTGTCTGAGGCAGTGGCTGTGCTGACAAGGGCTCTTGGGGGCTGCGTGCTCAGGGTGCCCTGCTGTGAACCAAGGGACATCCTGGCCGGCGCTGGGGCTCGGGGGTCCCTGTGGTGTACAGAGCTCTGCCTTCCCAACACCCGCACTGGGAAATTCAGCTGCTCCTGGGCTGGTGGTCTGGAGAAACATGTCAGTGGGCTCAGCATCTTGAAAGTGGCCAGAGCCCTTGGTTTCAAGCAGCTCTTTCACTTACCAAGGTGAAATGTATTGTCTGACAATTTTCCTGAGATTGTCCTTAGCACCAGCAGAAATCTGTGCAAAGGGGAAAGTAATTTACACAACTTAAATGTGAAAAATACTTTAACAGGTAAGCATGCAGAAATACAATGATGTTTATATATACTTATCCTGGGATGAGATCAGATTTGAAAAGCTTCTTTCTTTATCCCACTGATAAGCTGTTCAGGGGCTCAGCTGACTGTGTGGCCAGAGACCTAGTTCTTGCTGTGAACACTTTTTGGTGTACAGTTGCTGGAGAGAGTCAGTGTTCTGAGGAAACATTCCTGCTCTGGGACTCTGTCCCTTCCTGGGCTGCTACTGAAGCTCATTCAGCCTCAGCCCCTCCTCCTTGCCCCTCAGAAGGAATTTTGTTAGTTTGACCAGTAGTCTTTGCACTCATTTCATGTATCTCTCAACTGCTATCGATAAGCTGTTTCATTAAATGTAAATAAATCCATAATCTTTACAAGATAGATACGCTTTTTCACGTTGATTGGGTAGCTATAAAATTCCTCATTAACTTCATTGGCTGCCCTGAACACATCTGCGGTATGTGACCTCTTAGAGGGCCTAGTGAGGGGTTGTGGCAGTAGAGGAGTACTCGTGGTCTCTGCTGCAGCTGCTCTCGTTCATCCCCTCTGCCAAATCATTCTGCGTTTCTCCCTGAGCAATACCCTTGCTCCCGCAGTTTTGCCAGATTGTGTTTGTGCAAAAGCTGAGTTTAGAAATAGCTGAGGTTACCTGAGAAGGTGACAGCAGTCCCACTGTTTGTGCCTCTCCTGGCACTCAGAGCTGTGCTGGCAGTGTGTTCCCTCCTGTCTCTGTGACACAAGGGGAAGGTGTGGGGTTTTAGAACTGAGCAGGACTGAGCCACCTGACTGTGTGGGAGCACACATGGGCTGTCAGTGCCTGCTCTACCCTCCAGCTCATTTGGCAAAGGGAAGCCAGCTTAGCTTTCACTTGTGAAAGTTTTGTACCATCACCAAAGTAGGTGAGACGTGTTTCTGCAGAGGGAGTTGGGAGCCTTGTGCTGCCAGAGATGAATCAGAATTACCTCTGTGAAAGGGTCTCTGGATGTCACTGAAAGTGCCATCATTAAAGGGAAGAATTTTCTGTTGGATGACTGTTTCATTGACTGAAAACTTGTAACATGAACCAACAGCTAAAACCAGTCCTACAGGAGCTAAAAGGTGCTTTTCAGCACCGAGATGAGTGCTGCATGTTTATTTTCATTCAGACAGTAATCAGCTGTGCCTGCTGCTGGATCAGTGCAAGGGCACCTGGCTCAGATTTTCTGGACCCTCTGAAAAGCAGTGGGCCAGATGGGTAATGGTATTTAACATCCAGGAATATCCATATCTCCACAGACACAGCAGTCATACAAACCCCTGGTGTTTCCGAGGGGCACAGGACAGGTCCCTCGTATATACAGAGGGCTTTGAATTGCAGAGTTCCAGTCTGCCTTGTGCATGGGACCTGCTCAGCTGCTGCTTTTGTCCAGGAGGGCTTGGGGCACAGCTCTGAGGCTCTTCTATCTCTGCAGATGACATCACCTTAACTATTGATGGCAAGGACACCTATGAGGAAGTGAAGACAGCGGGGCGATACAGGTAACTTGTTGCTGCTTTCTTTATCCTCATTTGGGCAGAGTTTCTGGGATTTCGTGACCTGGAGGGAAGTCAGGTGAAACAGAGCTACCTTCAGGTCACACCTGAATTTGGCTATACATGTGTCAGAGCTACAGTTGCTCTCAGCATTTTGGCTTCAGAGAAGTGGGGCAGACAGCCCTGCTTGAGGGGGCTGTCCAGTTCCTGGCAGAGGCTGGTTCTGGTTTTGAAGCCCCACCAGGAATTGGCTCTGTTGGGAAGTCTGGCTGAGGGAAGTGTTTCTCACATGAGCAGTTGCCATAGCATGAGGATGATGCAGAGGGTCAGCAAATGAATGCTATACTTGATACAAGGAGCAGGGAGAAGGAAGGCTTTCTCAGGATGGCCCCTGGTTTGGATTTATCAGGTGTCACAGGTCTTCCTGTGCTAATGCTGGGAAGACAGAGGCATACACTCCCGTGGCTTCTGCTCACCCTTCGCTTGTCTCCCACAGGGAATGCAAACGCACCCAAGGTGTGTCCACCACCGACCTCGTTGGCCGCATGCTGCTCATGACTAAAGCTCACCACAGCAATATAGTGAGTAAGAGGACTTTGGGTAGGAGGTGGAGTCCAGGGTACATGCCAGCTCTTCCCTTTGGCCGTCCCAAACGGCAAGAGAACTCCTGGGCTTGGCTCCCAGGTGCATGGAGAATGGGCAAGCTGATTATGGGCAGTGGCAGCAAAACAACCTGCTTATGTTTGCTTAAGCCTGTCTGAGATCACAGTGGGATCTCAACATGTGCTGCTTTGGAAGGTGTGGCAGGATAAAGGCTGTGTGGCCTTGTGATCAATGTGGGCTTTGGGAATGTGAGGGGAACTGCTGGCCAGCCCACGGCTTCTCCCAGCGTGAAACAGCACAGTGTAGCCACATTGATCTGTCAGCCCAGGGCTGCCAGAGTTGGAAACTCCTCTCCCTTCCAACTGAGCTTCATCCTTATGCCTTCTGCTGTCTCTAGTCTGATCAGACCTTTCTTGAGTCTCCTCAGCTCACCCTCTGGTTGGGAGCTAACTTAACCAGGGGAAAGTAAAGAAAGTGCTTTTATGTCAGTTAATGATTTGAATTTACAGAGTAATGAAGTAATCCATGAATGGAATCACCTGGATAACTGCAGGGACAAGACAGGAGAATTCAGGGGCAGAGGGAGATGTTTTGGTGTGCTGAGCTGTTGGATTGGCTTAGCTGTAACCCGTGAGTTCACACCAAGATCTGCCTAGTGCTGCTGGCTGCTGCAAAGACCTGAGCCTGGCTCTGATGAGGGTCTTTGGCAGGAGGAGAGATGCTGTCCTGTCAGGGGCTCTCCTGGCTGAGGGAGGACGCAGGTGTGCAGTACTGTTGGGGCTGCAGGTTGGGCAAGAACCACCTTTGCTGCTGGTGCCAGGCTGGGAGCAGACAAGGACACATTTCCTCTGACTCATGCTGAGACGCAACCCTGGTTTAGGTATTAACCAGTTTGTCAGCATTCAGTGCCATGGATCCATGTTGTGCAGTTTGAGCCTGGCCTTCCCACACACGAGCATATCTTGGTTGCATGAGCTGTGCAAGTGCTTAAACATTTTGACTCTTTATCTCCCTTCAGGATGAGGACCTAGACTATCGGAAGCACACTGACAACTTTGGGAAGGTAATGTGAGTTTTGGTCATGGACGTCTGGTTGTTGTCCTGCCTGAGAAGGATTCCCAATGTGCTTTCATGCCTATTGCAGACTTGTTTCTTCCCCCACATGTAGCAGTAATGTCTTGGTGAATATCTGCTGCCCCCGTAAGGCAGCGGGTGCAATGGGCAGGTGTGGCACAGGGCAGCATGTGAGCTGTCCTTCAGCAGGACCTGCTGAGCCTGTGCTGGGTTCCTTCCTTACTTGTAAATTCCTTCCTGCCACTTCACCTGGGACCCATGTGCCCGTGGTTCCAGCCCAGGGACTGCCTCTATGGATGGTCCTTCCAGTGCTCATGTTATTTTGGAGGTGTTGCCTTGGGTCTGGGGCATGCTGGTGCAGCAGGCACATGGCCACGCTGTGCTGCAGAGCTCCAGGGTCTAATGCTCAGCTCTCGCTGCCTTGAAAGAGCCACCAGCCCTGTTCATTTCCCTGGATTTGCCCTGGTTAATGAGCTGCTTGCAGCTTGAGCCAGTCTTTTTTTCCTCACAGGGGATTTGCTGGCCTGGCTGAATCATCCTTAGTTCTCCACTACATTGGGTTGTTTGAGCAGGTGGTATGGGGCTTGTTGCTCCAGCATGGCTGTTGCCTGGGGCTTGGATCTGGGGAGAATGGATCAGGGCACTGGGTACCCTGCATGACCCTGAGAGCTGAGCTGTCTGCGTGCTGCCCTTTGCATGGCCTGCCCTGGCCTTGTCTTCAGTGTCTGTCTCCTGCCAAGTCCTGTGGAGTAGCTTTGGGGAGTGGAGAGGGTGACTTGGTGGCTGTTTGCACAACTGCCACACGGTGGAGACTGATCTCTGTCCTTGGAGCTGAGGTGACCCTCTCCCAGCCTGGCCAGACAGGTGGCCTGAGGCTTGTCAGTGTGTAGGTAGGTAGTGTGGTTTCCTGAGCGTGCCTCACCTCTCCTGAAAATCAGAGCTTGCCTTGTTGCCTTCCTCCTTCCTGAGCTTTCTTCTCGGCATCTCCTTTCGCTGGCTGCTGGGGGACAATTCAGACAGAGCATAATGGGCTTTTGTGAGATTGCCTAAATATTTGGTGCCAGGAATGTGGAAAGTCTAAGCTGCTGGGAGTTGTGACGGTTGCCAGAAAACACAGGAGAGCAGATTGCCTGGTGTTGCACTCTGAGTTGTCCAAGCTCCTTCACAGAGCCGGAAAAGAAACCGTGTCTGGTGCGTGTTTCCACAGGGGCCCAAAGGCCACAGTCCCTGGACTGGTGTCTCACAGTTCCTGCAGACATCCCAGAAGATCATCCAGTTTGCATCGGGGAAGGAGCCGGAGCCAGGAGACACCATCATCTACGTGGCTGGAGCCTTTGACCTGTTCCGTATCCTTGACTCTGTTTTGTTGCAGCATTGGTCTGTCTCTGATGTTTTCATGTCTGGAGGCACCTGACTGGATATTTGCCTCTTTATTTTTTTTTCCTTTTCTGTAGCTGTATGTGAGGGAGGAGGCTTCTTAGTCAAAGGACACTGAGAAAGGAGTTATGGTTCTTCTCTGGAGAGATCTATGGGTATTGAAGGATTTCAGGAAGGCAGTTGGATACTCTACATGCTCTAGTGATTGCAGTGAGGACTGGCTGCCATAGACCAAGGCACTGCAACAGGGCACCTGGAGCCGATGCTCTGTCCCTGGACAGGCTTTGTGCCAGAACACCTGGAACAGGTAGAAATTCTGGACAGAGGCAAAGCTGAGTCCATGTAAGGTGGAGCTGAAAAGATCTCTGACTTTTGCTCAGAATCCGTGAGCCTGAGGAGGGAGGTAGCAGGATACAGGCAGCGAGTAGTGCAAGAGTTAACTCCTTGGGATCCTGTCTCCCACTGTCATTTTGCACTGTCTGTTCCTGTCTTTCTTTCCTTATTTTCCATGTGAGCTTCAATTCCTTAAACAAATCTGCAGATGTTGGGCATGTAGATTTCCTGGAGAAGGTTTACCAGCTGGCAGAGAAACCCTACATCATTGCTGGGCTGCACTTCGATCAGGTCCGTGTAGAACCTGTCCAAAGGCAGAGCAGCTTGGCCCTGTTCTCTGAACCAGGCAGGCTGTGCTCTGGGAGACAGGACAGGGATGTATTGGCCAATACAGGAATTTCATTTTGGGAGAGAAAGAGAGGGAAGGAGGTTGCTCTGTCTCTCTTCTGACTGTGCCTGGTGCTTTGCCATAGGAGGTGAATCGCTACAAAGGGAAGAACTATCCCATCATGAACATCCACGAGCGAACCCTCAGTGTCCTGGCCTGCAGGGTAAGTGGGGCCTCTGCGCTGTTTCAGAAATTCCCTGGAGCTCGGTGGTGTTCACCTGTGCCCAGTGATCTTGCATGAGTTCCTTGGTGTGCACTGAGAAGGCAAAGGTGACACAGATCATTTGAGGCTGCCAGAGGTGCTGATGAGTTCTTGGGAGGCTCTGCTGGGCTTCTGTGCCGTCCCGGCTGACCTGAGCTCGTGACCTGTCTGGCTGGGCTGCAGGGGCTGCTTGGCTCCGTGCGGACAGACGTGCTAGTAGGAAACTCTCTGCTCCCTGCAGCAGGGGAGAAAATTCCTAGGCAGAACTGTGGGGAGCCCCAGAAGTGTGTGCCCTGAGCAATTAACTTCTTGGATTTGCTCTATAGGCATAGAAGGGATGTTTTTTAGGGAAACAAAATAGCTGCTGTGTGACAAGCAGTGGCTGCTGAACCTATTTCCCTGTTCCCTTATTTGAGTTCCTGACTCGATAGCGAGCGGACCTGCTCAGGTCCCTTTAGGAAGCAGGTGGCCTCTGACTTGGAGTTGTTTTTTGGTTTGATTTGGGTTTTTTCACATCTGAACTCCACCTGGTTCCTTTTCTAGTACGTCTCAGAGGTGGTGATTGGAGCTCCCTATGCTGTCACTGCCGATCTGTTGGATCACTTCAGGGTGAGTCCTTGCATGCAGATGGACATGAAGATGCTGGTGTGTGATGGGCCTGGGAAGGTGAAATGGTGCAGGATAACACAGGGCTGTAAGAGGGAGGTGTCCTGCTCAGTGGGTTACTGGGAGCTCCAGAGGCACTGCCAGGCTGGTGCAGGAGAGTGGTTTTCCTGGTATCCAAGCTGTCCTTAGTGGGAGCAGTGGCAAGGGAACATCCCTGTCATCTTTTGGATCTTGTCAGCAACTTCATGTCCTTCTCCAGGTAACACTTGTGTGTCACGGGATGACTGAGGTGGTGCCAGACAAGGACGGTTCTGATCCATACAAGGTAAGGTACCAGCTGCAATGTGAGCATTTGGTAGACAGCCTGGCTCTGGTTGTGTTCCTGGGCTGAGAAGGTGTGTTGCAGAGGATGCTGCCTAGGCAGGGCCTTGGCAGATGATGCTGGTTTTTATCCACCCCTGAGGGCAACTACTTGGAGCAGAAACTGTAAATCATTCCCAACAACTCCACTCTTACTGGCAGCGTTTTGCCCTGCCTGTTTCTGATGCCATCATGGCAGGGTGAGAAATGCTGTGTGCTTTGCTCTGTGCCAGACCTGAGCAGCTGCCATGTTCTGCCTCTGAGATCAGTGTGCATCCTGCCTGGCTGGGTGCTGCAGGACCTGCTGTCACTGCTGAGCTCCACGCCCAGGTCCCTCCCATGTGTTGTCACAGGAACCGAAGCGACGCGGCATTTTCCAGCTGGTGGACAGTGGCAGCAATCTCACCACAGACCTAATTGTGCAAAGAATCATCAAGAACAGGTTGGATTTTTTCATCTCCCAGTTCTGTCACATCCTGTTCTGTCCAGTGTGTCTGGGGATTGATAAATGGGATCAAACGGGGAGAGAAGGGGTTATCTGAAGGCACAGAGTCAGTGAACTGGTCCTTCCTCTTCCATAGCCTGGGCAAGCTGGAAGTGTGGATGTACCAGTCTGTACAGGGAAAGGAATAGCTGAACTTTACTATGTCAGAAAGTGCTGAAAGGCATGTTTTTTGGTTTTATTTTTTATTAATGATAAATTTCCTTGCTGTATCCTGGGGGAAAGAGCATGTTACTTCTTTCAGAGCTTTGCTCTTTTAGGCCTGATCCCTCCACCTTTAGTGACCTTGAGGCTCAGATCAGTGGTAAATTTGATTTTGGTGTTATGGCACTATGTGATCTCTTGCAGGAGAGCCCAAGATCAGAATAGTAGCTTCTTCCACAGAGGGAGAAATAAGTAGTGTGGGACCAGTGTGAGAGCCGAGGACTGCAGAGTCATGGCAACAGCCAGGGGGAGCTCGGGGAGAGGCTGTGGAAGAGTTTGGGGGCCCCAGGATGGTTTCAGAACAGAGCAGTGTAGGAAAAGGCAGTGCTCTCCTGCTCCAGGTGCTTTTGTCTACAAGAGGTATGGATGGATGAGAATCTCACAGTGTTGTGTGATCGAGACAGGCTGGAGTTTGAAGCTCGGAACCAGAAGAAGGAAGCAAAAGAGCTGGCGGTACTGGAGGCCATGAGGAGGCTGGAGGAGGAGAAGAAGTAGGCTGCAGCATGGATGTGTGGGCCACAGAGTGCTGCAGCAGCCTCACCCTCTGTGGGAGCAACAGCTCTTTGGGAAGGGACCCCTGAAGGGGGGCAGCACTACCGGCATGTGGGATGTGCTGTCCTACCCTCTGCTGTCCTAGCTCCTGCACTAATTATGCAGACATAACGAGTCAGGATCCCACTGCCTAGTTTTATCTCTGTTAATCAGCCCCCATCCCCTTTCCCAGGAGGAGATTTGACAAAAAAAAATGGTTTTAATTATAACTAATGTTTTAACATGTTGATGTGCTTTTACCTTCTGCCATTTCTGGCTCTTAGTAGGAGGGAAGTGGAGCAGCTGCCCAGGCCCCCCTGTCCTCCCAGACTTGGGTTTCCTGAGTGAGGTCTGCGTTCTAGAGCAGCCCCTTGGGCAGTGGTGGGGGCGGATGACAGACAGTGAGAGTGGCCTCAGGTGGGGGGACATGTCACCCCCCCTACAGTTCCTCCTGCAGCTTTTGTTCAGACAGCTGGGGCTGTCAGTGGTGGCTGCTGGAGGTGCAGCGTCCCCTCAGCTCCTGCCCCTGCACAGACCCAGAGCTGCTCTGGGCTGAGCTGGATAAAGGCAAGTAATTTGCTGCTCCAGTGACAGGCAGCAGGGGGCCGGTGGTGCAGGGCCTCTCCATCGAGGCATTTCTCCACATGAGCCTTGGGAACCCTGGGGACTTCTCCCAGACTTCTGTGAGGCAGTAGGACCTGGTGTCTTGTGTGGACCATGCTCAGAGCCCCACCTTGTTGCTGCTGCCAGCAGAGTCCACCTTGTGCCCGATGGGTCATCTGAGAGTGGGACCTGGCCAGGTGAAGTTGCAGGGCTGACCCCTGCAGGGAGGTGCAGGGCCTGAGGAGGATGAGTTCTGGGCCGAGCCCCTTCTGCCTCTTACATTCCAGGGTGCTGTGGTGGGTGTCCTGAGCTGCTCCCTGCACTGTGCCAGACAGTCCTTCTAGACTTGGTCTGGTGTCCTTGCTGTTGTAAAGTTTTGTTGCTGATCATTAATAAAATGTTGAAGAGTTGTGCATTGGTCTCTTTGGAGCTCAAGCCCAGGTAGCAGAAAGGGGGTACAGGGAACATGTGCTGGGACTCCAGCAGGCTGGGGCTGAGCCCCTTCCCTTGCAGCTCCCCCTGGCTCCTCACGGCTTCCAGTCCTGGGGCTAACACAGTGGCTTCTTGCCCCCCAAGCAGCTCTGCCTCCAAGCTGTTGGCCCCTTCCTGGGCTCTGCCAGCTGCAGAATTCACAAATTCCCTCTCTGCAGTGCACAGCCCTCTCCCACAGGCAGCAGAGGAGTTTGTCCCCAAGGACAAACAACTCAGCCATAGTGATACATCTGCCCCAGGCCGAGCATGTTGCTGAGCTGTCCCTGGGACATGGCAGGTACTGCTGGTATTAAAAATGACAGAAGCACTTTATTGCTGCTGTTGCCGGGTACGTGCTGCTGTAACTGCTGTGGGTGGAGACGTCAGCCCCTCGGGGCCTCCAGAGCCGCTGTGGAGTTTACTGAAAACTTTTGACATATGATGTGCCTTCCTCCAAGTGCCTCTGGGCTCTTCTGCTGAGCTGTTCACTGACAACCCCTTGAGTCCCAGGAGCACAATTGAGTGCGGAGTTAAAATGGGAGAGGGGTGCAGAGAAAGCGCCAGAATTCCAAGACTTTCATTGTTTTCCAGTGCTTGTTGGTTGTGGGGTTTTTTTGTTTATTTGCAGGGTTCTCTCCCCCCCGCACCAGGTACAGATCAACACTCTGGTTCCTGCACCATCCCAGGGCAGGCCCCCTTGGATGCAGATTGCAGTGAGGGTTCCCTCCAGTGCTTGTAGCCAGCGCCTGTAAGCACAGCCCTGACCCTGCTGAGGGGAGGGGCAGCTTTGGCCCAGACCTTCTCAAGCAGGGCTGCAGGTCACCCCCAGGGTCTGCACGGCGGGGCTCCAGGCAGGAGCTCAGCACTGGGATAGTGACTGGAGTCGGGTCAGTGTTATCACTCAGCTCAGCACCCTGCTGACTCCCCCGAGCCAGAACCCACCACGCTGACCCCCCCCCTCGAGGGCACTGAGCCATAATCCACCCTGCTGACCCCACACTGTGCCCTCGGGGTTCAGGGATTTTGTTCTGCTGGGTGTCGTGGCACCGGGCCCAGAGCTCCCCAGATCCAAGTGGGCTCTCCCTGCCCCACAGCATCGCCCTCCCCTGCAAGGACAGACACGGCAGAGCCAGGCCAAGTGTTTATTGTCTCCCCGGAGCCGCCAGTGCCGGCTCAGGCAGCTGCACACCCGCCGGGCTCCAAGGACACGGTCACACTCGCCCTGCACTGCAGCGCCGCGGGCACTCCTGGCAGCGCCCGGCGGCTCGGGGGCCACATCCGTCACGCACGGCACCTGCGGGAGACACGGTTGGTGGCAGGCGCGGGGCCGGTGGGGCCGCAGCCCTGCCCAGGCCCCGCTGCTGCCGCTCGCTGCGGGGCACGGCGGGGACACAACCCGCGCCCGGCGTCCTGCGGGGAGCAGCCTGGGCGCCCGGTACTCACCGTGGCGCAGCGGAGCGGCGGGGCCGTGCGGGCCAGGCCGGGCTCGGCAGAGCCGGCGGTACCGGGGTGGCGGGTGTGCGGCGGGCGGCAGAGCAGCCCCGAGGCTC
>VWZG01013167.1:281561-293632 GCA_013396735.1 Grallaria varia
TCTGTGAGCGCCGTGGGGCCGGGCCGGGCGGAGCGGGAGGGCGGAGGGGTCGGGGCGCGGGGAGGCGCTGAGGGACCGGGTAGGCCGGGCGGGGATGGGGTCTGCGCGGCCCGCGGGGTTCCGGGAGCGGCGCCGGGAGGGCTCGGCCCGCGCTGACGGCCCGTCCCGCAGACGCCCCGTGGTGCGGGCACTGCAAAGCGCTGGCGCCCGAATACGCGAAGGCGGCGGCGAAGCTGAAGGCGGAGGGCTCGGAGATCCGGCTGGCCAAGGTGGACGCCACGGAGGAGTCGGAGCTGGCGCAGCAGTTCGGCGTGCGCGGGTACCCCACCATCAAGTTCTTCAAGAACGGTGACAAGGCCGCGCCCAAGGAGTACACGGGTGAGTGAGGGGCAGCGCCGGGGAGCGGGCTGGGCCGCCCTGGGGCAGAGGGCGGCAACGTGGCGCAGGGTCCCCAAACCTGGCCCCGTGCTCGGGACGTGCTGCTGTGGCTGGACAAGGTCCACTGTGACAGCAAGCCCGGGAGCAGCGCGGGGCTGGCGAGGAACGGGCCAACCTTTCATGGGTTCCCTTCCCTGAACCTGGGGAGATCCCTAATGTGGCCTAGAGCAGGGAGAATTGCTTTTGCACTGGAAGGCAAAGTGATCCGTGCTTGGTTTATTCTGGACACTGAGGGTAGCATCCAGAATATTAATCAGGGAAGGTAAGAGTGACATATTTGCATGAGTAATACTAAAGTCTTGGAGAAGTGTTGCATTGCTGGTCAAAGTTTAAGGACTTGGGCTAGGGGGGAGAGAAGGATGAATTCCTGGGAGCTCCTTGTACCCTGACTTATCAATTAGGGATTAGCTTAATTACCCCAGGAGTGAAAGGGAAAGAGTTGCGTAAGCGATATCTTGGTTCTTGCTGACCTCTCAACCAGCTGCTGAAAGGTCTCTGGAAGCTGGAGCGTTTTGTAGTCCTGAACTTAGTTGGGGGGAAAGTGACTCGCTGTTATCTCCATGCAGCTGGCAGGGAGGCAGATGACATCGTCAGCTGGCTGAAGAAACGTACGGGCCCGGCCGCCGCCACCCTGAGTGATGCGGCTGCGGCAGCAGCACTGGTGGACTCCAGTGAAGTGGTGGTGATTGGCTTCTTCAAGGTAGAGTTTGTACTTCCATGGGAGCTGCTCTGGAGTGTGTCTGGGACCTTCCTGCCTGCTGAGGAAGGCCCTGTGCCTTGTGCAACACTTGCTGTCCTGCCTTTCTTGATCTCCCAGTTCTCTGGGCTGAGCCCTGAGACAGGAATGCTTCACGTAATGTGGCCTGTGTGAGACACCTTTCTTTACTCTCCAGGATTTGACGTCAGAGGCTGCAAAGGAATTCCTATTGGCAGCAGAAGCTGTGGATGATATTCCTTTTGGGATTTCCTCCAGTGCTGATGTCTTCTCCAAGTACCAGCTTAGCAAGGACGGCGTTGTCCTCTTCAAGAAGGTACTGGCTGGTTCCAAGCCTGAGCACCACACTGGGGTCTACTGCCTCTTCCTTTTTCTCTAATTAGTCAGACTCAGATGAGGGCAGCACTGGAGGAAAGAGCAAAGAACCTGTGCTGTCAGTGTGGCTGTGTTCCCAAGCCTCAGAGCCTGGGGGGAAGAGCATAGTCCTTTTGTGGTGTTGAGGAGCTGCAGGGATGTGAAGAGTGCAGCCTTGTCAATCTCCCAGCCCTGTGCTGCCTGCCCCACCCTGAGCTGCTGGGCTTTGGGTCCAGGCTGTTTGCTCACTCACTTCCCTGCTCCTCAGCTTCCTGCAGTGCAGCAACAGTCACAGAGTTTTTAAAGCACTTGTGGCTGTAACTGAGGAGGTCCCTGCACTCCCCAGGACTTGGACAGGCCCAGGAGAACAGCAGCCGAGCCCTCTGGCTGCTGTGGTGCTGTTTGGCTGTGGCATAGAGAGTTGCTTTTCCCTGCTCACTGTTGGCCTGTGCTGTCAGTCCCTGCTGTGACTGGGAGCTACTTGGCCTCAGCACTGTGGGCTCTGTGGTGCAGGGGTTCCAGGGGAGCTCCTGAGATGATCTGCACTGCCAGCTGACTGGACTGGTGCAGTGGATTGTGTGCAGAGGGATGCTGACTACCTACAGAATCACAAATAAGTGCACTTTTAAGGCATGGAGATCCAGTCACTGGTAGGAAATTACAGGTTTGATCAGACATGGAGAAGCTTCTTAGGCTTGGTGGCTCTGTACCCAGGGGTGCTGTGAGGCAAGACAAAGCTGCTTTGAGTTCAGATTAAACCTGTAATCTTAGCAGTCATCACTCTGCCCAGCCTGACCAAAGACAGCCTCAAGACTTTCATTCTTTGTTCAGCTGAAACAGCGTTTTATTTCACTACATCTTTGACACTGTAGTTTTTATGGTGCTGGAGGCTTGTAGACTTAAATTCTGAGTCAGAGCCCCCTTGGCTCACTGTGACTAAGGATGCAGGTAAATTATCTACCTAACAAGCTCAAAATGTGTAGCCAAGCCAGGAGGGAAGGGAGCAGTGTTTTGTTCTTGGCTCACTTGGTACCAGTGCCTCACTCCTGTCACGTGAGCAGCTTTGTGTGTCCTGCTCTGGGTAGTGCTGGGCTGGGCAGTGTTCTGGGCCTGGCAGCCTGTCAGGCATGTTGGGAGTGGGAATGACTGTGCTGTGCTGAGCTGGAATGGGGCAGAAGTGCTGGGCTCTGGGGAGGAGCAGCTGAGATTGCTCCAGCCTGTGGGGGTTCCTTCCTGTTCCATTGCAATGGCACAGCAGTGCCATGGGAGGTCTCAGACGTGTCCACTCCAAACCAAGGAGAAAAAGAGCACCCACAGTAACCAAAAACTGGGACAGAAGAACCTGATGGCTTATTTTGTTGTTTTGTTTCTGGTCTTTGGCTCAGCTCCCTGCCATTAGTTGGGTCTAACCTGAGAGGGTTGAGCTCATTGTTCTCTTTCCCCATGTGAGTTGTCCAGACTCACACAGGCCCTCATACAGCTGTCCTGAAGGCACTGAGGTGACCTGCAATGCCCCTCAAAGTGTTTGCAAAGTTATTTTCTAATGCTAAGTGTTTTCCTCAGCTTTTCTGCTGAGGCTGGTGCACTTCCCCTAACAGAAAGTTACCTGAGTCCACTCTCCTGCTTCTGCCAGCAATGTGAGCACGGCCCTGCCAGTACCCTGTTGCACATCCCCTCTCTCCAACCTTGAAACCTCTACAGTTGTTCCTGTTCCAGGCTGCCAGAGGGTTCTGGGAATCATGGTCAGGGATATGGGTGACAACCCCCTGTTAAACAGGACCTGGCCCCTCCAGTGCAATGTATAGTGTGTGCTGTTGTCTCTAACAACAGAGACTGGAATGACCCCTGAGAGCTGAGGAAATCAGTTTGCTGCAGACTCTGCCAGCACCAACTGCAGTAGTGTCTGCTCTGACACTGCTGAATCCTGTGCAGCAGAAGCTGCCTGTGCTGCAGGGCTGGAGGTGGCTGCTAAGGGTCCTTCTTTGTGACCTGCTCTATGAATGGTTTCATAGTGGTGCAGAGCAAGGCTGCGATCAAAGCTGGCCGTTCTTGCTGCTCACCTTCTGCTGCAGGATGATTTAAGACTTTGCTTGCCAGGAAGGTGGGCACCTTAATCCAAACTTAATGTGGACATGTGGTGACCTGTTGAGATGGAATTCTGCTCTAAACAAGTGTAGCTGATATCCCTTGGGGCAGCAACTGGTGTGAAGGCTTTAAGACATTTGTGTGGGAAGTGTTCTAATAAACAATGTCTGTTTTTGCAGTTCGATGAAGGCCGAAACAACTTTGAAGGGGATCTCACAAAAGATAATCTGCTGAACTTCATCAAGTCTAATTCATTGCCTCTGGTCATAGAGTTCACTGAGCAGGTGGGTCTTTAGATACCTGGTAAGGCCGTTCTCATGGTTGCTGCAAGACTATAGCAAAGTTCCAGTTGTAGGTTCCATGGTAATGTTTTATTGTGATGCTGACAGTAGTTTGGGGCTATGGAGGAGTGGGAAGGACACAGGGTAAAGGAAGTGTGAGCTTGCTGTACAGAGTAGTTCTGCAGTATTGGAGGCTCCTGTGGGTTGCTCAGAATAGCAGTCAAACTGGTCTGGACACTGATTTGCCTCTCTTCCAAAAATAAATTTTATTTTCTACTTTTCAGACTGCTCCTAAAATCTTTGGAGGAGAGATCAAGACTCATATTCTGCTGTTCTTACCAAAAAGTGTGTCTGACTATCAAGGGAAGCTGGACAACTTCAAGAGTGCAGCTGGGAACTTTAAAGGGAAGGTGAGATGGATTTCTTGGATCATGAGCTAAGAGACTGCCTCCTGCAGAGGAGTGTAGCAGTGTCTGTACAGGGAGCAGCTGCGGAGGAGGACTTGCAGCCAGCTCTCTCTGCTGGGACAAGGGAGGAAGAGCCCTGTTCAGTTACACTTGTGTGACTGTGTTTGTGAGGTTTTGGTAGCCATGAGGTACTCTTGTTCACTTCCTGTCTTTCATTTTTATTTCCCAAGATCCTGTTCATCTTCATAGACAGTGACCACAGTGACAACCAGAGGATTTTGGAGTTCTTTGGCCTCAAGAAGGAAGAGTGCCCAGCTGTACGTCTGATCACCCTGGAGGAAGAGATGACCAAATACAAACCTGAATCTGATGAGCTCACAGCAGACAAGATCAAAGAGTTCTGTAACAAGTTCTTAGAGGGCAAGATCAAGGTATGTGGATAAACAGTGCCAGGGGTGAACAGACTAGCTGAGAAGGAGCAGAGAGAGGCTGTGCAAGTCAGCCAGAGAAACTCCTGCGTCCTGCAGGGAATATTGCATGGGCTTTGTGCTGAGGAATGGAAGGCAAAGTTGCTGGGTGTGGAGGCTGTAGGAGAGTGACTCGGGTACTGGCACTTTGGCACAGCTGAGCCCCTGTGCTCTGCCCATGGAGAGTGTGCTGTTTATCCAGTTGGTCTTTCTGCCAACAGCCCATGGAAGGCATGAGTTGTGTGGCCACTGTGTCAAGAAAGAGCTGTCTGCTCCTGTCCACTGGAGGAGCTGTGGGGGTGCAGCAAAGCCCAGTCCCTTGGGAATGGAGCTGTCGGCAGTGCTGCTTCCTTCCTGCGGAGCTCCATTGCCATTCTCTGCACAACAGCACCTGCTATTCCCACTGGGTCAGGGTGGGAAGGAGACTCTTCGTGGGAGAAGAGGAAGTGACTGATTCATCCGATTGCTCACAGCCTGTGACTGAAGTGCCAGGGGCATGGTTAAACCTGGGTTTTCTGGGATATATGATCACATGTTCAGTCCAAGCAGCTGTGTAGCAAACAATATCTCTAAATTTCGCTTCTTATTCTAGCCCCACCTGATGAGTCAGGATCTTCCTGAAGACTGGGATAAGCAGCCTGTCAAAGTTCTGGTTGGGAAGAACTTTGAAGAAGTTGCTTTTGATGAGAAAAAGAATGTCTTTGTGGAGTTCTGTGAGTATCTTCCTACAGCTGATTCCAAGCAACTGGTGTGAAAGGAGTGCCAAAATGCTGCATGACCAGGATTAGGGAGAAAGTCTTTTGCATATTCTGGGCCCCAAAGGCAGTGCCTTAGTTGCAAAGATGTGTATAAACTGTCTGGTTGGGGAGGGGTGATACCTCGTTAGGTTGTTGGTGCAGCTCTGTCTCTGTAATTAACAGATGCCCCATGGTGCGGTCACTGCAAGCAGCTAGCTCCGATCTGGGACAAGCTGGGAGAGACCTACAGGGACCATGATAACATTGTCATTGCCAAGATGGACTCAACAGCTAATGAAGTGGAGGCAGTGAAAATCCACAGCTTCCCCACACTCAAGTTCTTCCCTGCAGGCTCTGGCAGAAATGTAAGCAGGAGCTGGGCTCGTGTGAGCGCTTAGCCAGGGAGCATGGGAATGCTCAGCTGCCTGCTCGAGCTGTGTTTTGGACAAGGCCTTTGGGAGGGCTCTGCATTCTGTTCTGTTGGGATAGAACACATCAAGTCTACAGGACACCCAAGACCCTTTGGGGGGCTGTGCTGTAGGAAGATTTTGGGAGGGGATGGGAAGTGGGAATGGGAAGAAGAGGGAGCATAGAGGACAGTGTGCTCATCTGCAGGCTATTCTTTCCTCGCAGTGATCTCTGAAGTCTAGTGGCTGAGCTGTTTTCCTTCGTCTCATATGGGTGAAGGTGAATTTTTAAATTCCCTTTTGCTTGGCATGTTCACTCTTGCTCAGAAAGAGAATTCTCCTCTCCAGGGGTGTGGGTCTGTAGTGCCCATAACCAGTATCCTCATGTTTCCCCTCTGTAGGTAATTGATTATAATGGGGAGAGGACATTAGAAGGCTTCAAAAAATTCCTGGAGAGCGGCGGTCAGGATGGGGCAGCAGCTGATGATGTGAGTAATGTGCATGGAGCACTCTGGGCCTTGGGAACACTGAGTGTGGGTCATGGCTGGTGCTGTGCCTGAATCCTCAGTGCTGAGTAAGAGCCTGGGTTGTTAATGTGGCAGGAGGGGATGTTGCTGGTGAACAAAAGTGCTTATATCAGTGTGACCTGTTCAGGTGCAGCCTTGGCTGGCTGTGGGCCTGCAATGGGCTCCTTTTTCAGAGAGCACCCAGTGGGTGTGGAGCAGCAGTGCTGTGGTTGTGCACTGCTGGGGCACTGAGGGCTTCTTCCTTAGGGAACTCCTGCTCAGCACCTGGAACTGGGATGTGGGATCAATGCCACATACCTGTGTATCTAGTTGGGAGCTCCTCACGTGCTGAGCTGTCAGAGGTGCAGGTACCAGCTTCCAGGGTTTGCTAATCCTTAATGTCCTGAACCTGAAGCTCTGGGTAGAAGTCTCTGGATGTTTTGTTATCACGGCAGCAGAGAGCAGTGACCAGATCAGAGCTGCTGTGCTGCGCTTGGTTCTGGATCTGCCTCGTGTGCCAGGAATCAGGAGCTGTGTGTAACCTCCACAGGATCTGGAGGACCTGGAGACAGATGAAGAGACGGACCTTGAGGAAGGTGATGAGGATGAGCAGAAACTCCAGAAGGATGAATTGTAAAGAGAAGACTGATCTTACATCACCCACAAAATCAGACACTAAATTGGCTGCTGTGATGCAGCCCAGTGAGTCAGAAACCCATTAAGATTTAAAGCAGAAGGTGAATGACTGGAAATCCAGGGATTGGCTTTTAAAGTAACACTTTACCCTCACTTGTCTGTACACTTGACTTTTCTTTCTTTTGGCTTTTGAGAAGGGAGCTGTCACTAGGGAGCCAGCCCAGCCAGCTGGGCTCTTTTTTATTGTGATGTACTTTTTTGTACACAGCTTTTGTCTGGAGTATTCTGTTCTTCTGGGCAGCTGGAGGTTGTGAGGTGTTACCAGGAGTTCAGTGGCCTGAGTCTGGAGCCTTGCCACTAACATCTTCCAAGAAAGCTTTTTTCTTTTTTTCTTTTAAAACTAAAGTCCATAATTGATTCCTGCACCTGGCAGTGTCCTTAATGGTCTCAGCTGTTCTTCCCTGGGGTTGGCCTTCAGTATGTGTAGAGACAGAGGGCTGATGGGTTCCTGGGGAAAGTTGTATGTGAAGGTGCTTCTCTTCATGCTGGACAGATGTTCCTTTCCCCTCTGCTTTAAGACACTTGGAGATGACTATTCCAAACACCTGGAAGGGTGGAATACTGTGTGCACTGGCTGTGGCAGGCTCTGAGAGTGGAGGTGGCCGCTGGCTCCACCAGCGGTGTCTCCATCCTTTTGATCAAAGGCAAGACTTGCAATCCCTTTCCATGACTTATTTAGGGTGGGTTGACCTGGCAGGTGGGTGGCTGGGGGGAGGGCCTGATAAAACAACAAACAGGACATTTGCAGTTACTGGGGTTTGGGAACATGACTGGGGGAGTGCCTCCAAGGCCTGAGCTGCATCAGCCTGGTTCTTAGCATTCTGCTACAATAACATTGGTACTGAATTTGACGGCCAAATAAAGTTGAGATTTTAATACTATTATGTCTCTTTGTCTTTATCAGAATATTCAAGCCTGCCCTGGAAGGGGATCAGAACTGTAGGGTGATTCTTGAGGGACTTTCCTACACTGGGGTGTGTGTCAGCTTTCTCCACATAAGAGATAAAGGAAAAAAAAAACCTGTGCCCTGTCCACATTCCATGGGCTTGTGCAGATGCTCTGATCGGGGTGAGTTGGCTCTGGGACTGTGTGGCCCCTGGGCCAGCTGGCTAGCATGGGGGGACCTTGCTCTGGACCAGTGAACCAGGGCATGCTGTGGCTCTGCCAGCTGGACTCACATGACCCTTTGAGCCACACTGCTATTTCCAAACCTGCTGCTTGCTGCTGAAGGTATTTTGGTTAGAAAACATGCTATAAATGTCACGGGGGAGGGTGCAGTAAGGCTAGAGGGCAACTGGGGGAGGAGCTACTGGTACCTGTCACTGAGGAGGGGTGTGCTGGGGCAGTGGCAGAGGAGTGTTGGACAGCACTTGTCTCTCCAGCTCCAGCCTCCTGTGGCTCCCCTGGAGCTAAGCCCTGGCAGAATCCTGGTGTGGTGCCCCCAAGCTTTGGGCTGAGCAGATACCTGCTGATTGAGGGATTAGGAAGGGTGGTCCCTGAGGGAACAGCAGCCAAGTATGTGACCTGTACCTGTAGTTACAGACAGGGACCTTTGAAGACGTCTCCCTCCAGGGCCATGACCCTGCATGACTGAATCTGGGCAGGGACCCAGCTTCCATTGCTGCACCCCAACAGAGCAGGCAGTGCTGGTGGCCTGGGCTGGTTGGTGGCGGCTGTCTGTGCTTTGGGGAGGGGAGGAAAGCAGCCCCACTAGTGAGAAGTTCCACTGGAAGGTGCTGTCTAGGACTCAGCTCAAATGGGTCCATTTGTGGAGCCAGTTGAAATGTAACCAAGACTGAGCTCTGCAGTGATTCTCTTCTGTTCCTGGGCTGAGACCTGCTGTGCTCAGCTCAGAGGAGGGGCCTCTTCTAGCCCAAGGCTCCTTGTGGCAGAGCAGGACTTCAGCAGCCATCTCATCTAAGTGGCTAATTGCTGTTCCAAGCAAGGAGGCTGGAAGTGTTCTGGCCCCAGCACTGTGTTCTGGCTGATGTAACCCCAAGCACATGATCAGCCAAGAGATCGGTGTGTTTGCCAGCAGACAAACAAGGGTAGGAGTTCTCAGGTGTGGAGCTCACCACGCTGCCAGGGTTGAGGCAAGAGAAGCAGAGTGAATCCCTGACTCCTAAAGCAGCACATATTCCTGATATTATCTGCCTGGACAATCCCCATCAGCATAACCCAGAGCACAGAATGCTCATGTGTCTGATATGCCCAAACTTTAATGGGAAAAAGCAGTAGTTGTTTGAATGCTTGATGGACCCAAGTGATTCCTATGTGGCAGATGGTCTGTTTTGGCCCTGTGACAGTGTAGCTGGAGAGTACTGAAGGCAAGAATTGTCTGGTGGTGGTGCTGTTCTTCCACAGCTCCTCTGAGGCTGCTGGAAGCAGCCTGCCCTCACCAGCAGCTGCTTCCCAGTCTGAAGTAGGACATGGAACACCAGGGATGAGCAGTGCAGACTTATGGTTCTGCACCTACCTCGTGAGCATCTGCAGCACCTCTATCCTCACAAGAGCAGAGTGGACACCTGATTCACCAATCATGTTCTCAATGCTGGGCTGTGTGTTGTCACAGTCATGCTGGGCAGCACTGCTCCTCCAGCTTCTTTCAACTCGCCCCATGCAGCCACAGAAGGGTGACAACTCTGGATGCATTTGGCACCCCAGCCCTGGCATGTCCACGGCCAGTTCCCTGTGTTGACGATTGTGCCTGTGCCCCTTTCCCCAGGAGGGCTTGCTGCTGGGAAGTTCCTTCCAGGCTCCCCTGAAGGGCTATCCATGCAAGAGTAGATTTGACTCCTTGGATGGGCACATCAACAGGTGGGTGGTAAGATGAGACACCAACTTCTGCCCAAAAGTGGGAGGCTGCGGGCCTGGCGGCTCAATTACGAAGCATCATGGCAAATAGCATGAGCTGCATGTGCCCAAAATAGCCCAGGGCAGCCTTTATAACGCGGTGCCTCCAGAGAACCATCAGACCTGGGCCAAGGGCCTGCATGTGAGCTGTGAGCGCCAGGTGTCACCTCCTGCATGCGGCTTGGGAGTGAAGGAGGGCCCGGCAGCTGCCACTTTGCTGCAGTGAGGGGACGTGTGCCTGCTGGGGACACAGACACGACCACAGGGGGAGAACAACAGTGCGGGGGCCAGCACAGCTCTGCAGCAAGGAGGGCCCTGACAGGCAGAAGCGGAGAGAGCAGGGCAACAAGGGGTCGGGGCGAGTGCTGAGCACCCCCAATGCCACTGTGCCTGAAGGCTGCTGTCAGCATGAGGGACCACTGCCCAGTGTCGGTGCCCCGGTACAGCCGGTACATGGCACGCATGAGGGCCTCGCGCACGGTGCACTTCCCCAACGACGTCATCTTTCAGGACCACATCAAGCAGGGGGACCTGGAACAGGTGGGCAGGTTCATACGAGCCAGGAAGGTCACGCTGGACACCATCTACCCTTCTGGTGAGTGCTGCCAGGGTTGGAAGAGCCGGGGCAGAGTGGCGGCACGGCTCAGTGGGGCAGGATGGACACAGGAGCCAGGCCATGGGCCATCTTCATCAGAGATGATGAAGTGAGCTGGGTCCCTCCCTAGTGAGGAGCAGTGCCCCTAGGAGGGCCCAAGTGCCCTGGGCCAGGGCCCCAACATCTCCCCTCAATAGCACGGTGAGCGTCTGCTGCGGGAACAGGGGAGCTTGGCCTCCAGGTCCCTCCTACAGCACCCGCAGTATGGTGAGACTTTGAAAAGGAGCAGTGAGCACAGGCTGGTCTGTGAGCTCTGGGCAGGACCCTGGCTCCTGCCCTTCACCTCAGCTTGGGGAAGAGCGGGGAAAGGCTCTGCGTTTGATCCTGGCTCTGCCCATTTCACAGAGACACCACTCCCTCTTGCATGTCTGGCTCCGGGGACTTGTGGGGAAGGCTTTGTGTTCTGTTTGCACCCAGCCTCACCAGTAACAGTTTATGGAATGCCTTGATACATACGGGCTGGTGCAGAGCCCAGATTTGTCCTCTTCTTGTGCTTGGCATTAGCTTCTCTTGTCACATGGCCAGAGACAGCGGCTCAAATGACCCTGGGCTGCCTCCTGTCCATACGGATTCTTCATTAGTGAGGACCTTCCAAAACTTGGTCAGAGCAGGACCCTGGAGACTCTTCTCATGTCTCCGTGTGAGTCTTGGCCAGGACTCAGGGTAGCTGCTCTGAGTATGGGGCAACTCCTTTTCCCTCCCTCTGTCCTGCCTGGCCAGGGCAGTGGGTGCTGCACCACCCCAGACAGGGTATTTATGTTGCGCAAGGGGAACAGGACTCCACAGCACCTCCTTTGCCTTCCTCAGTCTGTTTCTTTCCCTGCAGTTTTCTCCCTGCCAAGGAGGGCTCCTGGGCTGTGCACAACCTGCCCCTGTGAGCTCAGCATGGAGACCCTTCCCTCGGCCAGGGCTAACACGTCCCGTCCCTGCAGGCATGGCAGCCCTCCATGAAGCTGTGCTGACGGGAAACCTGGACTGTGTCAAGCTCCTGGTGAAATACGGCGCCGACATCCACCAGAGAGATGAGAACGGCTGGACGGCCCTGCACATGGCCTGCAGCGACGGCTACGCCGACATAGCCAGGTGAGGGGCTGCGAAGGTGCTGCAGAGCCGAGAACCGGCAGCGCCGGGACGGGGTCGGGGCGCTCCTGCGGGGGATGGCCCGTCCCCGCCGCTGGGCTCAGCTCCGTGTCCCGCAGGTACCTCCTGTCCCTCGGGGCCAGCCTGGAGGCCACCACCGACGACGGGGAGAAGCCCTCGGACCTCATCGACCCCGACTACGAGGACCTGGTGCAGCTCCTCGGAGCCGCCGCGCTGCGCTGAGGCGGGAGCGGCGGCCCCGGGGCCGGGCCGGCGGGGCTGTGCCCGCCCAGGGACCGGGGCTGGGCCCGGGCTGGGCCCGGGCGGCGGCCGGGTGGCGGCGCCCGGTACCGCGAATCGGCAACCACTTTGTACTTTTCCAATAAAGCA
>VWZG01013167.1:294013-317763 GCA_013396735.1 Grallaria varia
GGGCGCGGGGGGCGGGGGGCGGCCGAGGCGAGCGGCCCCTGTCCCTGTCCCCGCAGCCTGGCAGTGCGTGGAGCGCGACCTGCGCAGCCAGATGGGCTCCGAGCGCGGCCTGGTCGAGGAGTACGTGGAGAAGATGCCGAACCCCAGCCTGAAAGGTGCGGGGGCCGGGGGCACCACCCCGGCTGTGGCGGCCCGGAGGGCTGCGCGGGCAGGGCAGGGGCTGCCCTGCCTCTGGCGCCAAAGTGTCTTCCTGTCTCCCCTGCAGCGTTTAAACCCGTCGACCTGGGTGATCTGAAGAGGAGAAACACACAGGATGCAAAGAAGTCCTAAGGCGGGTTCTCCCTGCGGATCGGCTGCTCTTCTAAGGTCCTCAAGCAGATATAAGTTGAAATTTTGTGTTGATTTCCTCCTCTGGTCTGTGCTCCCAAAAGCCCGTGGGAGAGCCAGTTGGCTTTGGGGCTGGCTCTGAAGCTGCCTGAGGTCAAGGATGCTCAGGAGCTCACCAAGGCTGCCCAGAGCCTATTGCAAAGGATTCCAGCCCCCCACTCATAGCTTTCTCTGGCCTCAAATTGTCCTTCCCCACTTCTCGCTGAGCTCCCCCATGTCCAGTTCCCCTCCCGCTGCTGCCCCGAGCACTGGGTGGGGCCGGACCGGGCTGAGCGGGCTGAGGGGCCGTGCTGTCAGAAGGGGCAGCGCTGGGTCTCACTCCCCGCTGTGCACCACGGCCCCGCACCTGCTGGGGCCGGATGTGGGCAGAAGGGACAGCCGGGTCTGACCCAGTGTCTGGAGGCATGTGAGCAGCCCCCATCCAGCTGGCCTGTGCAGCTGAGGGCTGGACAGGCTGCAACCAGACTCCTCCCAGCTCCACTGTGGCACCAAGTTGCTGCGAAGGCTGCTCGTGCTTTGGAGCCTGGAGCTGCTGGAGCTCATGGGTCACATCCGAGGCTAGTTTTCTCTTTGCTTAGATCAGGTCAGATCCCTGTGGTGCTTGAGGGGGAATTGCTCCTCTCTTTGCATATGGAAAGAGGTGAGATGTCAGCATGTGCCCCAGGAGCCTGAGAGGTGCTTGAAGGGGCCTGGGCCACCTGCAGCCCCCTGGTCTCAGTGCCTCAGCAGCCCCATGGGAGGCAGCAGCCATGGGACTGCATGGAGTGAGCTCAGAGGTTTCTTGGCCCAGAGCGCCGCGGTTTTGTACCAACACCATCTTCCAGATACGCACCCTTAGAAGAGACCTGGCCCCGCAGCTTGCCCTGGGCGGCCCTAGGCAATGGAACCATGCTGGGGGCCCTGCCGTGGGCCCCTCGCTCCTGGCAGGACTCAGGTGGTTCCTGCGTCATCGCCTGAGCCAGGGAGAGTGACCCTCATCCACCTGAGCCACAGGGCCACTCCGTGGGGAGGGGGCAGCCCCTGCCCACCTGTGCTCCAGGCTCGTGGGTATGGGGCTGCCAGGCCTGCCTAGTGCCAGTAGCTGTGGGAGAGCTGCACGGACTCGGGGATGCCAGTACCTTTCCTCTGTTGAGTCTTTCAGCTGTGCTGTTCCCTTTTCTTTCTCTCTGTGGTCTGTCACTTGAGGAGTGTTGTAAATAAACGCTGGTGTCCTTTTGGGGCTGCCTTGGTGTGTTGCTGCCTCCTGGTCCTGCTCCCTGTGCTGGGGATGGGGGACAGAGAGTAGGAGCTGCCTCTGATCTTCTGCAAAGGGGCCTTGGCCTCGCACTTGCTGGAGCTGTTGATTTCCCTGTGGGCAGGTGCAGTGGGCACTGTGTGCTGGCAGCACAATGCCCTTGGGCTCGGGCAATGCTCCAGGCACCCAGCATCCCAGGAGCTGTTGCTGCACCCAGGATTTAAATGTTGAGACTATTAATACCCTTGTATCCTCTTCCCTCTCCTGCTTTAATGGCATTTAAGCTATACTTAGCATTACTAGAATTTCTGGTTGAGTGCATCTCGACACTTGCCATGACCCTGTTTACTTCCCATCACCAAAACATTCCTGGGGTGCTCTGCCTGATTCCAGCACAGCAGGATGAGGGCTCAGCCTGTGTTGCCACTGGAGCTGCCCCAGGCCCTGTGTTGCTGCAGCCGCAGGCAGTGGAAGACAGGAGGTGCTGGTTGTCAGTGTCGTGGCCTGTCTCTGCCTGTTCCAGTGGGATGGGCCCAGTGGTGTGCCCCATGTCTGAGGAGCCTGGCAGGCCACCAGAGCTACCCTAGCTCGAAGCCCTGAGTGTGTCCAGAGCCTCGTCTGTGTGTCCGAGGGGAGGGGAAGGGGGACCCATCTCAGCTCTGTATGGTGCCCACCCCTGGGCCAGGCAGGCTGTTGTCTGGCTGCCACAGAACCCAACACTGACCTGTCTGGGCACTCACCTGAGGCTATTCTGGGGGCAGCAATGGGGCCCCAAGGGCACATGGGGGTCCTGCAGCCTCACCAGCCTCTGCCTTGTTTTTCTCTCAGCTCCGGCACAGTAAAGCTGGAGGCAAAACAGCTACTTGAGCTCTAATGAAATGTACAAAACTCATTCTATAAACAGGAGATTTTTATAAAGACTGATGCCAAAACATGGGTTGAGGGCAGTGAGACGGTTGAAGGAGGTGGTGGAGGGGGGTGCCCCTGCAAGGGGTGAGGCCGCAGGCCAGAGAAATCAGGCTGTTTACCTATAAAAATCAACTTCGGCAGGGTTTATTTCCCTGTGCCTTGGACACGGTGCTCTTCATTAGATTAAAGGGTGGGAGGAGGAGAGGAACGTGTTTGTCATCGAATTAGGCAGTGGGAAGAGGCCCGGCAGCAGGCAGAATCGACTTTGGAGACCAATTTGTGGTGCTCAATTCCCTTGATAAAGTGGGAGTTTTCTGCAAGGCGCTGTGCCCTGGAGTGCCTGGCTGTGCAGGGGGGACAAGGGCTAGGGTGGCAGTGCCTGGGCTGCTGGCTCAGAGGTGAGGAACTCCTCTGGCCCCGTTCCTTGCCCTGAGATGAGCCCCACAGGCAGGGACTGGCACCAGGGTCGTGGGGTCTCTGTGAAAGAGTCTCTGCACTGAGGGCAGTGGGGCACACGCATGCAGAGGTGGTGGATGAGCCATCCCTGGAAACAGCACCAGGCTGGATGGGGCTCTGAGCAGCCTGCTCTGGTGCAGGTGTCCATGCTCACTGTGGATGCTGGACCAGAAGACCTTTGAAGGTCCCTTTGCACCCAAACCGTCCTGTGGGTCTGGCCAGGCTGGTGGCAGCACCTTCGTCCCACTGGGCACTGAGAACGGGCAGCTCCCACTGGACAGCTGAGGACTGTGCCGGCCTCTGTGTGTGTGTGTGTGTGCACTGTGTGTGTGCGTGTCCTGTGTGCACATGTTCTTTGTATGTGCACTGTGTATGCATGTGCTTGTATGTGTGTGCGTTTGTATGTTTCTGTGCATGTGTGTGAGTGTGCACATGCTGTGCCTGGGTGCTGGTAGGGTGGACATGGGTGACGGCTGCGGACAGTGTCAGGCCATGGCAGGGAGGGGTCCTGTTCCAGCGGGGATGAGAAAGGATGCTGCCATACTCCTGTGGGAGCTGGGTCCTTGGGCTGGGGCTGGCCCCACTCCCAGGGGGATCCTAGAAGCGGTGCTGCCTCCCAGCCCAGCCGTCCAGGTGGGTCCGTGGGTACTGGGGAGCTATGGGCCTGGGCACAGCTCTGTGGGTGGTGGGGGTGCCCAGGCCACAGGGTTGCAGGCATAGCCTTATGGCATGGGCAGTGCCCAGCTGTGGGGCACATCTGGCTGGTGCAGGTGCTGAGGGATGTGCCCTGGTGTGGGCAGACATTGGATGCTTCCATGGGGCTCCCAGACACCAGTGGATGCTCTCCCTGCTCAAGGATGATGGGCAACAGGGGCTGTAGGACATGGGGCTGTCCCTCAGCACCAGGGGACACAGGACATTGCCACAGGACACGCTATGGGCTCGGGCTGTCCTGGGATCCCTGGAGGGTCCCCATCACTGAGTAGCACACATTGAGCCAACCTTCCTGGGCAGGATCTGGAGGTCCCCATGTCCTCAGTGCTGCCTGGACCTGGCAGGGCACTGGGGGTCGACAGAAGGGTGTTGCCACAGCAACGCTGGAGCAACAGGCACAGGGCCCAGCACTGCGCCATGACCGTATTTACCTTCCCAGAAACAGCTTCGTGCTCCAGCAATTTGCCTCAATTAGGCTCGTTACCATGTCAGGAGGCCGGGGTGACGGCAGTGGCCGTGGGGCCAGTGGCTTCACAGAGTCTGCTCTGCCCATTCTGGCACTGTGGCTCTGAGCAGGATGGTCCCTGTCCCTCCCTCTGTCCTGGTCCCCATCCCTGCACCTGGTGGCGTGGGCAGACCCCAGCCCCTGTGTTCTCTTTCCTTTGCCCATTCTGACACTGCCCCTGTGCCTTCACAGCCCCAGTGCTGCTGCCACAGCCCTCCAGCCCCACAGCCCAGCCCCTTTGCCCCCATCCCTGCTGCTCCCATTCTGCTACCAGTGGTGCACTGGCCCCTGGGCGCTGGGTCCCGCTCGGCTGGGGCGGACAGTGAGTTGTCGAGTAAACAGAGGAAAATTACTGCATGCTGGGCCGGGTGCTGCTGCCGGAGCCAAGCGCTGCCCTCCCCGTGCCCTGCCAGCCCCGCTGATGCCTTGCCATGGTCTGGGACCCCGCCGCACCCAGCAGACAGCGTGGCTCCTGCTGCCCCTCGTGCTGGCTGGCGTGGGCGGCATGGCGCCATGGCAGTGGGGTGCAGGTGGTGCTGGGACAGGGTGGCACTTAGCGAGGGGGGTGGCCGCCTGCCCAGTGCTGCTGTTTACTGGGGGGCTGCTGGGACGCAGGTCTGACTCTCACGCCCTGCACCAGACTGTGTGTGGGGCCCAGAACCATAATGTGCTCACGGTCAGGTGTGGCAGTGTCATGGGCGCCCAAAGCTGCGGGCAGTGGGCGTCACGGCAGGGCAGTTGTCCATCCCACTGCCACCCTCTGGCATGGTGACCCCAGCAAGGGAGCAGCACCTGCCTAATCCCCACACACCAGGCGATTGTGGTGCCCAAAGCTGTGGCATCCGGGCTTAGCGCTCATGTGCACGGCACAAGCCTCTTAGGGCACTGCTGTGGCCCCTCCCTGCCCCGGCTAGCCTGGCCCACGGGCATAGGGGTCCCCCAACCCCACACCCCATGGCTGCTCACAGTGCTCAGCGCTGCTGGCAGCTGCTGCCCGGCCATGGCCTGGGCCAGCTCCCGGGAGAGTGGGGGTGCCATGAGCAGAGCCAAATGATTTAATTAAAGGCTCCTGGCAGCGAGAGGACAGAGCCGATTAATGGCCAGAGGAGAGCGCGTGCTGGGGGCGCCAGAGCCTCGGCTGGCAGTGCTGCAGCAGCTGCTGCTGCATGTCTGCCCTGCTCATCAGTGCAGGGCCATGGGCCAGCCAAGGGGGGTGGAGGGCAGGCAGCAGGCCAGGCAGGTCTGTCCTCTGGTGAGCTCATCCCTGTCAGGTGGCCCCGCTCCCTGTCCATGGCTGTGGCCATCACCCGGGGATGCTGGTGGGAGCATGGTCCCCACATGTCTGATGTCCCTGGTGTTCCCAATCCCCACACCCCACAGAGAGGTGCACACGGAGATGGTCCTGCAGCCCGGCACGGGCCCACACCTATTTACAGATACGAGACAGATAAATTACAGTACTGAGCACTGGGACTCAAAGGCGCACGAGGGCGGCACCACAGAACAAGCTCCCAGCCCTGCACCCCCAGCCCCACGGATCCCACCCCAGAGGTCCAGGTCCACCTTGCCTGCCTCACTGTGTCCATTGTCCGTGCGCCCAGCGCAGCACCCTCACCAGGGCAGCAAGTCCCAGTGCCTGCCAGCACCCAGGGAGGACAGGGCAGGGGATGGCAACACCCCAGTGGCTCAGCACGGCCCTCCCATCTGGCCGTGGGCTCAGAAGTGGCTCTCAGCGGTGGTTTCGGGGAACTCGTAGCAGTGGTGGCGCTCTCCCAGGGCGAGGTGCTCAGAGGCACTTCTCTCGGGACGGTGGGCGCTGGGGTGGGGGCCCGCGCCGCGCCCCAGTCCGTTGGTGCAGCCACTCACCAGCTGGTGCTTCTCGCCGGTGCTGCCGGCGCCGTTGCGGGCGCTGGGCGCGTGGCTGTAGGTGTGCTTGTACTCCTCAGCCAGGTCCTTCCCCAGCTTCCAGCGCTGCCACCGCTTCAACAGCTCTGCCTGCACCTGCCAGTAGCAGCCATCAGTGTAACCCCGTGCCCCTGCTGCCCCTGTCCCCGCTGTCCCACTCACCTCCTTGTTGACAAAGCAGTAGAGAATGGCCACCAGCATCCCCTGCGTGGAGGGAGGAGAGGTGAGGCACACAGTCAGACCCTGATCTGGTCCCTCCCAAGACGGAGAGTCCCCTTGGAGGGCTGGTCCCATGAGGGCTAAGCTCACCTGGAAAGAGCTCAGGAAAAGGTCGAAGAAGAGTTTGACATAGCGCAGTGTGCCCTGGGCGTGCTCATCCGTGACAAAGGCGAAGACCACCTCATGGATGCCCAGCAGCGGGATCAGCGTCAGCGTGGACTTGGCCAGCCTGTGGGACAGGGGTCACAAGGGGGACGCACACACGTGTGGGCACGCAGGGTGGGCCGTGCCCAGCACCCACCTGAACTTGTAGTCAGTGTAGCGCATCTGGTGCGCACGGAGCTTGGACACAAGGATCTGGATGATGCGGATGAAGATGAAGAAGTTGATCTGCAATGGAATGGAGTGAGCCATGAGGGGCAGGGGCAGGGGCAGGCAGGACAGCTCTGTCCCCCGGCCATGGGCAGTCACTCTCACGGCTGCCCCAGGGCCTGCAAGAGAGATGCCGAGACGCCAAGCGAGGGGCTGTGGTGGGCTCACCAGGATGGCCAGGAACACAGGGAAGCGAAGGATCCACCAGAAGCCCATGTTGTTGTTAGTGGACCAGCATCTGCAGAGGGGAGAGAAGGGACAGGGACTGCCAGGATGCCCCTTGACCGGGTGGCTGCCAGGTGAGTCTGGCATAGCATTGGCAGCCCTGGCCGAGCAAGTGCCATGGCCAGGCACCCTGCCCCTTGCATGAGCAATGATGTGGAGCCTCACCAGGGCCATCACAACATCTCCATGGTCCTACAAAGACCCACTGTGCCTTATGCCCCATACCCCTCAGCCAGCAGCAGGGTCTGATACTCACTGGATGTTTTCATGGAGAAACTTCACAACGACCCAGGGGATGATGAACAGCACAGGTGCCCCTGAGGGGAGGCAGGCAGGGGACAGGTGAGGCACAGCTGGGGACATGGTCAGGGGGGCCAGCCCACCCAAACTCACCCCAGCCGATGCACAGGTAGAGGGTGAAGTAGCTCCTCTCAGAGAAGACAGCCACCACCAGCAGGTTGTGCAGGTAGATGCCCTCCACCAGCAGCCAGCAGTAGTTGGCCACAATGCCGTACTGCATGAAGACGGTGGCTGCCCGGCAGCCAGCAGCTGCCTGCAGGCAGTGGTCAGGGCTGCAGCACTGCCCATGTGCATGCCTGTGCCCTCAGCCCCACCAGTGCCAGCAGCCCCAGCCCCACCAGTGCCACCAGTACCCGGCCCCACCGGTGCCACTCCTCAGCCTCCCCTGCACCACCAGACCTCAGCCTCACCGGTATCCCCAGATCTGCCAGCTCCAGCCCCACCAGCCCCAGCCCCACCAGTGTGGCACTGACCTCGTCACTCAGCCAGACTTGCACGTTGTAGCCATCGATCTTGTCGCTGTAGTGGGTCTTGAGCAGGGCGTCAATGACCAGCACGGAGACGCCCTTCAGGATGAAGGAGGCGAAGAGGTTCATGTGGATGTAGTTCCTCATACAGTGCAGCTTGCTGCAGATGTGGGGGCTGCCGTCAGTGCCCACGCATAGACCCTTGGGTCTCCACCTGCCCACTCTGTGGACAACTGTGCCCATGTGCCCACCTGAAGCCCAGCAGCAGGGCCAGGGCGAGCAGGAGCGCGCACAGGGACACGGAGTAGCCCACGGTGTACATCACCTTGAAGCTGCCATAGGTCTTGGCAAATTTCTCCTGGAAAAGGAGGGAGCAAGTGAGGGCAGGGGCAGGCAGGGGGCAGGCAGGGCCCCCCGCATCTGTGCCGCCCAGCTCTGCCCACCTGCGCCTTCAGGTCCTCATCGTCCTGCTCACACTCTGTGGCATTGCGCAGAGACTGTCCCCGCGGCCCCGTCACCCACTGCCCGTCCGGCCCGCAGGTCTTGAAGACGTGTCCATGCTTCACTGTGAGGGGAGGGGGTGGTGGCTGTGTGGGCCCCAGAGCCCCATGGGCACCGTGCACCGGCACAGCCATGGGCACCTGCAGCAGCATGTGCACCCGCGTGTGCACACACATGTGTGCACACACCACGCAGGGGCACAAGCCTGCCGGCTGTTACCTTTGTGGTACCAGGGCAGGAACCAGGGGCAGGGCACGCTGGCCGTGCTGTTGGGTGCAGTGTCAGGCCAGCACGAGTACTTGTCAAAGGTGCGGTTACAGACCAGCTCTGTGGAAGGACAGGAGCCGGTGGGGTCTTGGCCTCCCCCTCCCTGGGTGCCAGGAGCCCCCACTGTCTCCCTTGCTCTGCCCCTGCCCTGCTGGGACCCTGTGCTGGCCCTTCTGCCCCATCCCCGTCCTAATGGGATCCCTGCCAGCCCCTGTCTCCATCCCATCAGGACCCCTCTGGACCTCCGTGGTTGCTGACCTGTGGGTGTGGGCAGGTGGCTCATGTTGCGCTGGCACTCCTCGCTGTACTTCTTCCATCTCTCGAAGAGGGTATCCGTGATTTGGGCAGCGGGGCCCTGGGGACACCAGGAAGTGTCTCCTGTCACCCACAGGGGCTGCCCTGCTGTGATAGGCAGTGACCCCGACATGGGGACAGCCACAAGCAAGTGCAGGCTCACATACTGAGCCATGCCACGCCACGCCATATCCTGTGGATGGCAGGGCAGGCAGGAAGGGGCATCAGCTGCTGCACTGCAGACTGTGGTGAGGGGCCACGGTGGGCAGGGATGGATTGGTGGCAGCCCAGGGCAGGCAGTGAAGTGGGCATGGGGCAGAGCACTGACAGGTGGGACAGCCCATCTTACCTGGCAGCAGAGCAGCAGCAGCAGGAGGGTGAGGAGACGTAGCCGGGACATCCCTCTGGGCCACATGCATGAGGCACAGCGCAGGGTGTCCAGCTTCCTACCGGCCCTCGGCAGCTCCTCTACCCTGGCGGTGATGGCCCTGGCGTGTGGGCAATCCTGTGTGAGATACCTGGTCACGGGGACTCTCAGGACAGAGCTGGGGTATCAGGGGCTAGGGGCCACCCCAGCACAGAGCTGGCCCTGGTCATGGCACCACGCACCTTTCCCAGTCGTCACCCAACCCTCTCTGGTGTTCACATTCAGCTGCTTGTTCCTGCTTTTTCCCCCCGAGTACCTGATTTTTCCTCCCAGGATGGCACTGGGACAGTGGGCATGCGGGCCCTCTGCTCGTCAAGCCAGCCCCAACCCCTGAGCAGCTGAAGTGTAGACACATGTGGGACACCACAACCTCTGAGCAGGGCAGACCCTCATGCCCCCTGGCCGCATTGCCTCCAGACCGCCAGGGCAGACCCAGACTGGTGCCACGCCACACCGGTGCTGGTGCCTGGCTGTGTGTTGGTGTGTGCCCTGGGCAGAAGGGGCCCCTCCTCACACCTGAGCATGCTGCCAGGTGGGGGCTGGCACCTGGGCTCCCCTCTGCCCATCGACTCTCATGTCGCAGGGTGGCTCTTGGGGCACCCGGGCATGGCCGTGCAGCAGCACCGATCGGGGATGATGATGGGCAGGGAGCGCCCGGCAGCACGGGATGGGGACAGGGGTGGCTGTCAGCCCACCATGGTTCCAGCTTGGGGGGCTGCCTTGGCTCTGAGACGAGCTCAGCTGGGCTGTGCCACTGTGCCTTCATTGCCCCAGCTCCAGCCAGCGACGTGGGGCCTCGTCTGACACGGCACCCGAGTGCTCTGCGCAGACCGCGGCTCACGAGGTGCTGTAATTCCCTCCATCCCTCTAAGCCGGTTATGGGGCTCCTGAGCGTGATTTCGGCTCTTCCCCAAGGGGCCATTCTGGCAGCAGCTCCACGGCATGGCACGGCTTTGTGGGGGGAGGGCAGCTGAGCTGGGCAGACGGGAGGGACAGCATCCCAGTGCCCCCACAGACACTACGGCATCGCCCCCTGGTCCTGGGCTCCCCGCCGGGCACCAGCCAGAGCGTCGCACTCCCCAGCCAGCCCCGCTCCCAGGGCTCGCCGTTCTGCCTGTGCCTATTTTTATCCCTGGGAAAGTCGTGTTTCCTCCATCAGTGCAGACCCACTCACCACGTCGCAAGTGGCTGCTGGAGCAGCTCATTAATCAGTGCATGGGGCTCCAGATGCGGTTTGGGGAGCGGGACCTGCAATGGCCTTATTTAGGCAGTCCTAGGACAGAGGGAACTGTCTCGTGGGACAGTCCTCACTGGGTGGCCTCTGGGTACAGGGACCTCTGGTGGGTGCCCACTGGTCTCCTCACCATGCCAGCGTCCCTGTCCATGAGTCACCCCCCTGCAGTCCCACTCCAGCAACCCTGTTCCCGCACCAGCATTCCTGTCCTAGTCCTCTTCCCATCCCCACCCTAGGATCCCTGTGCCTTTCCCGCACTCCGACATCCCTGTCCTTGTCCTTCCTCCAGTTCCTCAACATCATCCTCATCTGCCCCATCCCACCACTGTCCATGTCTTGACCCCATGGAATGATCCAGGTGCCCGTCTCTGGCTGAGCATCCGTCCCTGTCCCAGTGGGAAACACTTCTCCAGGCACGTGGGTTACAGGGACTCAGTGCCAACCCCTCTGTGTGGCAGGGGAGCAGCTTTGGGGCAGAGGTGTCGCTATTTTTAGCTGATGCAGTGGGATTTAGCAGTGGGGAGGCCTCTGCCCTGGACTCCCCTCACTGGCAGCCACTCCCCGGCCCCCGGCCCTGCCGTGGCCAAGCCGGGCAGACTGCACTGGGTGAGGGGTCCTGGCACAAGGGCTGGTCACGCTCCTCGCCCCAGCACAGGGCTCCCCTCTCCCCCTGCCCAGGCCCTTTGCCCCAGCTGCCCATGGCACTGAGCAGCCACAACACCCTGCTGGACCCCTTCTCCCCACAGGACCAGGGGCCCCCACGGCTCCACTGCCCTGCAGGGAGCACAGGCAGGGGCTGTTTCCAGCAGAGCCGTGGGTGTGCAGGAATAGCCGTGGACCAGTTGTCCCTGGTGTGGTGCCGACGGGCAGTGGCAGGGAGGGACCAGTGGCTCTGTGTGGTGGAACAACAGGGTGTAAGGTGGTCAGGACCACTGGCAGCACCAAGCACCTCCTGACACCTGGCACTGCCCAGCAGCAGTGCCCACGGTGCTCAGAGCAGTGGCTCTGCCAGCTGCCACTGCTGCCAGTGCCAGAGGCAGTACTGTGGGAGGAACCTGGCCCCATGTCGGCCACCGCTTTCCCTCACCCTGCTATGTCCAACTGACTCAGTGCCACATTCCCTGCCCTGGTACCTCATCCCCAGCTGGGGCCAGGCTTTTAGGACCCCCCACCCCACCGAGCCATAGGTGCAGGGGAGGAGCCAGGGGTGCCTCTGCGGGGCTGCCGTGCCCCACACCATGTGTCCAGGGGACTTTCACCCCACACTGATGTTGGACAATGTGGCATGTCCCCATGTCACGGCTCTGCGGCTGCTGACCCCTGTGCAGTCTGGGCTGCAAACACCCGGCAGGGCTCCACTGCCGCAGCCACCAAAGAGAGATCTCGTGCCCGTGACAGCAGAGCAGGAACGAGGAACCAACCCCGGGACAGCCAAGCATTGGCAGGGGAGGGGGCAACGCTGACAGCCCCAGCGCTGTCCCTCAGCCGCCCTCAGGGCGGGGGGAGTGCAGTGTTTAGCCCTGTCTGTGTTTGTGCACTGAGCCCTTCCCCAGGAAAAGGGGCTTGTGCTGGGATTTTGCTCCCCACTGGTGGATGTGCAGTCCCCACACTGCCCTGCACCAGCACGGACCCCAGTGGCCAGCCGAGTGCTCAGGACTGCCTGGGGACAGACTCTCATCTCGTTCCCCCCAGGTCAGCTTCCCCTGGGATTTTGTCCCCCAGCCCCTCCAGGGCTGCTGCCATCACACGTGTGAAGGAACGAGCTCCACATCTGGGATCACCGTGGCCTATTGCCACATGCATCAGCGGCTCAGAGAAGCCTCTGTGGAACACTCATGGGCACTTGCAACGTGACTCCGGGAGCACCTCGGCACAACCGCAGCCCCCACACAAGCACTGGGAGGGTGGCGCAGCCCCCCGAAGCCTGGTCCCCCCAGGGCACTCCTGCCTCCTCAGTGGGATGGGCGCCCCCACTGCCCACGAGTGCAGTCCTGTGCCTGGCACAGGCACTCCGTCTCGGGGGCAGTGGTGGGGGCTGTGTGCCCTCCGGACGCAGGGATTAGCCCCCCGCGTGTTAATGCAGCACTTTCCACGGCTGGCTTGGCTTTGAGCTTGGAGCTACACGCCAGCACGGCAGGGGCTTCGGCACTTGGCAGGGGAGGGGACAGCGCCGGGGCCAGAGCTGATGCAATGCCAGCACCAGCCTGGCCCTGCAGATGCTGCTCCACTTTCCACCCAAGACCATGGCAAGTGGGGTGAGGGTGAGGGGAGATGGAGGACCAGGAGATCTGTCCTGTACTGTCCCTGCCCCAAGCTCAGGATGTCTCCCACTCTCCTGCTCCAGTCCTTCCCTGAGAACCGAATACTAGGAACTTTGGCAGCAGAGGAGCAGCTGAGCTGCCTGGAGCAGCCCTCGTGCTGCAAGACTGTGGCTGGTTTGCACAGAACTACATGATTATGGAAGTGCTGAGCAGCAGCACATGGAGAGAACCAATGTCACCAGGCACCAGCGATGTCCAATTCTGTGTCATCTTGGACCAAGAAAACCCAAAGCAGTCCTGACAGTGTTTTCGTCAACAGCAGTACAGGATGCAAACAGGACAAATGCTCTTCGCATCACCTTCACGACCACCCGGCTGCCTCTAGAGGCATCTGCACAGCTGCCCAGTACCAAAGAGGATCTGTGGTCTTCAGCCACAGACGGGCAGAGGCCAAATGACCTCTCTGTCCAGGTGGCTCTGGCAAAGGGATGCTAAGGCACACAGCAGCTCATCTCTGGCTCAGGAAAAGGGGTGGTTTTGTTCATCATGTTGCATGAAAACACAGAAGGAAAGCAGAAGAGACATGGCATGACACGTGTGCTTAGCATGTCACAGGGGAGGCACAGGGCTGGGAAAAGGTCAGTGCAGACAGGCATGTGCACACACTCGCCTGCACTGGGAGCTCCACATCCACCTTCCTAGACTGCCCAGCACTTCTCCAAGAGTGAGCTCAAACCCTGAGCTGCCAAGGCAGATGCACAAGAGACATCACAGCCCACCTGGGAAGTGGTCCCAACAGAGTCTGTCCCTGTCCTGAGGCACCTGCAGCCCTGGACACAGCCGGCCACCAGCACAAGTGAGGCCAGGGATGCTGCTGGCACCTGTTGTGCCCAGCCATGTGCCCCAGGGCTCAGGGGGCCACGGGGGATGCAGGACAGAACAGCAGAGCAGGATGCAGTGGAGGAGCACAGGGAGATGGAGCTGAGCTGCCATCCCCTTTCCCCTGTGTCTGGCTTCCCCTGTCCCTGCCCCTGCCTGGCCCAGCATGGAGAGGTTGTGCTCGGTGGCTGTTCTGTGGATCAGGGCTTGTGGTCACATTTTTTCATTAACTATTTTTAATCCACATTTTGCCTATTCTCCGTTCAGTCTTTTCTCTTCTCCCCTCTCCAGGCAACAGAACATAAAAAAACTCTGCACCGCAGTGTGCAGAAAGAAGCGGGATTGGTGGGAAGCGCAGGAGCCGGCAGTCGGGGCGGCACTAACATGCCGAGGAGGGGTCCTGCGGGCCCTAAATTTTCCTGCTGATGCACAGACAAAATCACAGGAGCAACCACTGAATTTGGTGTGGGTCAGGACACACGCAGCAGGCGCTGCACGGGACACGGCACTGCGCTGCGGGGTGCATGGCGAGGGCTGGGCAGACAGCATGCTGTGTCCTCTGTCTGTCCAGCACGAGGGGAGCCAGGCTGACCCCCGCCATCCCTGGTCCCCTCGCCGCCTCGAGGGAAGCGCAGCGTCGGGCAGAGGGGACCTGCAGCAGCTTTGGAGATGCACTTGCAACCAGGAGGACAGCAAGGTCACATACTCGACATGTCCTGGTTAAACAAAGCCATTTACCAACACCGTGTTGACACAGCAGAGCTTGGGACAGAGTCACAAAGGGCACTCGCACCGGGCCCCTGCAACACCCAAAGAGCTTGAGGAGAGCTGGGACGGGGCAAAAGTGCCCCCTGCCTCTGCCCCTCGATGAGAGACCCACGGGCACTGCTGTGTCCGCGGCGTGAGACCCCGCGGGTCCCACCCCGACGAGGGGCTGCTCCGGGAGATGCTCCCAGCGCGTCAGAGCCCGGCTGGTTTCTCTGCCCGGGGGCTCAACACAGCCCGGGCAGCGCCCAGGGGTGCCGTGAGCCCGCCAGCAGCGTCCCTGCCCAAGGATGCCAGAGGCAGCCCCGCCGGGACCCTCAGCCCGGGACACCCCCGGCCGAGGGGCTCATCCCTCGCCGAGCCCAGCACAGCGCGGCGCCGGGAGCAGCCGCTCCGGTCTCTCGAGGCTCAAGCCGTGGCCCCGGGGATCCGCAGCCGCCACCTGAGCGCACATCCCCGCGCCGGGACGGGCGGCATCCCGAGCCCGCGGCGACGGGCGCTCCCCGCTGTCCTCCCCCCGTTCCCGTACCTGTCGGGGCTGGGCTCGCGGCGGTTCCCGGACGCATCGCGGGGCCGGCGGGGACCGGGACCGGCGCTCTCCGCCGCTCTGCCGAAAACTTTTGCCGGAGCGGCGGCGGCGGCTCGGGGGGAGGGACTGGCGCGGGGGGAGGGACCACGGGCTGGAGTCGGGACCCGCCGCCCGCTCCTCCTGCCGGCGCACGGGGGGCGCAGCCCGGTGCCCCCGCCCCNGCGGGCCGGGGGTCCGTCGCCGGGGACATTTTCCCGGTCGCAGCGTCGCTGCTCGGCCCGCGGGCACCGGACGGATCTCGACGGCGCCGCCGGGAGCCGCCTCGCCACCCGCCGCCGGCGGTGACGGGTTTGTGTCGGCCGCCGCTGTCCCGCTGCAGGTAAACACAGCGCGGGCAGAGCAACGCCCCGGCACCTCCCGACTGCCTCTGGAGCGGGGCCCGGGGAGCCCCCGGCACAAACATATTTACCTTGGCCTGTGCGGGACGCGGTGGTCACGCCTGCTGTGGCAGCGCAGGTACACGGAGATGTCCCCCCGGAGCCCACCCAGCCCAACCCCGGCTTCCCGGAGCCCCCGGAGCTGTCCCCCACCCGAGACTTCCACTGGCTGGAAGCCCAGTTGGTGTGGGCAGAGCAGCCCGAGCCCGTGCTGGGTCCTGCGGGTGCCTTGCCATTGCCAGGGGGGTCAGACCCATGCTGCTCCTCTGGAGAAGGCCCTGGCACCCATCCAGGCCAGGAGGGGACTGTGGTGCAGAGATTGGCATCCCCCAGCCCTGCCCGGGGTGGAGGCAGAGAAATACCCTGGGGGAACCCCTGCATGCAGCTGCCAGAGCCCTGGCAGAGGGCAGGGTGGCACTGGGGGGGTGGCCAGCACTGACATGGTGGTCACAGGCTGCTGCCAGCCCCAGGCTCTCCGATGCTCAGGGATAAGCAGCATCAGCACGGTGCAGCTGCAGGCACTGTGCTCTGGCCTATGCCTGGCACACACTGTCCTGGCACTGTGGCTGCGGCACAGCTTGTCTGCCACAAGTAATGCAGAGGCAAGGGTATGCACATGCTGGGAGCACAGGGCAGATGCAGCTGGTGGGGGACTGCAGCCCAGCTGGAATGTCCCTGCCACCAGCTGGCATGGACCCAAGAAGGGGTCTGTGCTGCTGGGGGGCCATGGGGGCTCTACTGCTCCCCTGCTCCACACTGGTCCCTCGTGTGGCACAGAGCGGTGCCCGCTTGCCCTGGAAGGAGGGTGGGGGTGGCCAGGGGATGAGGCACCACAGCCTGTCTGGGCAGCCCCCAGTGCGCCTTACGAGGGGAAAGCCCAGCTCCCCCTATGCTCACCTGCCCACAGCCTCAGCCAGGACTGGGCAAAAGCCCAGAGTGGCAGTGCCAGCCAGCATCATTAGGCCTCGTTATGGTGATGAGCTTTCACTGCTCTGCTGTGCCAGGCTGCCTCTGTTCCGTCCGCCAGAGCTCAATTAGTGTCACATCCAGGAGGCAGATCCTGCAGAGGTGACAGGCACCCTTGGCATGGCCCTGCCCCGGAGCTGCGGCACAGCTGAGACTGGGCACAGCTCAGCCCAGGGCTGGCCAGGGAGCCCACCCGCAGCTCCCCCTGCACAGGTCTGGCGGTGCTGGGCAGAGCAGGGTGAAGACCCCCTGCTCAGCATAGTGCCAGGAGCCATGCCTTGCTCCCCTCCCTTGGCTCTGGGGGGCTCAGCTCCCAGCCCAAGCCCTCAGCTGCAGAAAGGGAATGCAACATTCCCCCCACAAAAACAGGACAGCAGGCCCTGTGCACGTTCATCTTTATTATACATTAAGGTCACAAGTATTCCAGTTCTTTGATCCCTCAGGGCCAGCGCACACAGGAGTGCACAGGGCAGGGGGCTGGTGCCCACAGCCCCTGCACACAAGTGCAGGGCCAGGAGGCTGTGGGGGACAGGGGGTGCCCAGCCCCAGCGGAAGTGAGGCAGCATGGGGGGAAGCCCGGACAGAGAGCAGGTCTGGTATGGGCACACCCTGGGTGAGTGAGTGCTGGGTCCCCAAGCAGTCACTGCCGGGCCCTGCCAGAGCTGGGGCTGGCTGGGGCACATTCCCTGCCCTCACTGGTATGAGGCACAATCCCTGAAGAGCCCAGCGCCCAGTGGCACTGGGGAGTTTTGGCCAAGCAGAAACAGGGGGTGGGAGCCCCGGAACAAGGTGAGGGGTCCAGGCTGTACTGGCATTGGTGGGGAGCGTGAGGGGTAGAGGCACTGAGGGAGGACAGGGCCTTGCATCTACTGCCCTAAGCCCAAGCCCCAAAGCCACAGGGGCACCAACCCACTCAGCCCATGGGCTCTGTGACGAGGTACACAGAGCCAGGCAGCCAATCTCGCTCCTCCCCAGGACAGCACAGTCCTGCTCCTGGTGCACGTGAGAGACAGGGCTGAGGGGGGCAAGGACAGAACTCAAGGCCAGAAGTAGGGCAATGGGAAGACAGCAAAAACCCCCTCAAGAAATCAAAAACCAGTAGTGCAGAGGTAATGGAGATACTGAGAACGAGGGTGAGAAGAGAGTGGAGTCTGGGGGAGTTGGCCACAAGGCACATGAGTGGGGCTAAAAGGAGAGAGAATGGTGTGAGAAATGAAAAGAAGGGTTTGTTGTGAGTAAGTGGAACAAAGTAGTTAATAGAGTTTGGGACTAAAAGTTAAGGTTTAAAGTTCTAAGGTTTTACACTTTTTTGACTGTTCAGGTTATATTGGTTATATGGGGGGGGGGAATTTGGCTTGCAGGGGGCCAGGCGCAAAAGGTGTGAAAGTCTGTTAGGATGGGCAGACAGACTGACGGCACTGCCAGGGAACCTCGGCTGGTGATAGGGCAAGAGAGGGTGTCCGGCTGGACAAACAAGAGTGAATGGAGCAGTTAAAATCAACCAATAAAAGGACTATGCCAGTCAGAGATTGAGAAATGGACAAGTAACATCCAATCGGGCTGTGGATCAAAATGGACCAGTGAGAAGACAGGGGCAGGGTGAGGACACTATAAATGTCACAGCCTGCGCCTCGTGGGTGTGCTCCCCTGTGGAAACACTGTGGTGAGGCACCCTGCACGTGCAGCTCTCCAATAAATCTTTGCTTTGCTTTTACTTGAATCCGTCTACTGGAAATTTATGAAGTGATTTTTTCCACAAATGGTTCTGGCCCCAGAGAGAGGTTCCGGTATTTTGAGGGTGACCCACATGCTCATCCCCCTGGGTGAGGCAGGGTCCCATCCCTCCACGTCAGGTGGTCACTTTGATCCCAAAATATTTGCGCAGCTGCTCCAGGAAGAGAAAAGTGAGAACAGTCTGAGGAACAAGCCGGACAGCAGCAGGAACAAAGCCCTGGAAGGGGACAGCAAGAAGGGAGAGAGAGTTAGCACGTGCCTGGCCGTGGTGCTGCTGGCAGCAGTATAAGCAGGCAGGCATGGGACACCACGGGCTGCGCACACAACATTGTTGCAGAGCAGGAACTGCTGCACCACAGCCACCACAGGGCACAAGGGTCTCAGCATCACATGCCAACCCCTGCGCTCTACACATTGGTGCTGGCACCTGCGCTCCCATTTGGGAGCTTGATGGGTGCAATAGAGCTGCAGCTGCAGTGTCTGAGCCCTGGCAAGGCCAGGGCCTGTGGTACCCCGGGGCCAAGCTGGGGTCTGGCAGATGAAGGCCTGACAGAGGAAGCAACCAGGCTGCCACAGCAGAGCCTGGAAGGCCACTGCCCCATGACTGTTCTGGATGGCAACTCCCAGCCTGGCCCACCCCACACATCCCCAGTTGGGTACCTTGTAGAAGGCGAAGGGTCCAAGCTTGGCAGTTTCTATGGTACAGTGGACAATACCCTGGGGTAAGAGGGCAAGAAATAATGTGGGAGGGGCCAGGAGGCAGAGGCTTGTGTGTAGAGAACAGAGGACAGGCAGCAGTGAGGTGGGCAGGGTGGGTGACTCACCCTGTACTCCCCGTGGGAATTCATGAGGCGGGTCTTGAGCACATCTAGGGGCTGGCACAAGAATGTGGCACACCCGCCCTGCAGAGAATCAATGGAATCAGAAGACCCCAGTACCACCGACTGCTGCGGTCACTGGAGAGACCCAGAGCCACATCTGGGCCCAACCCCAGGCCAGGAGCCTCCTGGAGCCACTGTGCCCAGCCCTGCTCAGTCCAAGCCTGGAGCAGTGGTGCTGGCAGCCCCAGTCTGGCAGCCTGAGCCTGGCTGCAGGAAAACCAAGCCCCGACCCTGCCCCCCTGGCCCCAGCCCTGCTCACTGCGATGGAGCTGGACAGGAAGTGAGTGAAGATGTTGTCTGACAGCACCCCAGTGGCAAGAACCAGCTGCTTGGCCTGGTCATAACAGGAGAGCTGCAAAGACACTGTAGATCAGTGACATGCTCCCCTTCCTCACCACACCAGGGATCACCCCAGTCCCTGCACCAGGCACCTACTGCCCAGCAGAGCTGTCCTACCTGCCCAATGGTGACAAGGGCCCCACGGAAGGATGCCGCAGTAGCTCCTGAGAAGAGTTTCTTCAGGCCCTCTGTGGAGGGACAGATCGAGATCAGCACAGTCCTGGGCCATCACTCACACCCCATTCCACATGGAGCCTTCTTCCAGCTCAGGCTGTGTCCTGAACCCCTTAAACACCTCTCCTTGTAACACATCACAGCAAACAGGCTGCAGGATAGGGGAGTACTTAAAAAACAGCCCAACCTCCTCCCTGCTTCTGCTCATCCCTTGTCCCATCTGCTCCACCCTCCTGTGCTTTTCCATCACAGCTCCCGGCAGGTTTCCCTTTCCCACCAAGTATGGGCAGGCTGTCGGGCCCTGCTAGACCCAGTCTGGCCCCCGCCCCAGACCGTGTGATGGTGCCAGGCTCTGCATGCCCCTGGGCTCCCCAGCCGCAACGGCATCCGTCAGCCCCTCTCCCTGCCCCGGCTAGGTGAACCTCCTGGGTCAGCCTTGCCCCAACTTCCCGGTGTCTGTGAGGATACTGGAGTGGGCTCACCCAGCCGGCGGGCACGGTCTCACCTTCTCGGAGGACACGGTACATGCCGTCCAGGACATGGGAATAGCTGGAAGGAGCAAGAGGGGATGGGGTAAGGACCCGAGGCTCCCCAGCACGGCCGCGATCCAGACCCCGCTGCCTCCGGTACTGGCGCCGGGGCCGCGCCGCCGGTGCGGTGCTGCCACCCCGTGGCCACGCGGCCCCCCGGTCCCGGAGCGCCGGACCACCGCCCTGCTGTCCCAGTCCTCACGGCCCCCCAGACGACCCAGCCCTCTGCCTCAGCGCCCCCGGGAGCCACGGCCCCATTCACCTCAGTCCCCCACTCACTTGCGCCGCTGAGCTGGCGGCTGCTTCATGTCGTTCTGCATCCTGGAAGGCAGAGCATCACAGGTGAGGGGGGGTCAGTGCCCCGCTGTCTCCCCCAGCACCAGGGCCCCCTGTCTAGAGCTGTGGGATTGTGTTGCCTGTTTGCAAAGGAACAAGAACGCTGCCTCCAGCCCCACTACCCCTGCAAGGGGCTGTCACCAAACAGCATAACAGCTCCGGTCATCCTGAGCACAGAGCTCCTGGGCCACTGACTCGGGGCAGGCTGGCTAGGGGAGATGTTGGGAGCACCCCAGCACTCCCCACCATCCCAACTGCTGTTGTGCACCAGCCGTGAGCTCCTGTCACACAGACAAAACCGACCTGACGTTCACCATGTCAGCTGGGGTTCCCACGAACCCGCCTGTGAAACCTGTGGCAAAAGAACAGCTGTGTCAGGGGAGTGTCCCACCTGAGTGAGCCAGGGCCAAAGGCCCCATCGCCTGGCTCACCTCCTGCTGCAGCCATCAGCACTTTCTGGTAGAAAGGGGGTGGCCCCTGGCTGCCCTGGCCCAGGTGCTTCTTCGCAGTCTCATAAATGCCAAAGCGAGTCAAGGAATATGTCATCTGGAGGACAGGGAAATGAGCAGCTGTTCCTTGGGCACAGGGCAGTCCGTCAGCTCCTGCATGCACAGCAAGGGCTCTACAATGGCCTTGGGGGCCCAGGGGCCACCAGGGCACAGTGGCAACTCACCTGCCGGCACAGCGAGGCACTGAGCCCATTGTAGAGAGCCAGGAAACCATCAGTGCGGATCACATGCTTTGCCATCCCCATCATCCGCATCTTCACCTCCTGCTGTGTCTGCAGGTGGACCTGGGGCAGAACGCAGCAGTGTCAGTTCAGCACCAGGCTGGGCAAGAACGAGAGTGCATCACGCAGCAGAATGGGCACGAACATGAGCATGTGTCAGGCTAACATGTCAGCGCACATGCAGGAGCCAAAAGCAATAGCTCAAGGCTCCCCAAACCTAAGCAGGGCTCAGAGACTGGCCAAGTTTTGGCCCAGTCTGGCATCAGAGAGTGGAGGTGGTGAGGGAAGTGGAGTGCCCAGGCGCCTGTCCACAGCCCTTCCCAGGCCCTGCCCTCAACACTAGACTCCAAGGCGAGGGGTGGCACCTGCTCCTCCCAGAAGGGCCCTAGACCAACTCAGGGTGGGAGGTCCAGCAGCACGTGGGAGAGTGAGCGTGCAGCATGTGTTTGGACAGAGGGACACAGCCAGGTCAATGCAGTCATGGCCACGCAAGGCAGGCCTCTGGAGCCGCTTCTGAATCGCAGAGGCAGGAAGAGAACCCCGCAGCTGGCCAGACGCTCTCCTTCCTGCCTGCAGCAGCTCAACGCTTCCCACCAGGGGCAATGTGTGGCAGCAGGAGGCGTGGGGGGCAGGCTGGGACACAGGGAAGCTGTGTCAGCTGGTGCTGGAGCATGCTCTGAGTGCTGCAAAGACCATGTGTGGGTCAAAGATCCCAGGAGATAAGGAGAGCAAAGGGCCACTGTCAGGAGACCAGGCCTGGGTCCTGCCACAGAAGGCCGGGCACAGCTGGGCTGTGGGACACACCACAGGACGCTGGGAACAGCCACTGCCTCCCACGCAGGGCAGCAGCAGGGGTGCAGGGGCCTGCCTTCAGCGCTGGTTAGGGGATTTTGAATGTCACGGACGAGAGCTTGTGGTGTGTAGGGCAGCTGGCTGCAGGCAGCCTGGGGCAGAGGAAGCAGGCAGGCAGAGCTATGCTGCCATGCACTCTGCTGCCTGCAGTTCCAGGCTGCAGGAAGGGCAGATAGACAGGCAGGGGAAGGGCTGGCCAGGCTGTGGTTACTGACACAGCCAGCAGCCTGTGGGCGGCCAGTGGTTGTAGAGAGCCGGCCCAAGGGCACAAACACTCTCAGGGCTGGCTGGCTGGGGCCTCTCGCTGCGGCCAAGGTCCAGAGGTGCAGTGAAGTGCCCTTCGTCCCCTGTCCTGCTGGACCCTGAGGTCTCTTGTGCCTCCCCAGGCCTGGCACCAGCTCCTACTGCAGGGGAGCTCTGGGCCAAAGGCAGATCCACGTTCAATATTCAGACATGAGCTCTCTGGCAAAAACAACCAGCTGGGCTGGGCTGCTCACAGCCCTGGGCACTCAGGGGCTGCACATCCGCAAGGGACAGCATGAGGACACAGCCCAAATGTCACACCTATCACACTGGCTCAGAGACAGACTAAGAGGCATGTGCCAGACTAATTCCCCTTCTTAGCGCCTTGCCAGGGCATCCCACACAAGCTCCCATGGGCTGGCAGCCATCTCCGCTGGGCAGACAGGGCCAGCCAGGCATGGCAACAGACTGAACACTGGGGGAGGTGGCATCCCCTTGCCAGGGCTGGCTTCTCTCCTCTCCTGTGCCCGTGCCCAGGACATCTTCCTGTCCCTCCACACCATGGGGTGGGAAGGGGCTGTCTGTCCCGGCCTCACTCATGGGCACAGCCCTGGGCAGGGTAGGCCCTGGCCTGGGCTGGCACTCCCGCTCCCCGCCCGCAGCCTGCCCGGCTGCCAGGCTTGTTGCCACTTGGCTGGCGCACAAGGCTCCGGGCAGCGCTGGCATTTGCCCCATCCATGGGTGCTGGCAGCACAGGGCTGCGCGTGGTGCCCTTTGTGCAGGAGTGAGTATGCCAGGTCATCCACGGCGCCTAGGTGACATCTTGGCCGGAGGGCTCAGAGCCCAGTGGGACAGTGTCCAACACCACCAGCCCTGGAGCTACTGCCGTGCTTGGGCACGGCCGGCCAAGGCATCCTCCACAGCCCCCAAGGCAGGCACCCCAAGCTCCCCAGACTCAGCCCCACACATCTGCCCCTGGCCCTGGACTGGGTCTGTGACCCCTCAGCCGTGTCCCTGGGCCCCAGGGCTGCCTCCCTCCTCCCTGAGCCCCGGGCCATCCCTGCCCAGCGAGTGGCACATCAGCCCCTCAGAACCAACCCCTGGCAGCTGTTTCCCTGGTCCTCTGCAGCTGCTCTCCGGCCCTGCAGTCACACTGGGACCATCACAAGTGTTCTCTATCCCCTCACAGTTGTTCCAGGAGCCTCAGAGCAGCTTTCTGGATGCCCAGACTAGCTCCCCATCCCCTCAAAACCATTCCAGGAAACTCACAGTCACTGCCAGCCCCCTTAGAGACATTCCCTGTCCCCTCAAAGTCGCTCTGGGACCCTCTCAGCCGCCCTCCCTTCCCCCCTGCTTCCCTCGCAGGCAGTTCACTCACAGCCGGTCCTGCTGCCGCTCCGGGATCCTCAGACCTGCTCCCCGTCCCCTCACAGCCTCTCTGGGACTCTCACAGCTACTCTCGGCACACTCAAAGCCCCCCATCCCCAGCAGCCATCCCCTCGTCCTTCACCCACTCTGGGACCCTCACACCGCGGATCCCCAGAGCGGCTCCCCAACCCCTCGCAACCTCTCATGGCACTCTCGCAGCCACTTCCAGTGGCTCGGAGCCACGCGCTGTCCCCTCACAGCGGCTCAGGAGCCCCCGGCCGGCTCTCCGTCCCCTCACAGCCCCCTGCCC
>VWZG01013167.1:322252-342303 GCA_013396735.1 Grallaria varia
GGGCGGCGGGCAGCGCCGCGGGCAGCACCGCAGGCAGCACCGCGGGCAGCATGGCGGCCCCGAGCACAGCGAGCGCCCCGCCCCGCTCCCGGCGCGCCCCGCGCGGCGCCCCGCACAGCCAATAGCGGCGGCACGGCGCTCGGCACCGCAGGGGCGGGCAAGGTCAGGCAGCTTGGAAAGCAAAGTCACTTAAATAAACCCATTACTAATTGTAATTACCAGTTCTAAAAAAGAAGGAGGAAAAAGAGATTTCATTTCTGGAGGAAGAGAAATTCTGTCCTCTCCAGAATGGTTGGAAGGACAAATGGTTATTTTTCTGCACTGTGCACCACGGAGACTTTCCGCTGTGCCTGTTGCAACCGGACTTGCCTATCTCACATCAGCCTTTTCAGCCACCAGCGCACTTGGCAGCATGCGTGGGTAGAGCCCTTCCCAAATCTTCGGTCGCAAAGCCTGGCCATGATGATAATGACACCATGGTTATAGCAAAATTAAAACACAATCAACCCAAATTAAAAAGAAGTCTGAAAACATTGTCATTTTACCTTTTTCACCTCCACTAATAGCATGAACCCATTCCAAGGCTCCATAAAGCTTAATAATTTAGGGGGCTCTACCTACAGCAAAGAAACATTCTGCAGAGAGGCTAATTGACACTCTAGGGAGGACATTCATGAGGCCAAAGCTCAATGTGAGTGGAAGATGACCAGCACTGCAGGGGATGGTAAAAAGGTCTCTGTGCTCTGGTGCACTGGTACGACCTGGCCGTCGGTGGGATACCAGGACAGGCCCCCCCGCCCAGCACATGAGGCCACAGGTAGTTCCATCACTTTATTGTCACTGTTCACGCTCGGACTCCCCCGCAAGGGGCAGGGATAGGGACAGGCCTGGCCCGGCGAGAGGCCCTGGGAGGGTGCTGCAGGGAGCGGGACTCAGCAGGGACAGGGGGAAGCTGGCACGGGGGACCGGGCAGGGCTGGAGCGCTGCTCCCTCCAGGCCCACGGCCACAAACCCCAGGGAAACAGGAGGAACTGGCCGAGCTCCTGCCCGGTCCCAAGGGCTGCCAGTGGAGAAACATGGGAAGGGAGTGGATAAACCAGGGGCAGAAGCCCCGGGCGCAGGGGTCTGTGCCCCTGCCGCTTGGTCCCCAAAGCCAGTGATGGGAGCCCGTGGCCCCCCTGTCCCTTGACACGGGGCCAGGGAGCAGGAGAAGCAGTCGAAGTACAGAGTGATTCTGGATAAGAGTAGTGTTACACAGGACTCCCAGGGTCCCCCATGCCCTGTGGCTACCATCAGTCAAACGAGATGAGCTGGGCCTCTCCGCTGCCTGGGGGCTGCTGCACGGGGGCAGGCGCTGGCGGGGGCTGCTGCTGGGGGGGTCCCCCGGCTGGGGCCACCTGCAACACACAGGGCAGCTTCATTAGCATGTGGCTGTCTTAGAACACATGCCCCACTGGATCCTGACCCCAGGGCTGGTGGCACGTACCTGTTGGTAGAGGGGCTGCTGCCCAGGCATGTAGGACTGCTGGGCGGGAAGGCTGCTCAGTGCTGCGTCCTGGCCTGGCAGGGCAGACATGAGTCCCTGCAGGAGCGAAGGGGTGGGTGTCAGAGGGGCCAGAGGACACGCAACGCCCGTGGGGCAGTGGTGACAGACCCCAGTCTCTGCCAGGCCTCCTTCAGGATGGCTCCATAGACTGGAGCCCACCCGCACCTACCCCCTCATGTCCAAGCAGGAGCGCTCACCTGCATGCCGTAGGGCTGGTAGCCCATGGAGACGGACTGGCTGCCCATGTAACCCATGGCACCCGACTGGGGGGCCTGGGAGATGGCCGGGATGCTCTGGGACTGTGAGGCTGCGCTCTGCGGGGAGAGGCTGGTGAGAGGCACCACAGGCAGCGATGGCTCACGTCTCCAGCCAAGGCCCCAGAGTCGGGGACTGGCGCCGACCCCAGCCCACTCCCACAGCAAGAGCAGATCCAGAGATCTGAGACCAACCAGGCCATCCTCCCTCCAGCTCAGAGATCCCATTACAGAGATGGGGTACATTGCCCCAGCACCCCCCAAACCCCTCAATCCTCACCCCAGCCAGCTGCAGGCTGTTCTGCCTTACTTGCCTGGTAGCCCTGTGTGGGCGTGGGCTGGTAGGAGGAGTACGCCGGGGTTGTGGTGGGCACTGCTGTTCCCTGCTGAGCCCCCTGCCCACTGCCAGCCCCCGGCTGGTACATGTAGGCATTCACCATGCTGGGATCTAGGCAGAGAGAGCAGAGGTTGGAGCAACCACCTTGGCCTCACTCCTACTCCCATGGGATGAGCTGCCTGACCTACCAGTCCCGGTGACAGGCATGGCAGTGTATGGCCCTGTGCCCCCCTGAGCAGCCTGGTTCATGTACACGCTGTGCATCGGAGAGCCCTCCACGGAGCCAGCTGGGCTGAAGGTACCAGGGAAGCTGGTGGGCCCAGAGGGTTGATAGATCACCCCGCTGGCTGCAGGCATGGCCTGGAGCTGGTGGAAGAAGGAAAGCCAGCCTTAGGCCACAGCCTCTGGGACCAGGCAGGAGGGTTCCTGGCCCAGCAGCTGTACCTGGGCATAGGGCAATGAGAAGGCTGGCATCTGGGCTCTCATCTGGATGGTCTGCTTCTGCTGCTCCAGGCGAAGTTGCCTCTCCTTCTCCTGCTCCTGCAGTCGCTGGATGGCCAACTGACGCTGCATCTCCAGGTACTCCTGCAGGAACAGGGCTGTGATGACTGGGAGCCAGGACACTACAGATCCCCTTCCACCAGGACAGCCATCCCTGCCAGCGATCCATGGTGCAGGCAGGCAGGGAATACCCTGGACACACTTCTCTGCCTCACCTGCTTCTTCTGCCTCATGATTTCCAGCTTCTGGGCCAGCTGGATCTGGCGCTGCCGCTCTGCCTCCTCGGCTGCACGGCGCAGCTTCTCCTGGTGCTCCTCCCGCAGCGCGTTCAGAGCCCCACGTGCATCCCGGATCTGGGTCAGCTTGTCCTGCAGGCCTTCGTAGTACACTGGGGAAGGAAGGGAGAGCCTCAGGGACATGGGGACAGAGCACATGGACCTCCCTGCACAAGCCTCCAGAGAGGCTGCATCACAGGAATGCCAAACTGCAGCACTGGGAAAGCCCCGGCAGTCCCACGCCCAGGGCCAGCAGCTCCCCCAGCTCCCACGCACGCCTGCGCTCATCCAGCTGGTTAAGCAGCTCCAGCAGCTGCGGATGCATGTTGTTGATGGACTGGAAAAGGGACAACACAGCGGAGTCATTGGTGATGCTGCGGCCTCGCATGTGGTTGCTCTTCATGCGGTTGACGAATGTGGTGACCGCGTTCTGCAGCGCCTTCAGGAACTGCTCATGGTTCTCCTCGGACTCGCCATTCTGGTACTGCTGCTGGAAGGAAGGGCAGGGCAGCTAGTCAGCCATCACCCCCAGTGCCGAGAGCCAGTGGCCAGCCTGCAGAGCCAAGGAGTCGGGTGCTTCTTCCCCCGGCAGGTGCCAGACCCAGGCCCAGGCCCTCTCTTACCTCAACCACCCCAAGTGGCGGGGGGTGGGCTTCCCCAGGCTGTGCAGCCGGGTCTGTCAGGGACAGGGGTGCTGATGGTGTAGGGCTCTTGCGAACCTCCTCTTGTTTCTTCTCCCAGTAGTTGCGGTTCAGGTACCGAGCCAGCTGCCAGAAAGAGAAGGAAGATGAGCATCGCTGCCTCATGGGAGCGAGCCTGTGCCACAGACCAACAGGGCTGGGATCCTTACCTCTGGGTCAATGTCCTCAGCCAAGGGAGCAGAGGAATTCTGGAAAGAGACAAACAGGGAAATGTAGTTCAGAGAAACCAGAGACCCCCAGGTCCCACACAGATGTCTGGGCTGGACGTGGCCATGTATGACCACTGGTGCTGACCACCAGTGAGAGCCTCAAAGGGGACTTGCGGTGCAGCTGCAGGAAGGAGCAGAGGCACCTAACTGCCAGCTAGTAACAGACCCTCCTGCTCACAGTGAAGGAGGAAGAGCTTGAATGGGGCAAATATTTTCCCTCAGAATAGGATTAAATTGGACGCAAGCAGGGTAGACTAAGGTTTGGGAAGTGGCCTGTGTCCACCAGCTCACACTCAGGGTTTCCATGGACGTACCACGGGTGGGGAATAGAGTGTGCTGACCGGGGGAGCCGATGATGTGACAGGTGTGGGCTCAGCCTTAGGGTACATGGAGTAGGTTGTTTTCTGCCTCTGCAAAAGAGAAAATTGCCAACTCAGGGACTGCCCAGACTCCTTCAAACCCACTGCAACACAGCCCATGCCTGGCACTGCTTGCACCCTCTCATTCCACAGGCCGTGCACATCACTCATGCCAAGACATGTCCAGAGATATGTTATGGCCCAGCTCACTTGGGCTGAAGAGTAATGACCCCTCCCAGATCCCAGGAGTGCACAAACCATTCTTTCCTTCTCTTCGGCCTCTGACTGAGACAAGGCAATAGCCAGCTGAAGCTCCTCTTCCTCTTGCAGAGCTGTCTCATCACGCTTTGGAGGCAGCTGGAATGGAAAGATGAGAAGGCGGTCAGTAATGGGATCAACAAGCAGGTCAGGATCACCAGATCACCTACAGGGCAGCTGCTTACCTGGGACTGCTGAGAAAGGGGGCTGGTCAGGTACTCAGGAGGCAGTTCGGAGGTGGCAGAAGCTTTACCCTCAGCCTTTCTGTAGTGAGAGATGACAGTGTGGACTGAACCACCGCTTTGCACCAGAGCCCCAGCTCTGCACAACGTTCCAGTGGCAAACCCTACCCCAGGGAAGGAAGGGAGCCCAGCCCAGCCTGCATGGCCTGGGCAGGGCCCTCGCCCTGATCAGCAGGGAACTGGCTCGACACCATGCTTCCCCCTCACAGTCCCAGCTCTTTCAGGCAAACAAACCCACCACAAAGGGTACTGACTTGTTGAGATGCTCATAGCAGGGCTCACAGACTCTCACTTCCTTCTCAATCCCAAACTTGGGGATAGTGGAATACTTGGAGGAGCATTTCCCACAGAATATCTGCCCACAGGCCCGGCAGTGATGCTGTGAAGGACAGGAAACATGAGTGTGGTGGCAAGACACTCCTTCATTAGACAACACCACCCAGAAACTCTCAGCATTTTCCTGCCAGCAGCCAGGGAACATAGTCTGTCCCCAACAGATTTCCATGCAGAGTCCTGCAGGGAGCTCTGCCAGTCCCAAGAGCTGTGCAGGGTCAGAAAACCCAGAGGGGTAGGAGCAGCACCCACCTTCCGTGTCACAACACCAAACTGCACTCGGCACCTGTGACACTCCTCAGCATCCACCCAGTCCGGAGCCTGTCAGGGTCAAGGGAAGTTGTGTAAGCAGGGGATAGAGCATTGAAGAGAGCACTTGCACTGGGTCTTTCAGGAGCTCTAATGGCTAACAGGGCTCTTGTGCACAGGGAAGACTGGAGGTCCTTCAGCTCAACAGGAAATATTAATCCCCATAAGTTATCCCCTCTTGTGCTCCTTACAGACTGTGACACTTTCCCAGTTAGCACAAGACTCTCTAGGAATGTGTCTGCACAGTGTCACTTCTGCAACGCCCTGCCACGTTCAGTCTGCCAAGATGCTGCCAGGCCATCAAGAAAGGGGAATGATCGGACTGACTCCCTGTCCTGGTCAGTTCTCCCAGCAAGGTCTCCAATCCGCACGAAATGGAGGAATGCAAGACCTGCAGGTTTGGCAGGGAGAGAACAGGAGAGCAGGTCTGTCCTGCAGTGCCAACTCCCCCACCACACAGCTCACCCTCTCGGCAGCGAACATGGCATCGCTCTCCTTGAACTCCGGGAAGACATGACCTGCAGGAGAAGCAGAGTCCAATTGTGAGAGGAATGCTCTAGCAGAGGGAGGCCTTGGTGGTGCTTGCAACCTCATGCTGTAGGTGCCAGGACAAACGTCAGATCCAGCCCAGCACCACCTCCTGCCCTGACTGATATCTCACTCTGACACACCAACATCAGTCTCCTCTCAGCCTCTCTCAAGACAATCCCCAATTGTTTTCCTTACACACCCATAAGGGACATCAGGAACCTCTGGATAAAGCTTCTTATTTCTCAAGACCTTGAACTGAGCATGGGGGGATAAAAAGCGCACTGCATGGACAGGTAGGGCTGTGAGTCTCAGGCCAGAGTGTGGCAACACCGGCTTAGTGGGACTGGCCCTCCAGGCTCTGCCACTGCCCATGGAGGTTCTGGTGCACAGGATGCAGAGGCACCAGCATGTCCCTGTCCTTAAAGGGGACACTGCTGTACTAAGACAAGAGGGAAAGTGTCACTCTGTCAGAAAGGGGGAGTGTGAACCCATCCTGGCTGCAGGAATGACAGCCTGAGAGGAAGGAACTGCCCCGCAGCAAATCCCTCCCCGGAGGACATGCTGACTTGCTGCCATTCTCCCCACAAACATTTGCAGCTCCTGCTTTTCAGGTCTCCCTGCCAACCCTGAGCTGCTGGTTGGGCTGGAGGCCCAGAGCAAGGCAGCCATAGGGACCACGGGACTGTTCCATCTCTGCAGTGGGATTCAGTCACCCCGAGGGGTTTGTGGGTATCAGGCAGCAAGGAAAAGCTCAACGCTGCAAGTCCAGATTTTGCTCACACCAGGCAGGTCCTGCCAAGGCTCCTGCAAAGCAGAGCTTCTTGGCCAGCTGTCCCCCAACCTGTGCCCACAGTCCTCACCTTCAACCTTCATTATCTGATAAGTGTCCTGCACCACCTTGTACTTGGGCTCGTTGCGGAAGGCGTGAGCCCAGGCCTGGATGAGGTACAGGATCTTACTGCGGACACTTGTCTCCACTTGCCTCTGCACAGGAAGGGAGGAGAAAAAAAAATATCTGAGAAAAAGCCCCTAAAGCCCATAGGATGGTGTGAACCCTCCAAAGAGAAGCCACAAACACCAGGCAGGAAAGAGAAACTTTAGAGTACTCGGGAGAGGCAAGAGCTGTCAGAAACCCACAATGAGGACAAAGAACAGCAAGGATGACAGACTCCTTCAGCTGCCCCACTGCCCCCCTCCAGCACAAACAAAACCTCCTTTGGAGCAGCACAGACCAACTGAACAGGGCTGTGGCCTCCATGCTTTGAGCAAAGGACCAGGGCAAGGCGCAGGGGAACTGGGGATGCAGGAGCTCAGCCCACCCAGCAGCTCCCCCTCACAAGAGCTGCTCATCCCACACGCAGAACATCCCACACTCAGAACATGGCAGGACCTTCAACTGGCCAGGACAGCCTGCCTTGCCTGGCCACTGACAGTGCTGCGGGGGGCTGGAGGGTGGCAGCACCTCCAGCCCAGCAATACTCAAAGCCTCCTCAGAATGTGACACAGTGAGGACAGCTGGGTCACCTGCCCTTTGGAGGCAGGAGCAATGGTATCACAGTTCCAGGAGCTGTAGAAAACTTGGCAAACCTGTTCTGACCTCAGCCAGCCTTGGAGCTGCCCTGTCATCAGCTGCTCAAGTCATTGCATCCACATGACTGGCTGCTCCAGAAATCCCCCAGGAAGCACAGGAGCATGTCAAGCTCCAATTTCAGCCAAGAGCTCAGTCTACACACTGTGACTTACTGAAAATTCCTGGAGGTCCAACTTCTAGAAGATTTGGCAAAATCCTGCATTTCATACATGTCACAGCCCCAAACTTCATCAGAACTTGAACTGTTTTATCAGCATTGGGTATTCACAAGCAGCAAACTTACATGTGTGCGAGGAGAATGGGGCAGTTATGAAACTTCCGAGGTAGGCAAGGACTGAGAGAACCACAAAATCCCTAGACCTCATCCAATCTCCTCAGCCCTTGAAGTGGCTGCGCTAGCACACCTGGCTGTCCCATTGAAGCAGTGTTCCCTCCTCAGGAGAAGACCCCGCACAGAGACTGAGTCAGCCCTAACAGGAAGGTGACAGGAGAGACACTGCCCGGTGTGCAAGGTGACAGGGCTAGCACAGCTCATCTTCCAAGGATCTGGGTCATCTGGCTGTTTCTTTCTGGTGGAAGACAGCAGGTCTAAGCAAGGAACAGCACGACACTAACAAGCTCTTGTCTGGGCATTGCTGTTCTGAGCTGGAATCTGGAGACAGGAGTTCTCATTTCCACTTCATTCCTGGAATTCTCCAGTCCAAGGATACACAGAACTCCTGCTGGCATCAGACTGGTGGTAGCTTGTGACATCTTGTCAGTGCCAGCAGCCAAGGTCACATCCTGCAGAACTCCTGAACAATTCCACAGACTGGTGAAATGGTCATGACACAGAAGAAGCTCCTGTTGGTTTTTCCTTTACTGCTTTACCTGCCCATGTGTCTCACTGATCTACGAGAGGGAATTCACCTCACCACTGCCCAGGTCCTCGATGCAGGTGCCAGGCCATCACCCGGTTTCCTTTGCTGTCCCAAGCCAAGTGTTGCATCCAAGAGCATTTAGCATGGGATGCCCCAGGCCCCTGCAGCACATTCCTGCCAGTCCACAGCACAGCCAAACCTCTGCTCCCACCACATCTCCTCTCCCCAGAGACCCTTCTTCACTCCCTATACTCACCCCTTCACACCACGATAGTTTGCTCTTTTCTGGACAGCCTTGCTAGGTTCCCTTCTGTTCCTTACTCAAAGGGAATGCAAGCGAGGACACTCACATTTCCTCCTGCTGGTGCTTTTCCAGAAAAAAAAAAAATACAGAAAAATAAATTGATTTACCTTGAGTATTTCCTTCAGCTCCTCCATGGTCTGTTTATTGGCCACCTCATCGTGGACTGTTTGGCCACAGTTTTTGACCACTGACTCCATGACCTGCAAGGGCCAAGAAGAACATCAGCCCATGGTTTCTTGCCTCCTCTGCGACCCGCAGTGGTCCCAGGACATGTTACAGCCTGAACACAGGACACTATTTAAGCAATAAGGCACACTGGGGCCGTGTCAATCCACACCCTATGCCAGGAACCGGCTGCCTTTCAGCTCCACAGGGGCGCAGGGGCCTCTGTTCTGTGGAGACCAACCCCAGGGACTGCGGACCAAGTCCCAGCTTTGCCTGTTCCAAGCCAAGACAGACTTCAAGCACGAAGGCCCTGGCCTGATCATCCCAAAACCTCTGTGCCAGAGCCAGGAGCAGGCTGGCTCCACGCCGCAGGCAGGGACGCTGTGCAGGCTGAAGGCAGGCCAGGCCCCTGTGGTGCTCCTGCTCGGTGCTGTTACCTCCAGCGCGTACAGGGCCACGTGGGGATTCTTGTCGTTCACCTTCTTCTTGATGGCATTGACAGCATATTTCGCTCTGGGTACGGAAGAGAAGACACATCCTCAGGGGATCAAAGATCTGGGGGGAGATCCCACGTGCTGCTGACAACCCACCAACACCCACTCTGGCACGAGGGCATGGTTAGCTCAGGGGTACACAATTCCCTGGGGGAAACTGGGAAGCAATAAGCATATTGAAGCTTGAGTTTCCCTGAGGATTTCAGGCCAGGGGTAATCTGCAGCCCCTGAGGTCTGGGAGGCAGGTCAGCACATCGAGCTGTGACGTACAGCCCTTCTGTTGCCCTGCTGGAAGGGGATAACGGGACACGGGCTGGTAGAGCTGCGACCCCCGAAGGGTCGCACGGGAGAGCTGTGCCCACCGTGCGTCCAAAGCCCAGTAGCACTCACTGGGTGTCTCCCTGACGGATCATGTCGCAGATCTGCAGGATGGATTCCCAGTCTGTCTCCAGCAGGAGCTGGCTCGTGGCCTTATCTGCAAGGCACAACCCCAGGGTGCTGCCGTGAGCGGCTGCTCGCCCCGGCCCCGCCACCGCCGTGTCCGCGGTGCTGCCCCGAGCCCCGGGGACAACCCGCGATGCCTGCCGGCCCTCCCTCTCCTTTGACACACCCCGCTCGGTACCCTCGGCCCCCTCGCTGCCGCTCCTCCCGGCCGGCACCGAGTGCTGACCCGGCCCGGCCCGCGCCCCGGGCCCGCCCGCTCCCAGGGCCGATCGCGGTGGACCCCGGCCCGGTGGAGCGGCGCGGCCCGGCCCGGCCCGGCTCCCGCCCCGCGCCGGTACCGAGGAGCCGCTCGAAGGTGCCGCCGCCTCGCCCCATGGTGTCCGCCCGCTTCCGCCGGGCCGGGGCCGCCATGGCGGCGGGGCGCTGCCCGCCCACGGTCCTGCTGCTGGGGGCGGCGGGCGGCGGGAAGAGCCTCCTGGTGCGGCGGCTACGCCATATCCGCGGGCACGGGGGCACCGGGAGGCACCGGGGGGGCACCGGGGAAGCATCCCTCTTGTGGGGGGCCCGGGCCGCCCCTTCCCCTCGCACGCGTCCTTAACGCGCGGCACAGCTGAGCGCTGAGCAGCCCGCGGAGCTGGGCGAGCCCCCGGCCACGCTGCCCACGGTACGCGGGGCGCCAGGGGCGGCGGGGCGGGCACGGCCAGGGCCCCCCATGGCGGCGGGCACGGGCCCCCATCCCGGCGCTCTCCCGCAGGTGGGCACCAACCTGACGGACCTGCGGCTGCCGCGGAGGGTGACGGTGCGGGAGCTGGGCGGCTGCATGGGCCCAATCTGGCCCAGCTACTACAGCGAGTGCAGCGCGCTGCTGGTGAGCGGCACCGGCGCCCCGCGGCATTGCCCTCCGAGCCCGGCTTTGGCCCGGCCCGGGGCTGCTTCGGCACACCCGCACCCCCTTTTCCCTTCTCCCCCTGCAGTTCGTGGTCGATGCCTCCAACCCCACCCAGGTCTCCTCGTCCTGCATCCAGCTGCTCTCTGTCCTCTCGGCGGAACCGCTCGCCTCCGTGCCCGTCCTGGTCCTCTTCAACAAGATGTGAGGAGGGGGCTCAGCCTGCAGGGTGGGGGTGCCCTGGGGCAGCAGCTGCATTTTGCTGCACTGCCCAGGCTGGGGAGCCCCGAACTGGGGCTGGGCCAGGCAGAGGAGCTGTGCTGGTGGGCCAATGCAGCCCCCCCTCCCCACTGCAGAGACCTGCCCTGCTACATGTCACTGGTGGAGATGAAGTCGCTGTTCCGCATGCAGGACATCGTGGCCTGTGCCATGCAGCCCATCACGATGCTGGAGACCAGTGCCCGTGACGGAACCGGCCTGGCAGACGTCCTGCAGTGGCTTCGGGCCACCCTTGGAGACTGTTGCTGACCTCAACCTGCCAGGTGTCTGCAGCAGCCCAGGACAGTCCTGTCACCGAAGGAGGTGGCCAGGGAACCATGGGACTGGGAGCAGGGGCCCCCAACTGTGTCAGGGGCTGGTGACAGACTGATCCCCTTGGGACTTCACAGTAAAAGTCCGACCAAACTGGCCAGGCTGGTGGCTGCCCTGTACTCAGGAGGAAACCCTGGGCTTTTGGGGACATGATGAGCAGAAGCCTCAGAGGCCAGACCATGCTGGCACCTCCAGGCACAGGAGAGGTTGCTGCAGTGGGGCTGGGGGGCTGTGTCAGCACCTGAGCTGGGCTAAGCAGTGCAGGGGCTGGTAAGGCCACCCGGGTTGGATGCTGAGGGCATGTGGGACTCCTGCCAGCAGCTCGTGCCCTACGGGCCTCATGCCAGTCCAGGCACAGTGGAACGACCTGGGGAAAGGTGTGGAACAACTGGTGGATCTGGGTGGGCGTCCGGAGCTGGGGCAGGCCCAGTGAGAAGGATGCCACAGCTGGGGATATCTCACAAGTTGTAGCAAGTGCTAGCCCGTGGTTGCTCCCCAGCATTCACTTGGGCTCAGAGAATCACAGAATGGGTCAAGTTGGAAGGGACCACAGAGGGTTGTCTGATCCAATCTCCATGTTCAAGCAGGGTCATCCCAGAGCATGCGGCACAGGATTGGTTCTGGAGTATTTCCAGTGAGGAAGAGTCCACAGTCTCTCCAGGCAGCCTGTTCCAGTGTGCAGTCACTGCATAGGAAGGAAGGTCTTTCTCACAAAATATCAGAATATGCTGAGTTAGAAGGGAGCCATCAGGATTATATTCAGGTGGAACTTCCTGTGCATCTGGTTTTGCCTGTTGCCTCGTGTCCTATTGCTTAGCACTACCGAGCAGAGACTGGTCCATCCACTGACACTTCCCTGCAGATAACTAACAGACTTTGATGAGGTCCCCTCTTACACATCTCTTCCAGAGGCTGAACAGGCCCAGCTCCCTCAACCTGTCCTCAGAGATGCTGGAGTCCCTTAATCACTTCTGTAGCCTCTGCAGAATCTGCTCCAGGAGCTCCATGTCCCTCTTGTGCTTAGGAGCCCAAAACTGGACACAGCACTTCAGATGTAGCCTCCCTGGGGCTCAGTAGAGGGGCAGGATCACCTCCCTTGACCCACTGGCAATGCTCTTCCTAATGCACGCGAACAAGGCTGGCACTGTGTGGAGGACCCGCCCCATGCCCACACTGATAACCAGTGTCTGTCCATGACAACAACCCGCCCAGTGCCCGCACTGACAGCCCGGCCTGGCCCAGCTGCCTCACCCAGTGGCACCAGTGCCAAGTCACAGGGTACTGGTGCCTCCCCGTGCCTGGCACATGCTGTGGCACATCCTGCCCTGGGCCTGTCAGTGCCATGGCACCAGGGCAGCTGCCGTCTCAGTGCCTGGGGCTGCCAGCAGTGTGCCATGGAGGGGAGCAGCTCTCGGTGCTGGGGGCTGCAGACACTGCCTGCAGTGGCTCCTGCCTTGAGGGGCAACAGTGGCCCTTGCTCCAACAGTGTGGGCTGAGCTGTGCTCTGCCCTGGGCAGTGCAATGGACAAGCAGGCGGTGCTGAGGAGCCTGAGCACACCCTGCCACGGCAGCTGAGTCACCAGCACAACCAATGTTGACGCACCAACCCCACCTGCTTCCAGCCCAGCAGGTCCAGATGCCAGCCAGAGCCTTCCTGCACAGCAGCGCTTTAATGGACCAGGTCAGCCTGAGCCCACAGGGTCCCTGCTCAGCCCAGTACCCAGAATCACAGTGGTTCTTCCAAGTCTGTCCTGCCAGCCAGTGCAGTGTGTGCAGGGCTGCTGGGGGTGGCCTGGTGGCCTCATTTGTGGGACTGGGATCAGTCAGCTGCTCTCCAGGCATAGAGCTGGAGCTGGGTTGGTGCCTGGCAGCTCCCAGCTCCATACTTGCTGCCCCCAGGCAGTATGAGAGGAGCCACAAGTTTCTCCATCCAGAAAGCTCTGCTGTCTCCAAAGGATTCTGTGAACAGTCCAAGGCTGTTCTCCATGGGGCTGGTTTGCTGTCAGGAGGGAGAGCTGGAGAGCTGTTCTCAGCGAGCAGTGACCACCCCTGGAGCAGGGCTGTGTTGTTGAGGCAGCCCCACATGGAGCTGTGCCCTGAGGTGTGACAGCAGTCCTGGTTCTGCACCTGCTGTTCCCAGTGGCTCCGGGCAGCAGGAGCACCTGTGTCCCTGTGCCACAGCATTCCTATTGACGTGCCTCAATGGGTCCTTGGCCATGGCAAGGACGGAGGATCCTCCCCAGCACCCCGTGATTCTGCAGCTTCCAGTGCAGTATTGTGATGGACAGATCCAGTCCCAAATGCGAGCAGAGTCCGTCCCATCCTGCTCCATCCTGCAGAACCTGACACTAAGACAACAGATGGTCCCTGAGATTCTGTGTGGGAGAGGAGACTCTTAAGTGTCCCCATCTCCCTCCCACTCCCTGTCCCAGACATGTCCCCCTCCCCTTCCCTGTCCCTGGGCCACAGCAGCACCAGGGATCCCCTGGGACAGGCTGAGTACCAGCAGAGGAACATCCATGCACCTGGTTGAGCTCTAGGTACCCTGGCAGCCCCCACTGCCCTTTGTGCCAGCCTTACCTGGGACTCAGGCACGTCTCTCTCTCTGCTCGTAAACACAGTGAAGCTTTGATATGAGATAGTTCTTATCTTTCCCTTCCTGCAACAACAGATGTGCAGTAAGCAGCTGTGGGATGCCTGAATGGCAGCACTGCTGGGGCCAGAGCCTGAATTGGCAGTCCTGGGGCTCAACGAGGCTGGGGAGCAGCTGGGATGGGCAGGGGCAGGGGCAGCACTCACACACCTCGTTGATCTTTTCCCCGAGCAGGCAGGTGATCCTCTGCCAGACTCTCACCAGTTCGCTGAAGCAGTAGATCCCAGCTCTGCAACAACAGCAGGATGGGTTGGTGGCAGGTGGGGAGGAAGCTGAGGGACACTGTGCTCCTGACACAGGGCTCTGGATTGACACCCCAGCATCCAGCCCTGCTCAGGGCCATGCCAGTGGGACCCTCAAAGTGAGGGCTGAGGGTTCACCCCCAGGCTTGGGGCTGTACTCACAGCAGGGCCACAAACACGAAGAACCGGAGGAAGGTGTTCTCCACCAGGTACTGGTGGACCCAGGCAAACCAGGTGATGTTGGGGTTGGACTTCTCCAGCACTAGCACCCAGTTCTTCCCTGATTTGTAGATGGTTTCCAACCCCCGGAAGGGTCCACATGTTTCTGATGGCTGTAGTCTGAGCAGACAGACCAACAGCGTGGTCAGAGCAATGGGCAACCCAGGAGCTGCTGTGCCCAGCCCAGGGAACTGCCTGTCTCAGACAGTCAGCCCTCCTGGGACCCAGCCTCACTGCCCCAAGCATCTCTAGCGCTGGCACGAGGGGGTTTTCATCCTTGTGCCCTGCACCAGGAACACCTGGGAACAGCTGGAGGAAGTGGGCACAAGCCAATGGCTGGGCAGCACCTCCCTGCCTGGGGCAGCACTGCACAGCCTGGAGCTGCGGGATGGTGGGGTTGGGGGGCACAGTGTCTCCAAGCCCCTCCTTCTCCAGGCAGCCAGGGGTCCTGTGCCCCAAGACATGGCCTAGTGGGTACTCACAACCAGACAGTGTAGGAGAGGAAGATGGTTGCACCCAGGAAGGGGAAGCACAGCAGGGTGATGAAGATGCTGGTCATACGTGACGCTTGCCAGGGCTTGCTGGGGGACTGGCAGTTCCGCATCAGGCTGGCCTGCAGACAGGGAGCAGCATCCCATGGGCTGCCAGCTCCTGAAGAGCAGCCTCCACCCTGCCATCCCCTCCCTCCTACCCTCTGGGAGCCAAGTGAGCTTGGGGACACCCTGTGCCCAGCAACCCCTGCTCAGCCCCACCAAGCCGGGGCTGCTCTGTGTGGCACCGCTGCTGTGGCAGAGGCTGGCAGTGGCAGGGCAGAGTGACACCACAGTGTCACTGAAGGGCTGCCTGTCATAGGATGCACGGGGAACTGTGGGGGGCAGGGGGAATCACACCTTTTTGATATAGAACAGCAGCAGCAGCTTCAGCATCTGCACAACTGGCAAGAGTGGAGTGAAGAGGATGCCCAGCCTGGGAATGGGGGGAAGATGAGTTTGCCTGGGTCTGAGTTCAGGGGAGCCAGTGGTGGGCAGAGCTGTGGCACCCACGAGGCTCCTGGGGAACACAAGGCATTTGCCAGCAGAGGAAGGAGCCATGCCAGAAAGAGACACCTCACCAGATCAGGGCCTGCCCATAGATCAGCTCCAGCACGTTTCGGGCGATGTCAAACTCGGGCCTCTGCCTCAGTCTCTTCTCCAGGATCAGCCTGGAGAGGACCAGAGCTCTGCTCCCATACTGCCTGGGGGCACCCTCGCACCTCCCTTACCCCTCCAGTGTGGCAGAGCCTGGTGCACTGGAGAGCTGGGGCCATGAGGGGATGCCACACTGGTGGGGGGACACTTCCTGGGGCACGTTACCTCCACACCAGCTCCCTGAAGAGCGTGTCCAGCAAGGTGAATATGAAATCCATCACCACAAAGCGATAAAGGTCCTGCCCCACACATGTCTCCCAGCACTGGTGATACAAGCAAGGGTGGCATACAATCATAAAATAGTTTGGATTTGAGGGACCCTAAAGCCCATCTCATTCCACCCCCTGCCATGAGCAGAGACACCTTCCACTAAACCAGGTTGCTCCAACTCCCACCCAACCTAGCCCTGAACACTTCCAGTGATGGGGCAGCCACAACTGCTCTGGGCAAACCTGTGCCCAGTGCTTCATCACCTTCACAGGGAAGAATTTCTTCCCAATATCTAATAAGTAGGAAGCCATCAATTCTTTCCATGGCCCCACATGGCCCCGGGGCAGTGCTGCTGACCTCCTCTGTTGAACAGACAATGCTCTGGCTGAGCCACTGGAAGCACAGCAGGCTGAGGACCACCATCTTCAGAACGAAGTTCCTGGGGAGCAGGAACAGGGGCAGGAGCTCCTGAGCCCAGGGTATGGAGGCCAAGGCCTGCAGACAGCATGCCTGGCCCCAGAGCCTCTCCTCATGCCACAGGAGGGGTGCAAGACTATCCCTCCACCACAGCCCCAGCCAGCCCACCTGGAGATCGCCATGTAGACCTGTGTTGCAGGGGAGTCCCACTTTTCCCACATCGCCAGCAAGTCATACAGGTAAGGCATCAGCATGTTGAGGAGGGACACCACGAGGGGCACGACCAGCAGGATGGCTTCCTGCTGCCACCTGCCACTGCCCTGTGCTCTCTGCTCCTGCTGAATCTGACGAGCAGTGAGTGGTGAGCACACAGATTTGGGCAGCCAGGTGTGCTTGGGGAGGGCAGCAAATGCCCATACCAGCAGAAGAGCAACAACGGGGCTGCCCCTGCCTCCCTTCCCGGTACCCCTGCCCATCCCTCCAACCCCAGGGCAGGGGATCCCAGGGCGAGAGGTGGCACTCACCCTGTGCATGTGCTCTGATAAGTGGTGCACAGCCAGCATGCAGACCAGCACCAAGCCCAGTGCCAGGGCCCAGGCCAGCAGCACCACAATGTAGTGCCTCAGGCGCTGGCAGAGGCTCCGGGAGCGAGAGCGGTGCTCTGCCAGCAGCTCCTGGAAGACAGCAGTGCCAGAGCTGCCAAACCTGCTCCACTTCTGGAGCAAGAGTCTGTCCCACTGCACTGCGGAGGGACCTGGAGGGATGACAGACAAAGCGCTGGTGCAAGGATGGGGTCAGGGGTGTTTGCATCCCCCAGCTCCTCACCTTCAGCTGGGTGCAGAAGTTCTCATGCTGCAGCTTCACGGAGCGCTTCTGGATCACCTTGAAGTCCCAGGTGCAGAAGACTTTGATGGCCAGGACCCCCCCGGAGCTTCGCACGCTCTCCAAAAAAGAGCAGAACACCCTGCAGCAATGGGGGAGGTATCAGGGATTGGGGCTGGGTGAAGGGGGGAAGCTGGCACTGCCACAGGTGCTGCCAACCCACCTGTACATCAGCAGGACGCAGGTGATGAGGAAGGAGCCCCCAACACTGAACAGGTAGGCCAGTGGCATGTTGTACAGGAACAGAGGGGCTGCAAAGGGGCATGTGCTACCCTTGGGGACAGAGCTGCAGGGGTCGTTGAGGGTGACGTTGCTGTAGTAGCCATAGTACAGCAGTGAGTGTGTGAAGTAGCCCTGTGGGAAGCACACAATGTGGCCCATGGTGTCCTCAGAGGTGCCTGCAGCTCCCGGCCCAGCGTGGCACGTCTATGCCAGCCCCAGGGACACAGAGTCCTAGGCTAGGGGAGCAGCAGGCATCCCCTTCTGCACTCACAGCACTGGCTGGGCCCTGGCTGTGCAAGGGCAGGCACTGGGCCATCACCATGATGGGTATGTGGGGCTGTACCCCAGGCCTGGAGCTGCCCCTGTCCTGGGGCTGCCCGGGCCGGGGTGCCTGGGCTGTGCTTACCCCTCCTGTGAGGAGCTCGAGGCCAGTGAAGGGCGAGGGGCTGGCCAAGGTAGGGGGATACACAGCCTGCAGGACTACCACGAAGGCCAGGAGGAGAAATGAGACAAAGTTGAACATAAGGAGTGTCTTGAGGAAGAGGAAGTAGGAGAGGACACTGGAGCCAAAGCGGCCACTGATTTGCTTCAGGGCATAGTGCCAGGGCTGTGCAGTGCGAAGCAGGGAGAGGAACCTGTACCAGAGACCTCGGCAGCCCTGGGGAGAGGGAGCCTGAGATGAGCACCAGGGCTGCAGCTTGCACTGGAGCCCCAATGACCACTGTGCAGACCTCTGCTCTGACTTACAGGGCCGATGTAGACGATGGACCATCCACAGGGTGAGGAGGGGGCCCAATGCCAGGCACGCTGCCTCAGGGGGGCCCTCTGCCTGCTCAGCCGCTGCCTGCTCACAACGGGGGAGTGTCAGAGGGTGCCACAGGTTCTGTGACAGCTCTGGCTGTGGGAGCACTGCCTGGCTGGGACTGGTAGAAGGGGACCTACCAGATGGTGCGTTTCTCTGCCAGTGGGATGGGCAGAGTGAGGAGCATCTGGCTGCGCTGGTTGGGCGAGAGGCTCAGCAGCTCCTTCACCAGCAGGCTCCACTTGTCTGGGACACAAGGGGCTCAGTGGGACACAGCCAGCCAGGTCACAGCGTGCCCTTCTTAAACCCAGTGGAGGGACAGTGCCTGGCACTGCCTACTCCTGCTCTGGGGGCCCCTGACCTTCCATCGTGGCGCTGTGGGGGTCGGTCCCCAGGTTGTACTGCCGCAGGCTGGGCCGTGCCGCACGGGAGAGCTGCAGCAGGGGCGGGCGGCTGCTCCGGTGCCGCAGCCGGGCCGTGCGGTTGCAGTGCTGGGAGATGACGGCCCCAAGGCTGCGTCCTGCAGGCCAGAGCAGGGCAAGGTGTCAGTGGCCACGGGAGAGCAGGATAGCCAGGAGAGCTCTCTGGGAGGCTCTGGGGCCTGGAGAAGGGTGAGAGGGCAGGTGGCACCTACCAATGGTGCGGCTGGGCATGTTGGCCAGGATATGAAGGGAGGCAGAAGAGCAGCCAGGGCTCTGCTTGCCCTGCCCAGGCTCTGGACAGGCTGCGGCACAGGTGTCTGGGGGAGCCAGGCAGGCTGGGGACCCTAGGAGGGGGAAGGCAGGATGCAGAGTGCCCATGGCTCTACCGGTGTGTCCCCACTGCTCTGCTCTTGTACAGAGGCCAGGTGTGTGCGCTGGTGTCTGTTCCCCCCAGAGTATCTCCTTCTCCAGAGACGGAGTGTCCCCAAGAGCCAGTCTGCCCTCTCTGCATTGGCCAAGGCATCAGTGGACTCCTTCACGTGCTTTGGCCCCAGCCTTGACATGTGCCCCGGCCAGTTCAAGCAGGGTCAGGGTGGGGGGATGGCCCTGCGTGCACATTCTGTCTCTGGCCTCTGTGTGTGTGCAGCACTTTACCTCTGTTCCTCTCCTCCATTTCCAGTTCCAGATCTGCCTCGATCAGGCTGCTCTGCTCCAGGATGAGCTGGTGGAAGGAGGTGTGCAGGGCTCTCTCGTTGTCTGGGCTCGGCTCCTCCCTGCCGGGACACAGAGACGGTGGCACGGGCACCGGGCGCCGGCTGGGCGGGGGTCGCAGCCTCCTGCCGCTGCGGGACAACACGCGGAGCACGGCGGGGCAGCGGGAGGTCACATTCACTCACCCATCGCTCTCGGAGCCCTCGGGGACGTGAAGGGTGATGGAGGGCGGCTGGGACATCCTGCGAGCCGCGGCCACTGCGAGCGGGCTGCGGGCCCAAAGCTGCGATCAAGCGCGGGGCAGCCCGGAGGCGGCAGGAAGGAAGAAGGACGGATGGGGCGGCGCCGCCGCCGAGCGGGACCCGCCCGCCGTCCCGGGACCCTCGGGGGCAGGGACGGAGCCCCCGAGCAGCAGCTCCGGCGCACGGCTTGGCAGGGGCCCGACCTGGCCCGGGGAGGACCCTCGGAGCAGAGACCCTCCCTCGCCGTGTGCCCCGTCCGCTCCCGCCGGTGCCAGCGCCGTGCCCTCCCTGCCCCGCTCTCGCTCCTCCACCAGCCCTCCGGAGCGGGCTGAGGCTGCTCGGGCCGGGCGGCCGCTCGGGGGCTCCCCGGCCCGCCCCGTACCGGGAGCAGATGGGATGTCTCCGGGGGTCCCGCCGCCTCCGCCGGGGCCGCGGCTCGGTGCGGGTGCGGCCCCGCGGGGAGGACGGGGAGAACCGAGCCCTGCCCCGGTACCGGGCGGGGCCGGCGGGAGCCCCCCCAAAGCCCCTGTGCCCCTCGGCCGCGCTCACCGAGACCCGCCGCCGTCCGGGCGCTGCTCCCCGTGCCCCGTTCCCGCGGGGCTGAGGGAGGGGCGGAGCGGCACCGAGCGGCGTCGCGTGCCCGGGTGGCACC
>VWZG01013167.1:342346-355888 GCA_013396735.1 Grallaria varia
GGCCGGGCCCTGCAGCCCCTCCGGGCCCGCCTGCCCCCCCGCCCTGGCCGCAGCCTCCGGCCCGCCGGGCACGGGCAGCCCCCGAAGGGCCCCCCGGCCCCGGTGCCGCCCCCCGGACACCGGCTCCGCACCGCAGGTCTTCGCCCTGATCGTGTTCGCCTGCCTGGTCGGGGATGGCTACATCAGCCTGCCCCAGGACCCTCGTCTCTTCTGCGTCTTCAACCACAACGAGGACGCGTGTCGCTACGGCATCGGCATCGGCGTCCTTGCCTTCCTCGCCTGCATCTTCTTCTTCATGGTGGACGTCTACTTCCCCCAGATCAGCAACACCACCGACCGCAAGTACTTGGTGCTGGCCGACCTCGGCTTCTCAGGTAGGGACAGCGCAGGCAGGGCTGTGCCTGCCTCCTGTGGAATGGCTGCCTTGTCCCATGACGTGGTGCCTTCCTGGCAGAGGCACTCGCTGCCGGCCTGGCACGCTGCCCACGGGCCACGCGCTGCTGCCGCTGCGCGCCCCGAGCACGGTGGGACAGGGCCTGGCACAGGGACCTGCCCCGGCTGCTCCTAATACTTCCCCCCGCAGGTCTCTGGACCTTCCTATGGTTCATCGGCTTCTGTTTCTTGACCAACCAGTGGTCCTGGACACGGACCGATGAGGTGTACATCCAGGCAGACTCTGCTCGTGCTGCCATCACCTTCAGTTTCTTCTCCATCTTCTCCTGGGTGAGTGAACCCCCCTGCCCCACCTGGGACTGCGCCGTGGAGCCCAGGACAGCCCTGACGCTGCCTTCCCCTCCTTTCTGTAGGGTCTCCTGCTCACCTTCGCTTACAAGAGGTACAAAATGGGAGTGGAGGACTTTGCTCAAAGCTATGTCGACCCCACCCCAGAGGTTTCAGCTCCCTACTCCAGCTACCCTAACATCAGCCACGAGAGCTACCAGCAGCCACCCTTCACCCAGACGGCAGAGGCTCCGGAGGGGTACCAGCCCCCGCCGGTGTACTGAGTGCTGGCTGGCGCCTGCGGCATGGCTGTACCATGCTGTTCCTTCAGTGGGGTGGGAGGGAGGGCCTGTGACTTGGAGGGGTGGGAGGATGCTTCGTGTGGAGGCGACTGGGCCTTGGCATGGGGTGCAGGAAGGGCCTAGTGCTGATGCTGGAGCCAAGCTCCCCAGTGAGGGGTTCAGAGCCCCGTGTGTGGCAGTGGGTGATTTGGCACGCGGTGGCGATTCGCAGCTGCTGAGTGAGCCCTGCAGCTGTGGGATGGTGGGCACGCAGGCAGCCCCAGCACAGCTGAGCCTCTGCCCTCACTGTGGTGCCTTGGCAGGGTGTGTGGTTCACACCACCCAGACCCTGCCCCAGCTCTGCCCCTGTGACTGCTGCCCTGACCTGGCCTGGCCCCTGTGCCTTTCAGCCCTACTGGCTGCATCCCCCCAAGTGCCGTCTCTTGCTGCTGTAGCACAGCTGGGCCCGGCTCCCACCTGCACCAGCTTCCCGTGCCTTCCCCCTCAGCTGCTGCTGCATGAGCTGTTGCCAAAGCCCCCGTGTCTTGCCTCTAATGCCGCACTGTGCCTTCCCTCGGCCTGCACTAGAGCTGCTGGTGCTCAGATGACACAGCTTGGGATCCGTGAGAGCAGTGAGCGCTGGGATCCCTCAGAGGGCCATGCCTGCTCCAGCGGAGGAAGGTGCTGAAGCGCTTTCTTCCCTTGCTTACCTCCCCCGTGGGTGCTGCACATGAGGCTGTGCTCCTGCACCCTGCCTGTGGCTCCCACCCACACTCGGGCCGCCCCGGGGGCCGCAGGGCTGCTGTCTCAGGTTGTGTTCACTGCTGTGCTATGGTGAAGCTGTTCCCGGTGGCCCTGTGCAGGCTGTTGCTGCTGGGGCTGGTGTTCAAGTAGTTGTCACTGTAGGGTTGGAATAAACTTTTTCACCAAGCCACCATGTGCCTTTTGTCTCTGGGGAAGGAGAAGGGGCTCCTGCCCTCTCCCCCTGAGGGCTGGGGGTGCCAGGCGAGGCAGCGGCAGCACAGCCCCTGCCAACTGCTGTGCTGCAAACAGTGTATTCATGCTGCTGGCTATTTTTAAGCTACCCTCCTGCTCCAATCCGAGCAGAGCTCCAACACCAGCCCTGCAAGCGGCTCTCCCACCCTGTGACCACGCCAGTGACCAGCCTGCACCACAGCCAGGAAGCGTCTGTGAAGCACTCTGGTAGAAAACTCACAGAGAGGTTCATTAAGTTATTTATTAACGTAAAGCAGCAACAGCAGCACCTTCCCCAGCCCTGAGAGAAAGGCCCAGGCCTGGCACTCGAGTGCTTTTGAGTACCATTGTGCTCACCGGTAACATGGGGGGAACAGGGGGAGTTCAGGTGGCTCTTGGAGCCTTCCAGGGCACAGGCAAACAGTGACCCTGTGCCCACACGTGGGGATCTGGCCTGGCCAGAACCAAGGGCTACTGCTCAGGGCCTGTGGATGCTTTTTCAGGGAAAAGCACTTTTGCAAGGAGTGAGGAATAAAGGCAACAACCTTCCAGAAGCTGAGTAAAGCAAAGGGGGATGAGGATCCTTCAGTCAGCTTAGAGCAGAGGAAGAGTCAGCCTCAAGAATTTTGGAAGGCTCAGGAGGGAGCAAGAGACACAACTGAAGTGGAGAACCAGTCCCTAAGATCAGAGCCCCTTTGCTGAGCAGCTGGACCTTCACAGCAACAGTTGCCCAAATCTGGGTAGATGAAACACTGAGCCTCCAAACCCCTCACAGGTAATGCAGCACCAAAATGGCAGCACCAACCTTGAACCTGAGAAAAATACCCCTGAATTTGGAGGAGGCTCTTCCTGGGACCAGTTCTTCCAAAGGACTGTCACAGCCTGCTAGAGCACTGCCAGCCCTTTGAAGTTCAAGAGCGCAGAAGAGCCTGCTGCCAAGCTGAGTCAGGCTTTCCTTCCCCCTCTTCTGTTTCAACAAGAATTGACAAGGCAGTAATACAAGCGAGCGTGTCAGCAGAGAGGCCAATGGCTGCCCAGGGCCGGGCTGTCGTGTGTGTCAGTTTAAAAGTTGTGCCACAGCTCTGTGAGAAGCGAAGAGTTACCTCAGACTGTTAAAAAAGGAAGTGGGTTTAAAATACTAATGACTGTACATTGTCTTGAGAAACCTGGAATTTAGCAACAGTGAACAAGAGAGAAGGACTGCATTCACAGGCACCAGAACCAGAGCCAGACTGAGCATACACAGCACTAGGAGAGCAGGCCAGAGCCCTGGCAAGCAACAGGAGGCTGGCAGCCTGGCTTGCCATGCAGTGACCCAGGGCCTGTGTGTGGCAGCATCACCAAGTACACCTGTCTCTCTCCATGTTCTGAGGTGGGAACTCACTCTCATCAGGCTCTTGCTTCAGCTCCTCCCAGCATCAGGCCCAGTGGATCCTCGCTGGCTGTGGCACTTGGTGCAGGAGGGCAGTGGAGGTTGGGCAGGGAGGGCTGAGGCACTGAACAGTTAGCTAAAAGCGGGGAAGGCAGATCTGGTGCCCATGGGCCACAGCACTGAGCTCCCTTCCCCTCCATTTTCCCAGCAGTCAAGTGAAGATCTTCCGAATGGCAGCTGCCCCCTGCTGCCTCAGCCCCAGGGGCATGTTCTCCTTGTTCTCCAGCCCAGGCTGCTGGGGCCGCTTGCAGAAGTAGCAGGCTCTGCACACAGAGTGATACTTGTCGGCTCCTCCAATCACTTCAACCTGGCAGGGAAATTCCGAGGGTGACTCTGCAGAGCCCAGCTCCCCTGGGGGGATCCCTGTGGACCAGCAGGACTGGCAAGGCGAAGCAGTTTCTGTTCCAAGGGAACTCACCTCCCGCTCTGCTCCCAGCCTCTTGGTGTAGGAGGCCTCGCGGAAGCACTCCATGCACACAGCGTTCAGCTTCACCACGCTCTCCGCCAGTGGCACCAGGTTCAGGATGCTCCCGAAGGCCTGCGTGAGACAGCAGGGGAGGTGCTGCTGGGTGCATTCCAGGAAGGTTCCAAAGCAGCTGCTGTACCAAAATTGGTGTTTTACCTTTCTCTGGAAAGTCCCATCCAGAGCGGCAACAATGACGGTTTTCCCAGCATTGGCCATTGTCTCACAGAACTCCACAATATCTGGGAACTGGAGAGGGTACAGCCACAGTGTCAGGAGGGAGAAGGGGCAGCACTTGGCTCTGCATCCTGCAGCGCATGCCTAGACAGCAGTACTGGGAACACGGAAAACCAGAGCCATGTGCCTTGTCTATGGAATGGGCTCTAGTCCCGCGTCATCAGAGACTACAGGGAGGGTGGGTTTTACTACAGGCACAGTCCAGCTGGATCAAACTGCCCCAGGGCATTTCCTCCTACCTCCTCCTACAGAGAACTCAGGCCTCGGTTTGCAAAGGGTGTTCTGGAGACCCTGTGTTCCCCAGAGCCCTCCGAACACACCCCAGCCATGCACTTACGAACTGGCCCTCGTCGATGCCGATGACGGCGGCGCCCAGCGCCTCCTGGTACACGTCCTGGAGGAGCCCGGCAGGCACGGCCTCCATGGTGCTCCTGCGGGCAGGGCGGGGGTGAGCCGGGCGGGCCAGGCAGCCCCGTGAAGGTGGGGGCGGGTCCCCCTGCCCCGGGGACTCACTTGTCGTGTGTGGAGACCCCGGAGGAGCTGTAGCGCGTGTCCTTGGCGTACTTCACCAGCAGACACCGGTACTGGGCAAGCTGGAACCGCCGCACCCGCCGCATGAGCTCTGTGCTGCGAGACACGGTGTCAGCGGGCCCCGGCCCTCCCCCGCCTCCCGCCCCGGGCTCCGCACTGCGGCCCCCACCCCGGGCCTACCTCTTCCCGGAGAACATCGGCCCGAAGATCGCCTGGGGGCAGAACGGCGGGTCATCGGACAGCCCCGGCCCGGCCCGGTGCCGGAGCGGCCGCCGGCCCGGTGCCCCGGGGCGGTTCCTGTCTGTGCCGCCCAGCCCGTACACCGCCGGTTCCCGGGGCGGCTCCGTACCTGTATCTGCCCGCGTGGCCGGCTGGGCGAGCCGGGGTGGACGCCGGGCACCGTCAGGCAGCTCATGGCGGACTGACGGGGCGATCCCGCGCGCGCCGCTCCGCCGCGCCGGTGCCGGCCAATCGGAGGAGGCTCCGCGCCACGAGCCGTCTCGCCAGCCAATCGAAGGAGGGCTCGCGCCGGCGCTCCGCGGCGCCGACCAATGGAGACACGGGCGCCAAAATTCTTATAGTCCTCCGTGCATCGGCCCCGCCCCCGCGGTCCGGCCCCGCCTCCAGGGCGGTCAATGGGAGGGGCCGGCCCCGGCCCCGCCCCCGGGCCGGATGGTCCGCGGGGTCGGGACGGGGAGCGGCCGCGGGCGCGCCATGGGCGGGTGGCGGGGCATGTCCGTCGAGGTGCGGCCAGCGGGGCGTGCGGTGCGCGGCTCTGTCCGGGCCCACGGGCAGGGGGATCTCTGCCTGCGCCCGCTGCAGCCCCATTGCCTCCCTACAGGCGCTGGAGGAACAGTCCCCCCCCAGCCGCTGGTCCCCCCGCCTCGACCGGGACACCATCATCGACGCCCACCTGGCGGTGACGGCGGCAGGTGAGGAGCGGGGAGCGCCGGGAGCGGGGCTGAGCTCGGTGCCGCGGCCCCGTGCCCCACCGCCTCCCGCCCCGCAGGAACCGAGCGGGCCCGGGCCAGCGTGCAGACCTCGCTGCATGTCCCCTACGGCAGCGGGGACGGGGAGAAGCTGGACATCTATTTCCCCAAGGACCCTTCTGGCAGTAAGTGACAGGGACGGTAAGGACGGGGGTGGCAGGGGCCGGACCCTCTGCTCACCCCCCGCCGCACTGTGCAGCCTTCCCGGTCCTGGTCTACATCCACGGCGGATATTGGCAGTGCCTGAGGTGAGGTGGGATCCCCTGGGAAGGGACCCCCTGCCCACCCTTACTGACCCCCTTCTCCTGACGCTGGGGCTCTCTGGGTCTGTGGGGCCTGACCAGTCCCCAGCCGGCCCTCACAGCCCCTGCTCCCCTCAGCCTGTTGGTGTCTCTCTCCCCCAGTAAGGACGAGTCAGGGTTCGCCGCCCCCCCGCTGGTGTCGCGGGGGGTGATGGTGGTGGCAGTGGGGTACGACACAGCCCCCAGAGGTAGGTGTTGCCCTGCAGAGGCTGTGGCCGCCTGCATGGCCTGGCGCCCTCTGACCCTGCACTCTGCCCTCTGCCCAGGCCACATGGACTCCATGGTTCTGCAGGTGCGCCGCAGCCTTGCCTTCCTGGTGGAGCAATACCCTGGGATCAGGTGGGCAGCTCCCAGCGGAGCTGGTGTGTGAGTGGCCAGACAAAGGCTCCAGTGCCTCAGCCCAAGTCCTGGGGGAGTGCCTGAGGCTTCGATCCTGCCACTGCACAAGGCAGCAGCTGATGGATCAGGAGATATCTCAAACTGCTGTGTCTGGGCTGTGCTGCCTCCTCCATGTGGAGCAGGATGTGCCTAAATGTCCCCAGTCGCTCCCTGAACTGGCTCATGGCTCCCTCCCTCCAGAGGCATTTACCTGTGCGGGCACTCGGCAGGGGCCCACCTGGCAGCCATGGTGCTGTCCACGGACTGGACAGGATTCCGAGTAGTGCCAGATATAAAAGGTAGAGTTGCCCTATCCCAGTGCAGAGGCTGGAGGAGAACTAGTCTCTGCACCTGGGACAAGGCTGCAGGGCTGTGGAGCCAAGGGGATGAGCTGCCCAATGATGATGTCCCCAGGGTTGTGGGAGCCACCTGAACTGTGGCCCTTCACTTACTGGTGCCTCTGCCTTCAGGAGTGGTGCTGGTGAGCGGTGTGTATGACCTGGAGCCCATCCTGCACACCTATGTGAATGACGCTCTGAACATGAGCCGGTGAGCCCACATGCTGCAGGGACAGCCACGAGGAGAGGGCAGAGGCAGGCAAACATCAGTGGCTCTGTGGCTGCTCTGTCCCATGCCAGCCTTGGCTGATGAGCTCAGCCAAGGACATGGGTGCTCTTGGAGCAAGGGGCTGCATCAGCTGCCACCATGGTGACTTCTGCAGGGAGGTGGCCCAGAGGAACAGTCCCATGGGACATGTCACCCCAGCAGGGCCAGCAGCCTGTGAGGTGCTTGTGGTTGTGGCCCAGCATGACTCCCCAGAGTTTCGCAGGCAGTCACAGGAGTACAGCCAGGTGAGCTCCAGCAGTGCCCTGCCAGCTCCATGGGGACACTGCTCCAGCTGCCAACCTGTCCAACCAGGATGAAGAGCTTGTGTGCTGGACCAGAGCATTGTTTCTGGCTCAGAGAAGGAAACCAGTCCTTGCCAAGGCATCATTCCTGCTGTCCTGTGTGGGGCAGGTGGAGGTCAGGGTCCCTCCTGCCAGTTCTGCTCTTTCTGCAGGCCCTGCGTGCAGCTGGCTGGTCTGTCTCCCTGCTGGATCTGGCCAGTGTGGATCACTTTGATGTAATTGAGAAGCTGTCAGAGGACAGCTACATCCTTACTCAGGTAGGCAGGAGGGCCATGCTGAGGCAGATCAGGTGGGTGCAGGGCTGGCTGCCACCTCCCTGTGGGTAGGAGAGGGGCCAGCTGCTGCTCACGGGGCTTGGTTCCTCATCCTAGGTCATTCTGCACATGATTTCAAGAGCATGATGGCATGTTGAGAGCAAACAGACAGGGACCAAGGCCCTGCATTGTGACACCAGGCAGCAGGCGTCCCCCTGCTCGCTGCCTCCTCACTCAGCACAGGACGACCACTGCTTCAGCCCCCCACCCTGCTCAGCCCAGCCTAGGCTGGTGCCCCTTCCCTGGGGTGTTCCTGCCTGCCGGAGCACAAGGAGCTGAGGGCTGCAAGGCTCTGTCTGGTGGAAGGAGTTTGTTCCTTCAGTGTCCTTTAAACTGCATGTTGCCAGTACCAAATAAAACAGGAATTACTGCTGCCTGGGGTAGCTGCTTCCCAGGAAGCCACCCAGTGCACACCCAGTGCGACTGCTGCTGGGGGAATCCCTTCTTCCAGCGCGGAGTTCCATGCTGGGGACTCACTGACCCAGAACGTAACAGGGAAGCCTGGGGAGCCCACCTGTGGCTGCAGGACTGGGACGATACAAGCCCCTGGGAGTGGGTGACAGAGCCATCTGGGCTAGGCTGAGCCTCACGCTCCTGGGACAGTCCTGGCCAGACACAAATCTTGGCACTGCTGTGCAGTGACCCTGGTCCTGTGGATGAAATGCTTCCACATCCGCTGGAGCATTTGTCCCTCCATGGGGACCTTGGCTGCAATGTCCCTGCTGCAGAGCTGGGAGAGGTAGAGCATGATGTCCGTGCTGCAGAGCCAAGACAACCAGGCACACTTGAGAGAAAGCACCCTGCACAGCCACAGTATTGCCAGAAAATGTTTATTTTATGCACTGACCACCCTGAGGACTGGGGTCTTCCCCAGACTGTGCCCATGATGGTTTGTAAGTCAGCCTGTGGGGACAGATGATGTGTTGCAGTCAGCTGGGAACATACCTGGAGCACAGAAGGCCTGGTCCCTGCAGTGCAGGCTGGCCTACCTGCTGCAGCTGCAGGGCTGGCAGGATGGTTAGGCTCCCCCCGCACCCGGAGGAGTCGGGTGCAGTCCCAGGGCCAGCTCCTGGCACTTCCTGACAACAAACTCCAGCTTGCTCCTTGCAAGCTCGGTGTCACGGGCCGAGATGTCACGGTGCCAGACGGCGCGCAGGGTGTGTGCCGACCAGGGGAGCAGCAGGACACTAACAGCCTGCCCGGTCTCAGCCACCTCCTCCTTGCTGACAGCACGCAGGTGATCACAGAGCTCAGCAGGAGATGGCCAGGCCCCCTGGACATTTACCATCACGATGTTGGTCTCCACCGCTTCCAGGTTAATGGAACAGAGAGGCGAGTCCAGCATGTGGATTCCTGCGGGAGGCCGGGGTGGTGGGGGCAAGCCTTGCTACCTGGGAGAGGCTACCTGCCCCAGCTCTGCCCAAGGTCCTGGCCAATGGGTGGCCATTTGACCCCTGTGTGGCAACAGGGTCACTGGGCACCACGGGGACGGTCATAGCATCATCCCAGCACTCCAGCCAGGTGAGGATTTCAGCAGCATCCTCACCTCCTGGTGCACTGCATGGCCCTGAGGTACCTTCTGCAAAGCGCCGGGCATTGTCGTGGTCTCTGCGCAGCGTGGCCTCTGCGTGCTGCAGCCCGAGGTGGGCACCAGCTGCCAGCACTCCCGCCTGCCGCATCCCCCCACCCAGCAGCTTCCGCATACGCCAGGCCTCGGCGATGAACTCCCTGTGCCCCGCCAGCACTGCGCCGGCCGGGGCGCCCAGGCCCTGCGGAGCCACCAGTGGGGTCACCCCAGCTGCCCTGGGGACAGCTGCCCCTCCTGGGGACGTGTCCATCCTGCCAGGTGTGCTCTTAGCACAAGGCCTGCGAACAAGAGCCAAGCTCCAGCTTGTGCTGCCCCGCGTTGGCCCCAGGGACCCTTTCCCACACAAGCACACCTTAGAGAAGCAGAGGGAGATGGAGTCACAGTGCTGGGTGATCTGAGCAGGCTCCACGCCCTGGGCCACCGCCGCGTTCATCAGCCGTGCGCCGTCCATGTGCACCCGCAGCCCATAGTGACCAGCGAGCTCCTGGACCTGGGGGCAGACGGGCAGCTGGTCTGGGAGGGACCCCTGGGGCGCCTGGTGCCACCATGAGCTGTGCTCTAAGCTCCATGTCCCCAGGGTGTCAACACGCTGGGTCCAGCTGCCCACAGCAAGCAGGACTGTGCCAGAACTGTCCATGGACTCCCACCTGGCTGAGGTAGGTGAGGGGCAGTGCCCGGCCCCCTGCCGAGCTGTGCGTGTTCTCCAGGCAGATGAGCTCGGGGCGTGGGTGGTACCGGCTGCCGTGGGCCTCGCGGATAGTCAGCTCCAGCTGGTCTAGGTCGAAGGTGCCATCTGGCAGATCTGGCAGAGCTTGGGAATGGACACCGGCAACCTGCGCCCAGGGCAGGGAAGAGCACAGAGCTGAGAGGGGACAGTGGTGGTGCAGGGGGGTTCCAGTGCACTGCCCCTCTGTCCCCTCCATCGGGTGTGCTCAGCCCCCACTCATGCCACAGCCTGTGGTCTGGGACAATGCGGGTGATGCTGCGGCAGCAGCTCCTCTGCCCGGCGCAGCCCTGGCAGCCAGAGGAGGGCGGCACACGGCCGCCCTCCTGCCCCTGCCTGCGCTGCCACCAGTGCCACCGTGCCTGCCGGCGGCACCCACCTGTGCAGCGCCACCGTGCTCATAGAGGTGCAGGTGGGTGCTCTGGCCCAGGAACAGCTGAGCTCCCCTGCGCTGGCAGTGGCACATCACTAGGGAAAGAGGGGCCGTGAGGGAGGGGTGCCCAGGGCAGTACGGGACGGGGGCACCACCTGCCCCCCGTGCAGGCCCCGGACTCACCGGCAATGAGGTTGGCCATGGTGGCCGTGGGCACGAACAGAGCCGCCTCCGTCCCCAGGGTCCCCGCGGCCCGGCGCTGCAGCTCTGCGGGAGGACACGGGGGTCCTGGGGGCGCGGGAACCCCACGGCTCCCGGCTGCCCCCAAGTCCCGCTTCAGGCGCCCCATCTCACTGCTCCCGGCCCGGGGGGCTGCGGGCAGGGACTCCACGGAAAGTCCGTCTCCTCTGCCCACCGTTCACCGCCGGGTCCTCCCCGTAGTCGTCGTCGCCCACGACGGCCCGGGCCATGGCGCGGCGCATCCCCGCGCACGGCCGGGTCACCGTGTCGCTCCGCAGGTCCACGACGTGCGGGGCAGGGGCGGCGGGGCCAGGGGGGCCCCGCGGCTGCGACCCCCCGAGCATCCTGCGGGGCCCGGGCAGCCACCCCCGCGGCAGCATCGCCCGCATCGCCGGGACCGCCCTCCGCAAAGGCTCCCGGGCGGGGGCGGGATCGCCCGGGCCTGCTGCGGGAAGGGGGCCGGGACGGGCGGCCCCCGCGTGGGCACCGAGCACGTTGCGGGGCTGTCCCGTCGGCGCGGCCCCTGCGGAGCCCTAACCCCACTCCTCCGTCCCCGCACTGCTCCGTCCCCCCGCTCTGCGCTGTGTCCGCGCCCACCGTGACGTGGGGACACGGGGCGAGGCTGCCCCAGCCCCGCGCTGTGCCGGGAGCCCCGTCCCGGGCGTCCTGCAGGAGGGAGCGCCAGGGGGGATCCGCGAGTCTTTCCGTGGCTGAGCGAGGATGGCTCTGGCTCCCTCCTCGCGGTGCCGCTGCCAGCAGGGCTGGCACGGGGCACGGGGCTGCTGGGAACCGGCTCCGGCTCTGGCTGCGTCTGCCCTGGCAGCAGCCAACACGTCGTCCGGTGGCACCTTCGGTGGGCTGACCCTGCAGCGGTGCTATGGGGTCTGTGGACAGCTCCACTGTTCTCAGCACTACCTGCCTGCTCTGGGGGGACCCGCCGGCCTCTTGGCAGAAATCCGCAGTGCCCTGGAGCAGGAGGGCGGGCATGTGCCCAGTGCAGCAATGACACCCCTCGCCTCGCCCTGTCAGGCTGCAACAACTGGGCTGTGCCCACCTCGTGCTGTAGGTGGGGAGGGCGGCACAGCTCTGCAGAACCTGGTACCTCTCCTGGCACTTGCAGGGCATCAGTGGGGCAGGTGCGTTCAGGTGTCCGCTTCCCCTCAGGAGCACGTGCTGCCCAGCCCTGCCCACTTGTGTCTGTGCTGCATTCCAACCACCTGCACCATGGCTGCTGCCATCCTGCTGCTTTCTCCCTCCCACTGCCACATGCCTGGCCACATCCCTGGCCCCTCCCAGGCTCCCCATCCCGTGTCCTGCAGCTGCCCCACTGCCCCTGCCTGTGCCCCTGCCCATGGGGCCCCCTCCCTCGCTGCCACCCTTGCTGTCAGCCTCGCAGATGAATGGGCCATAAACAGTCCTTCATGAGACGTTTTTCACACGCAGGGCCACATGTTAACAGTTTTTCTTTATTTACTGCCTCCATTTCCTCTTTGTTCCAGGAACTTGTCCTCCAACTTCAAGCTGCTCATGATTAGGCAAAAAGGCCTCTAATCTCCCCGATCTGATTTACCGTCACTGAGAACAGACGCTTCCCGTTACTGGCCCTGGACCTGGGAGCATGGACAGCTGAGCTGTGCCGGCTGCCGAGCCCAGCTGAGCCTCCCCAAAGCTGCCCCACCGCACATCCCGCCTTCCCGGCAGCTTCCTCTTCCAGTAAGAGTCGGGCAGCACGGCGGGTCATGGCACAGGTGAAGGCTGGGGGGAAGAGCAGCGGTGGGGCCCTGGGCCAGGGACCCCTCCCCGTGCCTGGGGCGCTGCCCTAGGGCAAGGCGGGCTGTGGAGCTGCTTGCTCTGCTTGGAAGGGCTGGGTGGCTGGAGCACCCCTCAGCATGGCCTTCCCAGCTGCTCACCCATCCACTCCCACTGCACCTGGTGGGCCAGTTGGTGGCCCTGGATGCTCACAGTGGGAAGAGCTCCCATCCATCCTGGCTGTCCTTGTGCACGGTCCCAGCAAGTGCTGGGGGGCAGCTTCAGAGAGCTGGGGGGCGGCTCAGGGCTCTGTGCTGTGCAGCCCCCCCAGCCCAGGCAGAATCTGCTGCCAAGCAGGGCTCCTTCACTGGGAGGTGGCCATGTCCTCAGCAGGACGGCACAGCGTGGCTGGCCCTCCTCCACGGAGCCCCTTGTCCTTCAGCCCCGTACCCTTCTCTGGGCCTCCAGGCTGGGACCTGCCTCGGGGGTCTCCCCTCACCACCACTCACAGAGCTCCTCCATCCTCATGAGGCCCGGCAGGGCCACGGTGGGGCTTGTGGGGCAGCCCCGAGCCCATGGGAGGGCTCATGGCCACATGTGGGGCAGCGGAGCTGCGGCCACAGCAGCGTGGGCAGTGGGTGGACAGTGCCAACGCCTGGCCAGTGGCTTGCCCGGCCGCGGGGGGCTCGCCCCGGCCCCAGCGCTCCGTGGCTCCGCAGCCACCACCTGCTGCCGCCAGCCCGGGCGGTGGCTGAGCCTCTGCTGCGCTGGGCTGAGCTCCTGCTCCAGCTGTGCCTCCCCGGGGCTAAAATTAGCAGCTGAGGCCTGGCTGGGGAAGCGGGAGTGGAGCCCAGAGCCCACCGCGGAGGATCGGGTTTCCCCCCTCCCTGCCACAGGCCTGGCAGCCAGCGGGGCCGATTCCCGGAGCTGGCCCCCCCGTGCCCCGGCCCTGCCCCGCAGCAGCCTCAGGAGGGCTCTGGGATGGGGGGCACCGCGCTCTGCCTCCCCGGGGACCACCCGGCTGGGGCTGCGCCCGCGGCCCCGCACACACGGCTGCCCTGGGACAGGCTGGCAGAGCGGGGGGCCGCGGGAGGGCCCCGCGAGGGCTCTCGGTGGCCCAGGCAGTGCCCTGGGGGTCTTGTGCCGGGTGCCCAGGGCTGGCCCTGGCGCTGGCACTGCCCGTCCCGGAGGGCCTCGGTGCCCCTGGGCCGGGGCAGCCGCCCCCCATCCCCCCTGCGGGGCCGCAGCCACGAACCGGGCGGTTTCCCGCTGCCGGGAACGGCGGGGCGATGCCCGGGAGCACCGGCGCCCACCCGGCCCGTCCCCGGTGTCCCGGTG
>VWZG01013167.1:356080-367187 GCA_013396735.1 Grallaria varia
CGCCGGGGCAGACCCGAGCCCGAGCCCGAGCCCGGGTGGCCTTGGGGCCGCGGCTCTGCGGGGCCCGGTGCAGGACACCGCGGCCCACCGTGTGCCCTGTGCGAGGGTTTCCCTTCGCGGGGTGCTGCTGAACGGGGACCGGCCCCCGCCGCAGGGCAGAGGGACCATCCCAAGGGCCGAGGAGCTGGAGAACCGCCGGGGCAAAAGCCCCCCGTGCCCGGGGCACCCCCGCGCCGACCGCCCTGGCGCTGCTGATACGGGGCCACCGAGGGCTCCCCGGGAGAGCCCAAGGGCGGGGGGAGCCCCGGGGGCACCCGGGAAGGGCAGTGAGGACGGTGATGGCTCAGGGGCAGTGGCTGTGCCGGCTCTGCAGCCCTGCTGTAGTGCCCCGTGGGCACATCCCAGCGGGGTGGGCAGAGTGGGGGCACCGGGGGGCTGTGCAGAGAGCTGTGCTTGGCTGTCCCTGCTGTGCCCTGCCAGCTGCTGCGCTGACCCTGCCAGGGCTGAGGTAAGTGCTGTAATTGTTTTCTCTGTGGCCCAAGATGAATAATTGAGAGGTCTTTGAGGAGAATTAATTAGCCCGTTTATTGGCAGTAAATGCTTTTCTCCAGATGATGAAATAGATCTTGAGCCACACGTGGGGCAGGCGGATGCAGGTTGCTGAGGCTGCTCCGGAGCTCAAGGGTGCCAGGTCTGCAGGCAAGGTGTGCCAGTGCCCCGTGCCCACAGTGAACTCCCCCGGCCTCCTAGTAGCCCTGAATGCCCAGAGCTCACTGCACTCATGGCCAGCATGTTGTGTGGGGAGCCTGGCGTGGGTGGGAGCAGGGGGCACTGAGAGGCACTCAGGGTCCTGCAGCAGCACGGGAGTCCTCTGCCTCCCTCATGCCCATGTTGCTTTCTGCTCTCCACCCTGGGTGACATCCCATCGCAGGAGCTCCCTCCCTGTGCAGACCCTGCTGTGTCCCCTTGTGTCTCCTTCCTTGTGGCTGCCACGATGGTGCTAGGTTGGGACTTGTGGCCTGCACCTCCTCCTCTCCTCCTCCTCCTCTCCTCCTTCTTTTCACCTCCTCTTCCTCCTCCTCCCCTGGTCATGAGGTGAAGGGCCCTGGACAGCCAAAAATGCTTAAACAAGGATTTCCTTGTTGCTGCACGAGCTGTTTGCCTTCTCCCAGGCCAGCCGTTAATGAGGTTTGGCAGGAGGCACCGTCAGCCCCAGCCATTGAATTTCTATAAATCAGCCTGGAGCTGATGCCTGGAGCTGGGATGGGGCTGCTTGGTGCATGGGACTGCAGCCTGTGGGTCCCTCTGGGAGTGGAACATCCTGGCAGGGTGGACAGGGGCAGAGGTTGAGGGGGCTGAAGGGGACAAGGGGACTGTGGCTGCTTCCCAGCAAGCAGGTCAGAGAGGCTGCTTCCAGGAATGGCAGAAAATGTAAAGCAAAAAACAAAGCAGCTTCCCACAGCTGAGGTGCTGCTGGGTCCTGATCTTTCCCACATCCCCACCTCCCTTCCCCGGACCCAGAGAGGCTGTTGGGTGGTCAGAACTGGGATGGGGATGGCTTTGCCCCCTTCCTGCCCTGCCTTGGAGCAGGGGCAGTGGCTATGGCCATGGCCATGTATCCCCAGGCAACCTTAGGCATGCAAAGCAGGGCACCCAAATCACCCAGGCTCCCAGGGAGCTTCGATGCAGTTGGGGCTGGTGGTCAGTGCTGCAGCTGGCCCCTACCGGGAAGAAACACCGTAGATGCAGGGCTGGCACGTGAGCCCTTCGCACTGAAGCTGCTGTGGCAGATGTGCTGGCTGCTGCTGGCACAGGGACGCTGCCAGGGCTGCAGGTCCTGTGGCCCTGCAGAGTGCTGGACTGTCCCTTCCCACTGGGCACATGGGCTGTGCCCAGCCAGGAGCCTTGCTGGGATGCCCAGAGTGGGGCAGGGAGGAGGTTCCCATCAAGAAGGGCCTCCTGGGAACAGATGACCAGGCATTCTGCTCCAGTCAGCCCTGTGTCCAGGAAAGGAGGTGCCGGGAAGCAAGACCCTTATCTCTGGTTTTCCGCAGCCGTGCGCTCCCCTCACAGGCGTGGGTCTGTGGGCAGCCAGGCTCTGCTCTCCTCACCTGTGAGACAGTTTGTTTGGGAACCAGCACAGCCCATCTGTGCTGTGCCAGGTTGGGGAAGTATCAAGTCTCAAAGGTGACGTTTCAGTTCCTGCTCTGAGTGTGCTTCCCCCTTATTCAGAAACCCCTCTGCTCTTGCCTGGAAAGAGAGTTTCTGCAGTGTGTGGAAACTGAGAGAATCCCCAGCCGCAGCATGGCTGCAGGGCTCCTCAGTGTCACCGCTGGCTGCTGGGAAAGCTCTGGCCCCCCTTCAGTAGCCTGCCCCATGGTGGGTCATCCCCGAAGCCAGTGGTGTCCCTCCAGGGCAGCACTTTCCCCACACGGTGACCCCACATCAGGACAGCACCAGGAGGGTGGTGGGGGCAGCGAGCAGGGGTCTGCCAGGAGCTGCTCCTCCATCTGCAGCTGCACATCCCCCTGCTGGCATTCCCCACTCCGCTGCTGTTGGCCTGGGGTACCGCCAGCCCCAATGGGGGTGGGATGTGCCCAGTCCGAGCGGAGGGAAGATGCTGCTGCTCAGGCAGAGCCCCTGCTGTGGCTGGAACCTGCCACTTCCTCTCTGCCTGCACCCACTCCTGGGTGCGAGCGCCGCTGGAGCTCTGAACCGCAGCCGATCCCCGCAGCGGCAGTGTGGTGCTGAGCACGGCAGCGCCGGGGAGCCCACGGTCCCGCGCGGACCTGCCGGGGGCTGCGGCAGCCGTGGGGGCACCGGAGTGCACAGCTCTGGGAGTGGGTGCCTTCACCACGCTGGGAACCTGGTTTGGTCCTGGTCCTGGTCCTGTTGCTGCTCTGTCAGCCCCAGAGCCCTGTCCGAGCGGTGGGCAGGGACCCTCTGTGCCAGGGTGCCTGTGCCCGCACCCCTCAGCAGCTACTGCAGCTGCGAGGCTGGGACTGGGAACAGGAACCCCGGCGGGAGGTTGTGCAAGGAGGGGGGACCCAGGAGGGCACGGGAGGCCAGTGTCGAAATTCCACGCTTTTACAGAAAAGCCCCCGGGCAGAATTCCTGACAGGGGTGATTCATCCCCCACTGGAAGCAATGACTTTGCCTGTCCAGTAAACCCTCCTCAGCCCAGTGGGATGCCACTGCGCCCTCCTGCCACCCACCCCTGCGCAGTGCCCAGGAGGGGCGCTGGCTGTGTGGGAGCCGCTGGGCATCAGAGAGAGGAGTGCCCAGGGTAGAGCTGAACCCCTGGCCCCCTGCCCGGCTGCCATCCGAACCTGGGGCAGGCCAGTGCTGCTGCCAGGTGCTTTGGGGGTCTGTCCCCTGCTGGTGAGGGCACGTGGGGCGGCCCTTTCCAGGAAGCCCGTCAGGGCAGCCAGGCTGCAGAGTTCCCGACAGCAGCTCTGGTTTTAATAACAGCAGATCAATGGATGCCCGATTCCGGCCAGAGCAAACTCCTTTGCTTCCTCCCTGGCTTTCCCCGCTGGCGGCTTCCCTGCAGGGCAGGACGACGCATGTGGGAGCCCCAACCCTCGCCGCGGCACTTGGGGTTCCCAGTGCTGCCGGTCCGTGTCCGCCTGCCCTGCCTGCTGCCCCCAGTCCCGTGCGCTGCCTCCACGCCAGCCCGTCGGAGGGAGGGGAGGCTGCGGCTTCTCGGTGCCCCTGCCCGGCCCTGCCGTGCCCAGTGCCCGCGGAGGTGCAGCCTGCGGGGCTGCTCTGGGGCCGGGCATTCCCAGCTGCTCGGGCAGCTCGCTTCCCCAGCCCCGCGCCGTGATTCCACCTCCTCCCCACGGGTTTGCACAAACCTCCCGCTCGCTTTGTGCTTGTTTTGAGAACAGATTAGTCATGGCTCTGAGCTGGCTTCCAGCAAACGCACCAAGAGCACCATGGAAAAACGAGAACAGCGAAGTGATGACTCAGCAGGGCTCCTGCTCCGTCCCTGAGGTGCCAACTGTCCCTGCTCCTGCATGGCCCCGGGCACCGGCGGGGACCACCCGGGGATGTGGCAGCCAGGCCAGGGCAGGTGGGCAATGGCAGGAAAGAGTCAGGAGCAGCACCTGCCTGGAAGCTGCCGTGGTGGTGTCAGGATGGGATGCCGGGTCCCTGGGGTTGACTGGCCCTCAAGCGCAGCCTCCTCCCCTTCCCCTGCCCCCTCCTGCACCCAGTGGGCAGGGGGTCCCCTCCAGCCTGCCTGCACCTTGGTGCTCTGAACCCCCACTGTGTGGGTGGCCAGAGCATCCCACTGCTGGCAGCTCCAGCTCAGCACCCAGCAAGGCCAGTAGGTGCTGGAGCTGCTGCAATGATGGGTGGCTGCCAGGACCCAGCCACGGGCTGGGGATCCCCGGCCGTGTGGGCTCAGCAGTCAGCCTTGGGCAGCGGGGTCTCCGAGCCAGCACCTGCGCGCCAGGGCTGTGCCAGTGACGGGAACTCCTGGGGCGGGCCCTTACCGTATCTCACACCTCGTTCTTCAGCCCTTCCCTGCCCTGCCTTGGCCAGCTGCCTGGTGGCACGGCGTGCTGCCAAGTCTCCTTGCCAGGTTGCTTATCGTGATCCCATGGCGCTGGACACCAACTGGTGTTGCCTGCCAAGGATGAACAATGTAATTGCTAGAATTACAGTAAAGTGCTCTCATTCCCACTCATTAAATGTTGAGACAGGGCCCTTGGGTCCTTCTAGGGAACATCTGCTCCAGCTGTGCCCTCCACCAGCCGCACACCCCGTCCTCACCCATGCAGAGCTACCAGCACCCATCACCTCCCGCCTGACTGGCGCAGGCTGGAGTTGCTCTCTGCTGACGGCCCTTGAAGCCATGGGACAGGCAGAGCCTACCAGGCTGGTGGGGACATTCGGGCCCCCCAGCGCTGTGCCCTGGGGAGGAGGTGGCAGGCGAGGAAGGCAGGGCTAGACTGCAGACACAGGGTCCCACGTCTGGAAGCCCCATCCCCAGCTATGTGTGTGGCACTGCCACCATCAGCTCCTGCTCTGGGACTGAGGCCAGGGCTGATGTGAGGCCAAGGGACGCTCCAGGGCTGGGGTTTGGCCCCTGCCCATGGAAGCTCTGCTAGGGTCGTCTGAGGACTCCGCGCTGTGCTGGGCAAGCACAGCTCAGGCAGCTGGCAGCCTGCTGCCAGCACACCCCCAGGGGCCTCCGTGACATGCCACGTGCCCAGCAGTGACCGCAGTTGGTGGCTGGCACCTCACTGCTCCCTGTGAGTGCAGGTGCAAGAGCAGTGTGGCCCTGGACCCGAATCCCTGCCAGGCAACAGAGAGCTTGGGCTGGGGGGCCTGGGGCAGCACAGCTCATGGAGCTGCTGATGGAAGGAGTGAGGAATCCACAGCTGCTGGCTCTCTGGAGCTGGCCACGTGTCTGGCTGGGGAAGCAGCAACACAGTGGGGTTTCCATGGGGATGTACACAGCCCGCTGGGCTCAGCTGTATCCTGAAGTACTCCCTGGCCTGGGCACAGGGTCCTGCTGCTGCCCCACACTCCCTCCCCTGCCAGCCTCAGGAGAGCCACGGCCAAGCCAGGCCCCACGACTCCCCAGGCCACCAAGGCTCTGGGCCGAGTCACCGTCAGCTGAGGTGCTGCTGGGACAGGGACCTCAAGCAGCACCACATCTGAGGCAGAGGCCCAAGATAGGGACAGTTGTGGAACTGCAGGGCTCTGGGGACATGGAGCTGCAGCCCTGGTCCTCCTTCAGCCCAAACAGCCATCACCTATCTCGAGCCTGCAGCCGGGGCAACGAGTGCCAGCACGGGGCTGTGCCACAGAGCCCATGTTCATGCTTCCCAGCAGCAACCTGGGAGCAGATGACCCAGTCCCTGTTCCCAACCATCCCTATGGCCCTGGCCTGCAGAGGAATTGCCACGTAACAAGCAGGTGGTGCCATTTACAGTAAGTCCCCAGCTGCTGCACAGCCCTTTCCTGCATCCTACTGGGAAACGTGGCAGTAGATGTGGGAATGTCCTGGCGCTGTGGAGCCAAGCAGGAGGAAGTGCGTGAGGGGAGCGCTGCGAGGTCGGGGTGTTTGCAGGGAGCTCCCTGCCTGGCTCTGCCACCCCGGCGGTCGCTGGTGTTGCTGCCCACTGCCACTTTCCTTGGGGGCCCAGTGCGGGGCTGGGGAGTCCTCATGGGTCTGTCCTGCGTCCCTGTGCGTGGCAGGGTTGTGCCTCGTGGCCAGGGTGCTGGCAGCAGAGCCGTGGCGCTGGCCGAGCCCCCCACTGCCATGCTGCCTGCCATGCCGGGGCCAGCAATCGCTGGCTATGGTGGTTTCCTGTTTTGGATCTGGGGAGGCTGGTACACACCAGAGCAGGTTTCCTGCACTCCTGACCCCGCGGGGTTCAGGTTCACCATCCCGGCAGACACTTCCTTCTCATTCCAGTAATGAGCCAGCAGTGTGATGGGAAGCATCAGCAGCTGCCCCGCACCCCGTGGGGAGGCAACACTGAGGCAGGATGGCCATTCGAGGGGCAGGGCAGTAGCCTGTCCCTTCCTGACCACCCTCCTGTGCCCCAGCACCTCGTTGGGCCTTAGTGCTCTCACCCTGCTCACACAGCCACCATCACAGTGTGGAGGAGGTGATGGTGCTGGAGACAGGCTGCATGTACAGCTGCAACAAGTTCTGCAGCTGTAAGAGAGACCTGGGGCAGTGGGATCTGTAGGACCCCGATATTCCAGCTCTGCTGCTGAAGCCCTGCCCAATTTCCATTTGATTCCTGGCACCATCACACAGTGACAGGGTCTGATCACCCCAAGAACACTTTGCCCATCCAGGACCACTCCCAGGGGTAAGTTCAGCTGGCCCGGCCGTGGTGCAGGGCAGAGGGGAATGGCTGTGGGACACACTTGATCGGCTGCTTACGAAATGTGGGGCCAAGTCCGCTTGGCTGCTCTGGAGCAGGAGAGAGGTTTGTGAAACCTTCGGCAGGGATTTGCCCGACAGCTGCGGTGTCACTGCTGCCGCGAGCTTGGCTTTACTCCAAGAAACCCATGGGTCTGGCAGAGCTTCCTGGACTCTCAACTCAGCCGCGGTTGCAGCACCGCGAGGGAAGAGGCCCTTGGACGGTGGTGCCAGGGCTCTTCTGGGAAGTGAAGGAGCCAGGGCTGTTAGCACAGGGATGGGAAGGCTGGGATCTGGCTGGGGGTCTTGGGCAGGCTCACTGTGGGCAGCCTGGCCACCCTCTCTGGGATCAGCTTCCCACTCTGCCCCGCAATGGGATGCTGTGAACCCCTTGCTCTCCTGGGGGGACGGAGGGTGCTCAGAACCCCCCAGGGCTCTGGTTCCCCCTCCCCTTCTGTGCCTTGTCCTGCCCAGGAGTAGTGATGCTGGCTGGGGGCTGCTGTGCCCACAGTGCTGCTCCCACCCCATCCCTGGCGTGGGGCTGGGAGTCACTGGTGCTGCTGGGAGTCCTGACAACAGGGATGTGCCCCAGCAGGGCCTGGCGAGCAGCCACCCGTGCGCGTGGACATTCCTTGCATAGCTGCAGTGAGTGCCCGGGCAGGCCACGGCGCTTCCTGGCACCCTGTGTGCCATGGCCCCGCAGAGCGGCACCAAAATAGTTGCTGGGAGAGTGCCACATGCCATGCCCACAGCCCACACCAGAATACTCACCAACCCTCTGCTCTGGGGTGATTCCTAAGGAAAGCCTTTTCCCAGCAGCTGGGGTTCCCCAGAGGAGGAACACGATGCACAATGCCAGGCATGACACCCACAGTGCAAGGCTGCGGGTGCCAGCGGTGCTGGGAAGCTACAGGGTGCCTGGGCACAGCCTGCTGCTCACAGCCAGGGCCTTGGGGAACATTGCAGAGGGATGACCCAAAAGGGATCACCCCCATCCGTGGATGCAGTTCTCCAGCAAGGCACTGCACTGCAGACCAGCCAAACGGACCTGCAGGTTTGTTCCCATGCCCTCTTCCTACCCTTAGGAGCAGGGGCCAGGCACTCCTGGGGACCAGGAGATCCCTGGGGGAATCCTCTCCCTCCTCCTTTTCCTCTTGTACCCTTCCTTGGGCATCTGTGCCTGGCTCCGGGCTAGGGGTCTGTGCTGTGGGGGTGAGCAGGACTTGTCCTGAGCCTGCTGAGCTCCCAGCACAGCACCACATACCTTTCCTCACCGCCCCTCTCCATGCCCTGTTCCTGCAGCTCCTCACCCTGGCGTGTGCCAGAAGGGGGCTGGGGGCAGGCAGGACTCACTTGGCACGACACAAAGTGCTGCACTAGGACTGTGCCACCGGCTCGGCTCCTCCGCACAGGGGCCATGGGCCACATCCCACAGTGCAGGGATGGTTTGTGGTTACAAAACGTGCACACACCTGGAGTAGATCCCATCCCCGTGGCTCGGCTGGTGGAGCCACATCGCGGGGCTCAGACATACCTGAGTACTGGGGCAGCTCTTACGCAGACAGAGGGGCTGAGTCACTGTGGCGGGATCGCCCGGCACAGACAGCGGCTCCAGGAAACGGCGCTTACGTGGTATAAACACATCCCGGCATTGTGCCGGGACCAAGCGGCCTCGGAGGTGCAAGGGGGAAATCAAACCAGATCTGAGGGTTTTCATTAAAAAATAGTGCTCTTTATTATAAATTATGGAAACATTTCCTTTCTGAATATAAATATAAATATGTGCAAAGTTTCATCTGAGTTTGGTTTTGGTTGAATTTTCAAGCATGGTTTTGCTCAGCCCTCAAGGCTGGAGGTGAAGATGGAATCTTTATAAAAGACAGTGATTTACGTTGGCCTGTAAACATCCCTTTGGTTAAAAAAAAAAAAGAATAAAAATTAAAAAAACCCCAGAAAAACCCAACCACTTCTCTGGGCAGACGCAGAAAAGCACTCATGAGACGACACACTCCAGGAGATTCTCCTGCCACGTTCCTGCACTTATCAGTGTCCCATGGAGCAGTGTGGCCGGGGTCTGTGGGAGCAGCTGGGCTGAGGTGGGGTGCAATTCTTGGTAGTAAGGGCCCAGGGTCCCCGGGGTGCTCCTTGCAGACACAGTTGTGTGGGACTCAGCAGCACTGGGACATGCCACTTCCCCTCTGGCTTCACAGTACATTAGCAGGACTGTCATCGTGCAGCGTCACCAAACGATGTGCAGTAACCCAGACCATGGGGCAGAGAGAATATTAAGGCTTAGTCCCCTGAAAAATGGCAACGAGGGAACAAAGGCAGCAACCTCCAAGTCTGGAGCCTGGTGTGAAAGGAGCTTTCACCCACAAGGAGGCAGTAAGAGGTAAAGTACAGTATGGGCAAAAAACACCTTCCCCTTAAAACCGAGGAAAAGTGATCAGGCACTCCTGGGCTCCAGTGCTTCCAGTTCCTGGGAGTGGAAGGGGCTCTCACGAGGACACCTCCAGAATGGGGTTGCTGTGGTGCACGTCCCTCTGTCTCATGGGAGCCGTCCTGGCTGCCCAAGCCCACAGGAGCTTTGCCAATGGGCTCACTGTAACATCCACGGTCCAGCTGGAGCCCTCCCCTTCCCTGTGGAATGGAGATGCTGCGCTTCCTCAGGGGGGTCCCCCCCAGCACCAAGGGTGCCCAGCGGTGCTTGCCACAGGCCTCGGCCCACGGCAGCTTTCCCCAGTCCCTCTCCTCCGCTTCCCAGAGAGAGAGGCTCGGCATGCCCTGCGAGCTCCCATGCCGGTGCGGCGTTGTGCCTGTCCCTTGCTCTTGTGCTTGTAGCGTGTGACCTTGCTCCACCGGTCCCTTAGAGGGGGGCATCGTACTGGTCCAGGAACTCCTTGATGGGGGCCGGCAGCTGAGTCACCTTTTCATAGGAGTCCAGGTGCCCGTTGACAGTCTTGCGGCAGAGGTGCTGCAGGCTGGAGACACTAGAGGAGAGCGGGCGGCTCAGCACCAGGGGGATCTTCTCACCGCCCGAGTAGATGTAGTAGGTGCGCTTGGGGTGCAGGGCTCCCCCCGGCTGCTCGGGGAGGGCACAGGGTGCAGGCGGCATGTAGTGATGGACCAGCTTGAGCACGCAGTCGAAGCGGGGCACGGGCTGGCTGCTGCGGGGGTCGCTCTGCAGGGAGAAGCTGCCACCCTCGCACTGGATGCGCAGATTCTTGGTGCCCGACTCCGTCTTGACGCTGAGGGTGAAGAAGTGCCGCTGGTCTGAGCTGTCCCTGATGAGGAAGGTGCCGGCCGGCTCAGTGCTCAGCAGCAGGTTGGCCTCCCCGCCCGTCACCGTGCTCCAGTAGAAGCCACTCTCCTGCAGCTTGCGCACCGTGTTCACCACCAGCTGGTACTCGCTCTTGGAGCTGAACGTCTTGAGGCGCAGGCTGGTGTCGAGGGGGCGGCTCATCCCGGCAGCGGGGAACTTGCTGTGGGTGACCATGGCGCAGGGAGCCAGCTTCGTGCGCTCGGGGTGCTGCTGCCAGCAGCAGCCGCTGCTACACCATCACCTGCGGCGGAGACAGCGGTGAGCCCCGGCAGGGACAGCGGGGAGCCCCGGCAACATCTGCACCCCCCGCCCCTGGCTCTTGTCCCCCACATCTCCGACTCTCCCTCTCCATGGCACCGGCAGCCCCGGTTGCCGTTTCTCCCTTCCCGGGAACACCGGCAACCCCGGTTCCCGTTTCTCCCTTCCCGGGAACACCGGCAGCTCCCGTTCCTGGCTCCTGCCTCAGCGGGGGCACCGCTTCTGCCGGTCTTCTGCTCCCTCCGTCTCCGGGGGACATCGCTGCCTCCGGCCACCAGCTCTCGCGTCGCTGGGGCAGCAGCATCCCCGGCGGTCTCCCCCTCTCTTGGCAGCAGCTGCAACCCCCGGCCCCGGCTGCCCGTTTCCAGGAGCACCGGCACCCCCGGTTATCGTCCCGCCGGCGCGACAGCATCCCCTGCTAGCCCATTCCCTGGGCAGAACCGGCATCCCCGGAGGTACCGGGCGACCCCCCTCCCTCTCCGAGATCCCGTCCCGTCCCTGCCGAGGCCGTACCTGGGGCGCGGCAGCCGGTCTCGGCGGCGGAGCGAAGCCGGTGCGCGGCGGCGGAGCTGCTGGGGCGGCCCGGGGCGCTCTCTTATAGCGGGCGCAGCGCCCGCCCTCGGGTTCCTGGAACT
>VWZG01013169.1:0-11570 GCA_013396735.1 Grallaria varia
GACAAGGGGCTGTCCATGGAGAAATCACCTCAGAAATACACAGTAATAAACAGGATTAACCTGTCAACATGAGACTAAACATCTCTGACAACATGCTGGCCAGCCTACTAAGGTGAATTTTAAACTAAGAGCAGGGAGGGAGTTGATGACCTATAATCAAGAGGAGATGGTGGTCAGGATTCATCAAAAAAGGATGCAGGCTGATGTAGCAACAGAAGTCTTATAGTCAATGAAACAATGCTGAAGTTTGGACACCTCAATGTATGCACACAACAAAGGAGATATAAACAGGATGGAAGAATCAGTTAAACTTACACATATTCTGTGAAATCAACAAAACAAGGTGCTCATCTGAAGTATACGTACACCACATGTACATCCTACGCACCATGGGAAGTGGTAAAAGAACCCATGAGTGCTAAGGAAGCTGGGTGAAGTCACTGCAAAGACACACTTGGTTAGCTTTGAAAGGTCATGTTGGTGAAGCAATGTTCCTGAGGACTGGAAGAAAACAAATCGCACATCTGTCTCCAAGAAGGCCAGAAAGCAGACTCTGGAAAACTAGAAACTAGTCAGAACCTGCTTGATGCCTGGGAAGGTCATGGAGCAAATAATTCTGAAAATCATCCATACTGAGAAAAGAAGTGTGGTTGGGTGTGTTCAACATAGACTCATTAAGGCAAAATAATTCCTGAAAAAAAGCTACTGACTTACCTGACAGCCTTCCATAACAAGATGACTGGCACAATGCATAAATGAAAGCAGTCAATGTCATTTATCTTGACTTAAACACAAATTTTAACACTATGTTCCATAATAACCCCGTATATAAATGCATGAAATATAGACTACTTGGACAGCCAGTTGGACTAAAAAGTAACTGAGCAGACAGGTTCAATCTATTGTGTCCAGTGGCATTTGTCATTATTTTAGCTGGAAGATAGTAACTACTTGTATATCTCAGGGGTGAATTCTGGGTCTAATCTTATTTTGCATCTTCATTAATGATCTAGATGATAGGTCAGAGTGTACCATCAACAAATTTTGAAATTATACAAAACAGAGAGGAGAGGCTGACGTACCAGAAAGGTACTGGGGCTGACGTTAGGCTCTGGGCCAAACATCTGGAAAGCAGCTTTACAGAAAAAGGACTGTGGGTCCTGGTGAAGACCAAGTTGAATACGAGCCAACAATTTCCCTTCTGACAAAGAGGCTTGATGTTTTCCTGAGCTACATTAAAAGAAGCCAGAAGGTAGAAGGAGGTGACCCATACTCTCTACTCAACACCAGTGGAGTCATGTTTGGACCGCTCTGTCCAGCTCTGGGCTTTTCAGTACAGGGAAGGACATGGACATACCAGACAGAATTCAGTGAAGGGCCAAGATAATTCATGGACTGAAGGATCACTTATATGAAGGCATTCTTTTTAGCTTGAAGAAAGGAAGGCTGAGATGCTTCTTTTCCACATGTACTGATACCTGATTGGGGCGGGGGGAAGGGGACATGTAGTAAAGGGGACAGAACATGACACTTGGGTCTGTGAAGTGACAGCATAAAAGCCAGTGGGTACAAACTGACATGCAGAAAATTCTGGTTTAATAAAACAAAATACCTTTCCTTTGTTTTGTTTTGTTTTTATTTTTGTTTTTTTTAGAGTCTCCATTCTTTAGAGATATTTAAATCTACCTGAACAAACAGGAGTGACACTAGATGATCAACCGCTCTCCAGTTCTGTGATACTGAAGTGTGGAGCTGTGTGTCAAATAAGGCTGATTGGAAAGACTCAAGTACTCCAGTACAGTGCTTTTATTAGTATTTGGGAATGTTTCTTTGGTGAAACATATTCTTATAAATATGCAGACTGATATATGAACACAGAATGACGTCACAGTCTTTTTACTGTGATGATGATGAAAGTTCCTTGGTGGCAACTGTGAGGAACTGAACAAGAATCCTGTTAACTGAACCATTTCAACTGAAAGACCTTTTAAAAGAGTATACCTGTTCATTTACCTCTGGATATTTTTGATTGTGAGGAACTGGATTTACAACTGATGAAAAGGTTTCGGCCTTTTATTAAGGAAGATGTGTTGTTCTGTAATAGCTAAGAATATGATCTGTTATTATACTTTCTTTTTTGTTTGTTTAGATTTTTATTCCAATTTTCTCTTTCGCTTTTAGTTTTGTTACAGTTATGAATAACTTCACAAACAATATGAAAACTATGTCACCCTTGAGGTATTCACTGAGAGCTTCATCTAATCAATCATTCAATGTCTGAAGGGACTATATCATATGAAACTGAAAAGGATCAAAATTTTCAAATATTATGTGTAAAATATTGATAAGTGTAGGTGTTTAAGTGGTCTGGAAAAGAAATAATGAATAGTGGCTACTGTTAGTACTCTCCAAAGAAAGAACAGAGAGGGTATTTAGATAGAAGTGGGACAGAGAAACCAGAAAAAGTTCCTACTGCCATAGTTTTTGCTGTTACTGTAACTCTTCAAAATGGGCCCTATGGAAGTACATGTGGGAAATGCCCGGAAAAAGAACCAGGCGGGCAGCATTTTCTGTATTGCAGCCCAATACTATAACAGTATTTTTTTTTTTCTGTCCTTTCTAAAAATCTTGGAAATGAGATGTTGTTGATATTGAACACATAATCTTCTGTTCTCCATATACAGTGATCGTATTTTAATTCAATGTAGCTCAAATCCAACTTGAGCAAATACCTTTTCAAATAGTAATTTACTACTGAAAAATTTCTGGCTAGTTAAGCAAAATTATAAATTGCCTTGATTATCTTTCAAGAATGAGAACGTGTTGTGGTGGGTCTGGCTGAGCCAGAATTTTTTTCCTCGTAGGAGCCCTCACAATGCTCTTCATTGGTGTCGAAAACACACCCATATTTTGGCTCACTCACTGTTCAGTCAAGGGCAAGATCCTGGGAGGGGACACAAATAGGCCAGCTGACCCACACTGACCAAAGGGATATTCCATACCATATGACGTCAACCCAGATATAAAAGCTGGGGCAAGAAGCAGGAAGAGCAGGNCGGGTGAGTCCTTCGAGCCTGCGCAGTGGATTTTTTAGGTGAGGCGCAGCGTGCGCGGAACTGGCCCCACCCTTTAGTCCTAAGGTTCATCTGCCAGGGCCTAGCAAGCTTGGACGGTGGCAGCGAAGTCCTCAGGATGTAGGTTTAGTTAGAGTGTCCTTCTCTTAGATGGATGGCCTTACAGGGCTAAGCGAGCTCCATCTGCCCGGGTTTGGAGTTAGAGTTGTCCTTCTCCTAGGATGGTTGGTGGGAGGCTGGTGAGCCCATCCTGCCCGTGGACACACTTTATCTGACCCTTCAGCTGAGACCTGACTAGCATGGGAGACCCTACTGGAGGCACAACCACCGCCAGCATAGCTCACAGCCTCATAAGGGCACGCAAGCTTCTCCCCCACGACAAGGGGCTGTCCATGGAGAAGTCTGTATAAATATAAACTGCCTTATCACAACCCACAATTTGTGCTGGTTCTTTTGTTTCCACCCTAGCTCTCTCCCCTGTCCAGCTGGGAAGGGGAGTGATAGAGCGGCTGGGTGGGCACCTGGCATTCAGCCACGGTTGAACCCACCACAATGTCTAAGAAAATTACTTATCCTTGGATGTAGAAAGTTGTTTATTCATGCTACATAGATCTGCATGGTTCTTAGCATGTGATTTTATGCCTATTTTGCTTCTATATTTCCATACCGTTTTACAATGTCTTTTCAAAAGTATTACTTCATATTTCACTTGACAGTCCTAAGGAGCAGCCAGGTACACAGGATTCTTCACTTTAAAGTTTTAAACAATCTCCAAATGCTCAAATCATGTGGGCAAAAGTCAAACAGCCAATAAACCAGGACACCTCTTCCTTTCTACCATAGCAAAAAGGAGAAAGGAACATGATTATCACCTCAGAAAAAACTGTTCATGTAACATATGTATATTCTCAGGAACTCAGTGTGAGAAAGTTTGTGCAGCTGTTTTGTCATCTAGTTTTTTTTAGTAAGACACCTCAAAAATGAAGAATTCTACAAAGTGAATCAGAACTATATATTGTCATTGGAAGCGACTGACTTATCATTCTTCCTTGCAAAGAGAAGCAGTTTACAAAGTCATTATTTTCCTTTAATGGAAGTATCACATAAAGCAAGGAGAGCAAGCACCATGTGACTAGGAAACAAGGGACACACTTCTGAACTGCCATTCTGAGGCAGTTATTAAAAGATCCTTTCTTGTTCTAAAGACTTTTTTTTTTTTTTTGAATTGTATGGTCTGATGTTCAATGCTTTAAATTTCACCTTTTAAACTTGAAAAAAATGTAAAAATAATACAGAACAAAGCTCTTCTGAATTCTGCAAATTATCTTGTTTTCCTATAAAAACAGTTTTAAGAGTAAGCTGTAAAAGACAAGATGAAAAAGAAAAAAAAAAAAAAAGTGACTATAGAATTCCAAGCTGTATTCAAAGGAGAACAGATTCTGTTTTGCCATATTAACCAATGTTTCATAATCTAAGAGTGTTGTGATTTCAGCATAACTGTATTTGGAAAGGTACTACATAGTGTCCTACTTGTGTTTAAAGGCAGTTTCATATTCAGAAAATAAAGTACAGAATAAACTTCTGTTCCTTAGGAAAGAAATGCATTGTTTCAGATCAGAACCACTGGATATTGTGACTGTACACATTAATTCTAATTAAAATGTCGAGATTTTGAGGGCATTTGTCTTGTGTATTTTCCTATTTACCTCTGAATAAAAGAAACCCAAAAAACCCCCAAGAACACATTCTTATAATCATTGTCTGATAATTGAACACAGTGACTGTAGTAGCATCCTTTCTATAAATTAGGTAATGAATAATGGACAATATAGTCCTAACTACATGTTGTGCTGTTTTTCCAAATTTACAGTCTTATAACCATAATGGGGTCAGATGGGGTTTTCTAATTCCTACTAAATGAACTTTGCTGAATACAAGTACAAACTAATTCAACCTAAGTCAGAGACTAGAGACGTAAGGAGTACGTTATTGGAAAGTGCAAAAGTTCTTTATATTTCTCTAAAGAAACTGTTACAGGTATCAATGGCAATTCAGTTTAAAAAAAAAAAAAAGTAGAAAAATAAATTAAAAAAACTCTGATATATCTTACTGAAAATCAAGTACATTTCTGCTCTTCTTGCCTTAAAGATTTTCCTTAGTCCAAACATTTCACTGTGTTTTTACTCAAGATCTAACCTATAGGAAGTAATATAAGGTCCTTGTCTTCTATGCAAAGCACTCATTTCTCTGTTTCTGTGGCTCTCTTTCAAGATCTGTGTTCTGATACTGCTGTGTGGGAAGCCACAAAATAGGCAACTATACTTGATTATAATTACGAGTGAAATTTTAGAAAATGTTATTGTATCTACAGACAGAAGTTTCAAATATGATGGTAGAAAAAATTCTCCCAGCTAACCCCTTTGATATAAATCCAGTGTTTCACAGTACTGGTAAAGTGAGCATTCTAATACTATCTGTAGAAAAATAATTTTTTTAAGGGTCATTGGTTTCATTTTATTACGCCTACTGATTTTACTCATGGAGTAATGCTTATTGTAAAACTTGTAATAATCAACAACAAACTTTCAATCTTTACAAAGTAATGGAATAATTCTTCCAATTTTATTGCACAAAAGAAAGAAAAAGGATTGTTTCATATGTTCTTGGAGTCTTTGAAGTCCCCCTCTATTATCAGATGTTTACTGTTCTGTAGAGGTAACAGTAGCTTTATACTCCACATTATAGTTGGAATCTGAAGCTGCTGGAGTGTGAAACAGAGTTCTGTGGAAATGGCTGACTGTTTTAGAGAGGCCTTGTTCTTCCTATGTTAGATTTTTCATTCAATTTCTGTTTGGATTTTGCTGCTTTTTGGTTTGGTTTTTTTTTTTTTTTTTTTTTTTTGTTGGGGTTTTTTCTTGGAGGGGTTGTTTGTTTGTTTGTTTTTGTGGAACAAAGTGCCTTGCCCTCTCTCTTGTCCCAACACCAGTTGCGTGCTTCTACCACTGTCCCTCATTATCCCTTCCTCAGAAACGACAGAGTTTTTCCTCTCCATTTTTGACAAAACTCCAAAAATTAATCACCACGAAATAGTTGCCTGTGATGCTAAAGAATATTGTTTCTGCATGGCCTGCCATAATTTACCTCTTAATTTATCCCAATCCTCATATATGATATTAAAAGGGAGAACACAACTCTTTCTGGAAATCCATTTTACCAGGGCTTTCAGGAAGGCTTTGTTGATAGGGTGGCCATGAAGGTGGATTAAGTTCTTCAAATGGTTGTAGCTCTCCCATTCCTTTTCTGACAGGGAAGCTCCCATGGCTTGGGGTAAAAGAAAGTTAAAACCCCAGAAAAACTGTGGAGTGCGGAATGCAACTTCACAGGTGTGGGCCTACCTTGTCCAGTGGGTAGGTCAAGAAATTCCAGCTGCTTAGCTGTGGATAACTGTCCAAGCAGGGAGCCAAAGCCAATCCATCACTTGAGCCTGATGACACCTGAGGAATCCTCTACACAGTAGAGTCCTTCACCCAGGGCCCCTGTTCAGGCACCAGATTTGATGGTGTTTGACCAAGGGATAAAAGACTCCCTGCACACTTCACACCATGATGGGGTGAAATGGCAAAAAGCCTTTATTGAGGGACTGCAGGGGTTTAAATAGGGATCTGAGGGAAGACTGTGGAATGGGGCAGTGATTGAGTGGAGAAAAGGTGGAGTATGCAGAACAGGGTGGGAACTGACTGATAGGTGACCACCGGCAAATGCAGGAACTGAGGGCCAATAGGAAACCAGGGTTAGGGTGAAAGGTGGGATTAAACTACAAGGGGATATAACCATGTGGGGAGAAAATGACAGTAAACCTTTTTAAACTAAAAACTGTGCAGTGAAAACATGCAGCAACACATAACTCCTAAACTTCAAAGGTCTATAGCTTAGTGGGTCTGTCAATGTCTGGGAAATCTGGGTCACTGTCATCCTCTTATGTCCATTTCTTAAAGTGCTCTTTCCACTCTGCATACATCGTGTGTTCTCCCACAGAAGTGTTGTTCTTGTTTTTATTGGTGGGGGGGGTTGTGTGTTATGTCTCCCATGGCACAAATATTTTTAGTTTTGACATCATGTTGATGCTTTTTTTTATTATTTTCTCCATTATTAGTGGCCTTCATTTAAGTCAGCTTTAAAATGTCAAAGGTTGCTTTGCATAGTCCTTATTTAATTTTCATTAGAATATAATTTAATAGCATAATGCTTCCTTTTCTGCACTGCATTGACTTACAAATAATGACAAAGGGATTTTGAAATGTTTTCTTCCTTTGTTTAGTGGGGTTCTACACATTTTTAATAATAAGATCATTTAAAGGAGAAAGTTTTATAGTAACTATTAGTGAGGGATTCTTAATGTCTGAAAGTGACTACAGAGAACATAGCATTCGAGACAGTTCTTTCTGCTCTGGTTCCTTTGAAAAGGTCACTTTAGTTGAATCCTACATGAAATAAATCTTGTAGCTAATGAGTATCTGAGAACTTATCCTTGTTCTTTCAATTAGGCTTTTCATCCACTGGTCAGCACCAATGTATGAATTTTTACAGGTATTTTACAAAATCTTTCAGTAAAACCAACAACTCATGTGATGGCACATGAACTAGCAATACATTTCAACTCTATATGTATCTGAAGCAGGTTTAATAATCTGTCTTGGGAAAACTCTAATTGGTTTTGACTACATGAGAAGGAAGTTAACATCCATGTTTCTATCTAATGTGGTGCATTTAATTTCCTATTATTTTGTTATAATATGAATAACTAGAACAAAACAGAAATGCCTTTCATATTTGTGTTTGCTAAAAGAAGTCAGTGGAATATAGTCAGTTTAGACTTTTGAAACTGAGTGAAAACATGTGAAACTGACACCAGAGAAGAGGGAAGCGAGGATTTGTGACAGAGACAGCTCTGCAGACACCAAGGCCAGAGAAGGAGGAGAGGGTGGTGCTACAGGTGTTGGAGTTGAGATACCCCTGCAGCCTTTGGAGAAGACTATGGTGAGGCAGACTGCTCCCCTGTAGTGTGTGGAGGACCATGGAGAGGTAGAGATCCAGTGCAGCCCATGGAGGATCCCTTAATGCAGCAGGTGGGTGTCCAAAGGAGACTACAGCCCCATGGGAAGCCTGTGCTGGAGCAGATTCCTGGAAGGGGCTGTGATGTGGTCCAGTAGGAAAAAAAAGGTTTGACTATGGAGTTTAAGAGGTGTTAAAAAGTGGACCTTTATTGAAGGGCTGCACCGGCTTATATAGGGTCTGGGGGAGAAGGTGCTGGAAGGGAGGCGGTACCTGGGCGGACCCTGCAAACAAGGAACATATAAGTGCAAAAGAGGGATGATCCAGCCTAGGGTAGGAGGGATTAACCATATATGGAATGTCCAAATAAGGGAATACTGCAATGCAGCAACAGGGAACCAATCAGGGAAAAGGGAATAATGAGGGGTACAGAACCATGTAGTTTTTCTTTAAAACTGGGTAAACCCCAACTGTTAACAACAACAAGCTTTTAACACAATGGCAAGGGAACCCCAACAATCATATAAAAGTTGTGTAAGTGCATTCTTAGGGCATTCCACACATCTCTTCTTCTTCTTCATTTTTTGCTCTTTCTCACTTCTTATAGGCCCTTTGTTCACAGCTCCCTACAGGGCTGTGTCCCTGGTGAGAGGGAACAGTTTTTCTGGCAGGACTTGTGACCCTGTGGAGTCTACATTGGAGCAGTTGGTTCCTGAAGGGACCCACACTGGAGTTGTTAGTGGAGAACTGCAACCTGTGGGAAACACCTACACAGAAGAAGTTAGTGGCAGACTGTCTCCTGTGGGAGGGACCACACTGAAGCAGAGGAAGAATGTGAGGAGGAATGAGGGGCAGAGACAGTGAGCGATGAATTAACCACAACCCCCATCCCCCGTAATCCTGCACCACTGAGGGGTAGGAAGTGAACTAAATAAGAAATAAAACTGAGTCAGGGAAGAAGGAACGGGTGGGGGAAAATGTTTTCAAGATTTTGGTTTACTTCTTATCATCCTACTCTGATTCTGATTGGCAATAAATTAAATTAGTTTCCCCAAGCTAAATCAGCTTTGCCCATAGTGATAATAGATGAGTGATCTACCTGCTCTTGAGTCATGAGCATTTTTTTGTACCTTTCTGCCCTGTCCAGCAGAGGAGGTAGAGTAACAGAGTGGCTTGATGGGTACCTGGTGTCCACACAGGGTCTACCCACCACATAGTTGTATTCTGCTAAAAGATTTTCACTACACAACACTACAGAAAGATATATATACATCCAGTTCCATATTTCTTTGCAAGGTATCTGCTGAAGTATGTCCAGCATTTATTTGTTTGGGATCACAAACATCCATGTGAAGCAGTCCAATGCACAGAAATGCTAAAAAATAAAAATAAATAATAATAATAATAATAAAAAAAAAAAAAAAAATCACAGTTCCAACTCTACACATGGGAGTTAACTTGGATTCCCATTTTAGACAGAGATAAAAATTCGAACTTTTTTTCCTTACTTCTGGTAAAGAATTTCCTTATATTTCAAGATTGGAACTACAGATTATTTTTTTTCAATTGGTCTGAAATAGGCTACCTATCATTTCATGTGTGACGTCACACTTATTTGTCATTAATCCAAAAAGTTTGATCAATATTGAAGATCATTAGCCCTTAAAACTGAATGCTGAAGTACTCCCTCTCAAAATTGAAAGTCTTTAATTAGTAACATCTGAACAAAAGGACTGAGGTTTATCATAATGCACTGAGAATACTATAGTGAGTTCTCTCAAGTACTACCTACTATTTAAACAATATGAAGATTTTTAACAGTAATGGTCTAATTCTCAAACCCATTGATAACCTAATGCCACTGTTATAAATAGATATTTCTTAAGACAGAAAAATAATATGCATTCGTAACTGTAATAATTCTGAATGTGAGATTACTGTTGCATGAGTTTTAGGTTGGCTATTAGTAAAAGGTTCTTCCCCTAGTGGGTGGTTGGGCCCTGGAACAGGCTCCCCAGGGAAGTGGTCATAGCAAATGTTTGAGAAACATTTGGACGATACCCTTGGGCACATGGTGTGACACTTGGGGATGGTCCTGCACAGGACCAAGAGCTGGATTCAATTACCTTTGTGTGTCCCTTCCAACTCATCATATTATGTGATATCCTGTGATTATTTTCACACAGTAAGTAGTTATAATAGAGATAAGCAGAAAGTTATCCTCAAATAAGGATAAATTTAAGAGTTTCATTGAAGTAACATTTGCAAAAGAAAGTGTTTCATGTCAGAAGACACAAGGAAAAGTAAGAGGGGGAATCAGTGACAGGGAAGCAAATGCTCTGCTGGTTCACTTTTGCCAAGAGAGAGTTATTTGTATTTGTCAAACCAATTTCCTCTGTAAAATTATTGTAGACATTGTAGTGTCCCATTTAAAGAGCTACTCCAAATTTTGTCTTTTTTAGTATTATAATTATTTTAGTGAACATAATTACGTGATGTATTTCACCTGTCCTGTTTTCTATAGTCCAGAAGTCAGTGTGGGAGTTCAGTTAATACTTGTCTGCTGTCACATGCCTCAGACCTGGGGCTAAAAAGAGTGTGTAACCAAAGTTCTCTACTGACTCAGAAAAATCTTTGGCTGATCTATATTTGCAATCAATGCCATATTGCTCTTCATTAATACTGTGAATTTACAGACTAGTATATGTAAATGGGTACATTTTTGCTTTATTTTACTGGGAATTCTGCTTGTAAAACCCAGGAGTTTTAAAAAATGACGCAAAAAATAACAGGGTAAATGAAAAATGTGATTAATTTTTTTTTCTTCTACAAAGTCTCAAATTTTGATTTTTTTTTATACTTACATTCCAGTGGTAAGAAGAAAGAAGAAAATGTACTGCATTCTAGAGGGTAAATGCCTATACCAAAATTTCATGTGAGGGCTTTCCAAGGAAAAGGGATTATTGTATACAATTTTTATATTTTGACTCTCGGTCAGGGGGAGAAAAGGCTGAACTTTGCAAATCTATGAAAAGTGGGATCTAAACTCTATCCTGAGTATCTGTTTGACAAGAGGTCCTATGCTCACACAGTGCCTTGACTCCCTTCCTACATCCCTTCCCTTGCACACTGTCTAATATACTGAGTTACTGTTGAGAGATCTCCAAGGCACTGATAAATGCATAGATAAGCACATTGTTATCTGTGATCTTACAGAAGCAGGGAACTAATTATAATTATATTTTTATTACATTATCCTATATTTTGCCTGGTGGATACTGACACATGTCCTCCACTCCTTAGGTTAAAACTTTTAAAGAAAAGTTTTGCTGAAGCTTTCTATTCTTCAGGTGAAATTTTCTGAAAGAATTTTTTCCACAGCAGAAAGAATCTTCATGCTTTCACTTTGTTTATTTTTTTTTTTTTTACAATAGTGGTTTAGAA
>VWZG01013171.1:0-13727 GCA_013396735.1 Grallaria varia
TCCTTTATATTTTCAAAATAATTCTTAAAATATTTACTTTATTACTTTAATTTATTTTTCATAAGGATAAGTTATATCCTGCCAGATTTCTTTCAGAAAAGCAGATTTCTAAGCGAATTGAGATGACAGAGAAGGGCTAAGGTTAATAAGAACAATATTTAGTAAATTGAAATCTTTCTGCAGAAAAAATGGTAATGGTGGTGGCTTTTTGTCATGAATAATTAGAGGATCTTGACAATATTTCTAAATTTAATAGTATTGATCTTCTTGGTCTTCCAGAAAACAAGAGAGCTGAAGATTATATTGAAAAGCTATTGAAACAATTTGACGCAAATTAAAAGCAATTAAGAATTTATGAAGGGTTTTTTGGGTTCAGGGTTTTTTGTTTATTTTTTTTAAGTTACTGAATATTTACTAAATATCATGGGGAGAGGAAAATATCACCAGAGTATCCCAAGATTTATTAGTTAATGATTCAGTCTTATTATGAATATCATGGTCATATACTCTATGACTTTTCAAGAAAAAATAATGTTCCCTATTACAGTTCTCTTAAGTATTTTTGGCCGTCTGACCAGTACAGCACAAAATTTCACTAATCCTTCTGAGAAATGAAGTCTTTCAGAGATTGAGTAATGAATCCCAATGAGACTAGTGTTAGATGAAAATTAATAAAACAGAAAATGTAAACAATTTCTGTTTCTAGATTACTGTTAGAGGCTTAGCATGAAAGCAATTATTTCATTTAAGGTACAAAAAAATATAGGTAATAATACGGTGACAGGTATTTTATACTCTTTCTTTCAAAATAAAATTGAAATTCAAAGAGCACTTGCAAAAGTTATTAAGCCAAGAATAAGTTTTCATTCATTAGCATTGTTTATTCTGACACATGAGGCATGAAAACATTGTCTACCATTGCAGACTACTTAATGACAGGTATATTTTAAAAGACTCAATAAAGCCTAAAGACTAGAAGATAATTATTGACCTTAAATAGACACATTATTAAGTCCTTCACTGAATTTTGAAAGAAAATGTCAAGAACAAAATCATTGGGGATTTTATTCGTACTTATTTTTGCAGCGGGGGACTTAAAATTCAGCTTTCCTTATTGTATCAAAAATACAGCTAGTAATCCCAGGGAAGAGCCAGAAAAAACTATTTTAAATTGGTATTTTGGTGATGTTAATTTAAAGACATTTCTGGATGCATTAAATACTTATTTAGGAATAAAATGAGATATAGGTGATTTTACACTATTGTCCCTCATTTCCACGAGTTTTATATTATCTTATCTGAGACTGGCTGTAAATAACACAACTGAGCACAGGTAGTAGCTCACCAGAAGGGAAGGTCTCCTTTTCTTCTCCCATCTACTGAACTCTCTTCTGCTTTCCTTTTTAGTTGTGTTGTCTTTTATGCTTGGCCAACTTCATAGTGAGCTGATTCAGTTTATTAATTGGACAGAAAATTAACCGATTTTTTTTTTTTTAATATTTTTGCATGTTTAATGATTTGAGGAATCTCTTGGCACAAGGTGGACAGTCAGGACCAGAAGAAGGAAAAGGTAGAGGGAGTGCCCCTTCTGTTGGCTGCATGTTGTAAAATCATCACAGATATGGAGTCTAAGCACACCCTGAGTGAGCTTCATTCAGCCTTTATTCTGTGAAGGCAACTGAAGCATTGCCTTCACATTAAATACATGCATGGTTCATCTGAAGTGTAAGGGCTTTATACTGTGATTAGTTAGTTTTATCCTGAAGTGTTTATGCTTTGTTCACACAGTGTTTGTACATTTATTTTTGAAGTCATTATTAATAGAAAGCAAAGTCAATGAAACGTTCAAAAATAAGCTAATTCTGTGGGGGTTTTATCTTTACAAAGACAAAAGATTTGTTTGTGGGGTTTTTGGTGGGTTTTTTTGAACAGTTTCTTTCACTGTGCGCTTGCTAGTGTTCATGTGTGCAGGAGTGTGAGGAATTTAGAGTAATAACAAATGTGGCAGTTTATTTAGGTCCCTTTTTTTTTGCATCAACAATGGGCAAAATGCCTAAGGGTGAAAAAGAAAATGTGAATTAGGCCTTTGTCAAGTGGAGTTAGCTACAGAATTCAAAGGAGAGCAGGATTTGACAGAAAAGTAAAATGATGAAAATTTTCTGTTTATAGTCTCAAAGCTTGTTGACAGTACTTGCAAGCACAGATCCAGAATGCAAATTTCTAATTAGTACTACTCAATAATCATTTCTACAGATGGTCCTTGGTGAGATTACTAGATTTCTCTGTGAACAATTATTGATCAAGGAAACACAGTGTTTGCAAACTGGTCCTTTCTTTCCATACATACGTTTCATCCTGATGGGATATAATTTTTCATCCTTCATTAGAGACCCTTTCAAAAGGGCTATTTGCTTACTTTCTTGTTTAGAAGCAAAACTTTCAAGACTAGAAGGAAATTCTAGTATAATTACTGCTTTTCTTGGTGCATACAAATATCTTCTGCTGTGGTTTGAGGGTGTAAGAGAAGAGTTCCTTCACTGCAAAAGGTAAATTTGCCAACACTCAAATTCATAAGGAAATCAGTTATCTTTCTTGTAAACAGAAACTGCCAGGATAGTTGTTGTGCAACGTGTATCAGACTTACTGTGTATTGTGATCATATGTATGATCATCATGTCAGGAATAAGTGGATTATATATTTAATTAGTTATTAAGGCTGTGAAGAATAAATATAGCAAATGGATTTACTGCTATTAAAATCACATTTTCTGTTGTCAGTTTTCCTCTATCCATTTGTTCTGTTCACAAATAGGTCCTGACATTCAGTGCTATACCATAATGGCTTTTAAATGTTTATCAGTGTGAGTCAAGCATCCACATTCCAGAGTGCTCAGGCTTTATATTTATCATTAACACATGGAATCCTTAGCAAAGAACTAGCACTGTAATCTAAGAATATATTAACAATATTTTATACAGTTAAGAACTTTAGGGCAGTAGATGCCTCTTTGTTTTTGTACATATGCATATCAAAGCCTACTTCAATGTTATTATCATATCCCATTGGTTTAGTAAAGCTGCTGTCTCATACACTTTACAGTTTGGTCCTACAAACTGGAAAAGCAGAAATTGTACCTTTATGTTTATTAGAAGAAGGGAGCTATTGCTTCCAATGTAGCAAAAAATGATGGAGTTCTCTAGAATTTCAAATTTCGGTTCTTAAAGACAAGCCTCTTTTATTTATCCCGATGCATACAGCTGTGTGTGTGTAAATACATGATTGTGTATGTGTGTGCATCCACATAAATGTGCATTTCAGTTATGAAGAAACATTGGAATTGTGTCATTATTTACGGGATAAATACTCTGTCTTAGAAAGAGCCAAATAAAATGCAATTTTTTTTCCTTGTTCTGCCGCTGTCTTAAGAGCTTGGAGCTTCAACTAGAGCAGTCTGAGTTAAAAGTTTACCTTCAGCTTCATGATCAATATGAACTAGCTGACAGGCTTTTACTTACATTGTGAACTGCAACATCTGTATTTACTGGAAAGGCTTGTTTTGGGAATGTCAAGGTTTTCTTAAGCTAAGGGCTTTCCTGGTTGCACTTAGACATATGCATGCTCTGTTTAACAGGACAAAGAAGTCTCACGCTGTTACAGTAATAATACTGCCTTACGGTAGCATTATATTTCTTATAGAAGTCTATAAATAATTGATGTTTATGGAATAGCATCCTAGTATAGTATAGTCACTAGGAAAATTCTCATTAATTTGAGTAGGGCTGTGTCAATCTTTATCTTAAATATTCCCATATGGGCGGAACAAAACCATAGTTTTTGTTTTGAAGTACTATAATTTTTTTGTCTTTAACTATAAATAACTAAGACATCATCTAGGATTTTCATTCTTCCGTATAAAACACTTGAAAATTTACTGCAGGTTCAACAAGAATAAATATTGATTTCTACCTATAAAAAGACATTTGAGTGTGATAAATCATCACAGTACTATATATACTTTTAAGAAAATGTTATGCAGGATGGAGAAATACTAGTTCATCTACTAAAGCTTTCCTAGAGCTGGTAAATTAGAATTGCAGTATTTACCCTCTAGCTAGTTAGTTAGTTATTTAGTTGCAGCTAACTTGTTGTTTTTCTCTATGATTTCCTCACATTGGTTGAGTTATTTTATGCCTTTTATGCATCACTTAGGGACCTTATCTTGTAATTCTAATTAAATCTAATCCAAAGTGATCAGGGTGCAAATTGAATGGATATACCTTTAAACTGATGTAGACCATGATTTGAGTTGCATGTTACAGAAATGGCTGTATCAGGAACAACACAAAGAAATGGAGAAGAATCCTTACACAGCAGTGACATAACCTAAGCTGTCTTTGGCCCCCAGTAAATCCACACAAAACCCCAGATCTCACCTCTGCTATCCTACATGACCACTGTAATAGATGGAGCCCAAAGTCATGGACTAAATGAACTCAACGGACGTTTTTTGAACATTTGTGGAAATTTTATGGGCATTTTAATGGTATTTACACAGTTGATACCCAGACTAAGATAATGATGCCTGTGTATTATGTTATAGGACAGGAAGGGAGGTGCTTGTAAATGAGATTGTATAGGATAGTGAGGCATCTGAGAATGTTGTATATGGTATGGAATAAGGGGGGATATCATCCTGGTTTTGTCTGAGCTAGAGTTAAATTTCTTCAGAGTAGATGGTATAATGCTGTGTTTTGAATTTAGGATAAGAATAATGATGCTAAGCACTGTTTACACAGTCAAGACCTTTTCTACTTCTTACAGCATCTCACTAGTGAGTAAGCTGGGGTTGCACAAGGAATTGGGAGGGTACACAGCCAGGCCAGTTGACTCCAACTGGCCAAAGGGATATTCCATGCCATATTGGTGTTATCCTCAGCAATAAAAAGACGGGGAAAGAAGAAGGAAGGCAGGAAAATTTAGAGCAATGACATTGGTCTTCTCAAGTCACCCTTACAGGAGCCCTGCTTTCCTGGAGATGGCTGAACACCTGCTTGCCCATGGGAAGTGGTGAATGGATTCCTTGTTTTGCATTGCTTGCACATGAGGCTTTTGCTTTACTTATTAAACTGTCTATATCTCAACACTCGAGTTTTCTGTCTTCTGCTCTTCCTATTCTTCTCCCCATCCCACTGGGAGTGCAGTGAGCAAGCAACTCTGTGTCATTTATTTGCAGGGTGGGGTTAAACCATTGAACCATTTGAACTCAAGCATGTGCTTTCAGCTTCACTGCTTTTTGTCATATTCTTGTACTCTATTTTTCATTTCCAGGTGTTTATGAAGTGTCAGGTATTTGGGTTTAGATGCCCCGGCTCCAAGTCTGGTCTTGCTCCTTGTCTACAAAGTTGTCTGTCTGTGTAACAGAAAGCTGCTCACGAGTCTGAGGCCAGATGTGGACCTTTATCTGTATTTTGATAAAATTCTCAGGAGAGTATTGATTTCTCTGCAGAGAAAACATACGCAGACTAATGAAGAATGACAATGAATGATTTTTTTTTTTTTTTTTTAGAAAAGGGACCTAGAAAACATCAAAAAAATGAATCATGTTTACTATATGTTTCTTTTTGAACCCTAAAGAATGCCTAATTTCTCCTTAAAAAAAAAAAAAAAAAAAGAATTACAGGTGCATTTAAGACTTTCAAATCAAGAATATGATGCATGGATGAGTCTATTCCTAAGAAAAGAACATCATGATCATGTTCCTATATTTTTAAAAAATAAATAATTTATTTATTTTACATTAATCAAAACCTGTGCCACTATCTTCATCTCTTGGTATATTTATAATATTTTAAAAATCCCTAGTTATAGAAAGAGCAGGTGCCAAAGATATTCTGATTCAAGTTGCTCTAGAGCAACAGTTACCAACCCTTTTCTTGCAGGTAGCTGTCTGAAGGACTAAAAAGGCAAGCAAGAAACAGTAATAGTTGAGTCTCTGGGATGAGAAAGTTGAAAATACTAACAACAAAGTACATGAAAAAGAGCATGATAGCTAGTACTGTAAAGAATATAGGAGTGGTTGGAATATGACTGTTAGCTGAATTCTTCAGCAAAGGAAAACTTGAAAAAATATTTTCTTATTTTTAATCTCCACAAATACTAATGAACTTGACAATAACAGAAAATATACTAATCATATTTCTGGATTACTTGATTTAATGAAATCAACTTTTCTTAAAGAACTTAAGAACTCTGTGCCAGTATAATTACTGAATAAGAATGAGAACAATGAAATCTGAAGTCTACACTTGTTATTCTAACAGATACCAGCAGTCATGATGGAATAATAAAGATAGCCCTGTATAGCAAAATTCCTTCAAATTAAAACATCTCAAAAAGCAGATTCAGATGCTGACTTACATGAAGAGAACTGTATTGTGTCACAAAAATTCCACCAATTAACCACCACCACCAAATAAGCAAAAAACAACCAACCAAACAACAAAAGAAAAGGGAAATTATTTCAATGTCTGATAATAACAGCAGCCACCAGCCCTATTCTCTGCCCCTAGAAGAGGCACAAACTTGAAATACAATTCCAAGAATTAATAATTAATAATGACTTCAGATCTAAAACTGATTGTTCATTGACAGGTTTGGAGAATGATGAAGTAGTTTTGCCAATGTTAAAAAGTCACTTAGATTAATCAGAATTGCCAAACACAGAGACCCATAAAAATGCTCTTGGTAGAGCTGGAAATGTTGCGATAGTCTGTATTATCCCTTTGTTATAGTCGTAGTTTTTAAACCATCTGTGCAGCAGTATATAGAGGAAAATCATATCAGGGAAAAATGGTAAGTGAAAATAGACAAAGGTAATTGCTTATTTGTCCTTTCCTAACTTGCTTCAGATATTCCTAAGTATTCTGGGGAGCTGACCAACTAGAAAAACTGTAGAATTTTACATTGTGTTGAAAAGTTTTTCAGCATTTTCCAAGATTTTTTTATCCATTCCCATTAAAAGTAATGTATAATTGTACGAGCTTATATGAGATAAACTATGAAGAATAATACAAACTTGCTAAATAATTTTAAAGTGTTGAATTATAAAGTTTCTTGAGAAAAACACTGAAAGTAAATGTGTTATTGTAAGCTATTCTCTTGTAATGATTTTATTTTGCACTAGCCAAGGATATTTTGTGTAGCCTGTAAGCTTATTAATTGAAAATATTTATTATTTTTAATTAATTACTGCACATATTTTAAACAGGGACTGCTCTTAATTTTACTACATGCAAAAGAAAATCATCCTTTTTTGTTAAGAATCTCTGATGGAATCATTTTTAAATATGTATGCACATGTATATGTATTGAAAGACTATAATGAGCTGGCTCACAATACATATAATATAGAAAGAAAATATAAATTATTGATTTAGAGACTACAAAAAAATCTGATCATACTATCAGATTATCTGTTCTATAAAGAGATGATATAGACATCTATTATTAAAGTTCTGAGAATTGATTCATTCTCCTGTCTGCAATGAAAAGCTAGTATGAAAGAACACAAATGCCTAGTTTTTGATCCAACATTACTGCTGCAAAGAACCACATCAATAGCATATTTTATTTACAGTGCATATCCCTCTGTAGTTATCACAAGAAGTGTCAATGTTGTTTATTTGGGTTAGATAGTTACATTCAGTTCAGTTACTACCAATTTTTTTTTTTTTCTAAATTAGTACATCAATCTATCTAGAGTCTTAACAACATGCTTTTTAATAGCTATTTTTTATGTGAATACTGATAGGAAACTCTCATTTTATTAATGCAATGAGTGACACACAGTTACTGGTGACTAAGCAATAACATTTATAGCATTGAATTTTTTTCTTTTTTCGAGATTCTATCTGTGAAGCAGTAATTCAGCTAACTACAGATCATCAGTCTGAGTGTAACAAATTTCATCAGATAAACAACTAAGACACTTACAGCAACTTCTCATATAATTCAGCTTCATTTTATAAGCCAGTTGGGCCAGTTTCCCTTCAGTTCACTTTATAGCCAATGTGTAGAGGAGAAAGGAGGCCTTTGAAGCCTCCAGTTAAAAATCCTATTTTCATAAATTTGAAATGTATTGTTGTTTCCTAAGTAATCAGTATTTCTACTCAGAAGAGAAGAAAAGGTTTACTGTAATTTTTCAGGCTTGCTTCATATATTTAAAATAGTTTTAAATTTTACAACTTTAAAGTCTGTACACGGACACTTACAAGTGATATTTCTCACTTGTATAAGAAATATGTGAACAAAGCTTTGGCTATATATGTACTCCATGTATTTGAAAAAAATCTGGATCGCAACTGACTAGTAATTGTTGATTAATGAAAAAGTCAAAAAGCAGAAATCTCCTTTAAGACAGATAAACAACTATTTATTTCAAAGTAAGAATTACATTTGCCCTAAAAGTTAGCATCAAAGTTTCTTTATCATTTCCTGTAAAGCACAAACTTGAATTTCTGTGTTTGTAGTTGCCTGAGATTTTTGCTGCAGCAGGACAAACTCTGAGTTTCTTTCTATTTTATTTTGCAGCTGCTTATAATGCGTAAAAAACATGCTGGGAAGAATATAAGTCATTGATAGATGCATCCTATGGAGCTATCTATTCCTGTACATGTGTTTTCTCAGATGAATATTTCATCATATGTGACTACTACTGTCGGGAGAAACTTCTGGTGTGACCTCAGTGATTCACTTTTCTGCCTTGGGATTACTTTGACAATCACCTTCTAATACTCTTCCAGGGTCAAAGGACAGAGTAAGATCAGTAAACATAACTTACAGAAGTCAGGAACCTGAAATATATGGTATATGAAAGAAGAAAATGCCTGCAGTGTGTGTAAAGACAAAGCTAAATGTTCATCACTCCAGTGAAACTGACATTAATTGGCAGTCTGTATGGCAGAACTTCATCAGCATGCTCTTCAAAAAAAAAATTGCCTGTATGCAGACCTAGGTTTGCATGCATGAGTAAACAGGTACAGAAAAAGGACACTCCATCTCCCTCTTGTATAGAGGTAGCTACTGGATTTCTGGGTTTATTGGACTTCTATAGGAAGGCATAGAACTTAGATAAGTTGTTTACATGCCTAACAGTACAAGAGTGAATGTTACAAGAAGAACTTGGACAGATGTCTCTAACCATATTTCCAATCTAATTGCAGAACCAGAAAACAGTTGCAGTTCAAGGCATCTCTGGAGATCATCTGTGCAGTGTCTAAGTTCACAACAAAGGCAGGTGCAACAGGTTGCTCAGGTCCATGTCCATTCAAGTTTTGAATATCTCCAAGGACATATATAATTACTTTGGCAATCTACTTCAGTGTTTTTCCACTGTCACAGCAAACAAAAAGTTTTCTTCACATGGAATTTCATGAGCCATTTCTTCTCCAGGCTGAACAGTCCCAGCCCTCTCAGCTTTTCCCTCAGCTTTTCCTCGCATGATGGGTACTGTAGTCCTTTAATCAACTTTGTGTCCCTTTGCTGGATTTCTTCAAGTAGCTCCATATATCTCTTGTACCCATCTCATGGTTTAGGAGTGGTAATCCCCAGTTCAGATTTCCCACTGAAACTACAGACCACACTGCCACTCATTGACTCTCCCTCCCCTCCTCTGCTACCCCCAGCCCCAAGGGATAGCTGAAGAGGAGAACTGGGTGCACAAAAGGCAAAGTTCATGGGCTGAGATAAGAACAATTTCCTGGAAACAGCAATGAGATATGAAAACAAACAGTAACAGCAGGGGGAAAACATCAAGAATATGTCAAATCAAGTAGGGTATGAGCAAAAATCCTTAGTCTTAGTACTGTAGCCACCAAGAGGTTGTAGATACTCCGGAAATAAATAATATATGAACTCTGAGCATCATGAATACAGCCATTATCAAGAGAGACAGTGGACAAGCAAGTACTTCTCAACCTCTCTGCTAGCTTCAGTTCTTCACTCCATGTTTTGGTTTTGCTGTTCAAATTCCTTGAGATTAATATTGTGAACATGATGGTACAAATTTATTCTTTAATTATTTGTCTTAGAAGATCCTCACACCATGCAAATATTTACCATTTTGTTTTAGGGTAATGAGACTCACTTATCAAAGAAGGAACCAGATGTTCCATGCAGATAAATGATGTCTTTCAAGGGAGAAAACGTAGAGGTTTTTCTGGCAGTATAGTATTCTAAGTGGAATATATCTCAGTTAACTGCAGGTATCTGGAATTTGAATGTCTACAACCAGTAAGCCAAGTTTATAACTATGGTAGAAGAAATAATATTTTTCTTGGGTGCTTATATCAGGGTGAGATAAATTGTGCTCAGGTTATGCCTTACTTTCTGTTGACGAAAGATGACCAGCCTAAAAGAGGGGAAGCCCTGCATCAACTATCTCTCGTGAAGCAGAGATAGTCAGGAAATGTGAGATTTATTAAGTCAGGAAATGTGAGATTTGTTCAAAATTTTATTGTCATAATTGGAGGATATGTTGTGTTAAAATTACTTTTTGTTATTCATTCCCTCAAGACTGGAAAGAACTTGAAAAAACAGGGGGAAAAAAATGAACTTCATACCAATTATCAGTTTTTTGGCAGGCTTCAGAAGAACAGTCATGTCTCCAGAATTCAGGCAAGCTTCATTAAAAGTAAGGGGCCTAAATTGCTGAAAATCATATTTATCTAACTTATAATCTGGTGGCATTGTGTAATTCTGTTTTCACTGTCTCTGAATGTGTCAGGAATACAGAAGAAAGATCTATGAAACTAGAATTGTGTCTTTTGGTATGGATCATCTTCAAAATGCTATTATTCTCTATGCAACAATAAATACATTAAGGTGCATCAACAAAGATAAATATACCTTTGCTTTTCCTGTTCCATTCTTCTGCCTTTACTTTCATACCAATTAACATCCAGCCTTCCACAAATATGTGTATCAGCAGAGTCTCTCTCTATATATACATTAAAGCAAGCATCTGCCCAATCCCTGTCTTTTTTGACTCTGTTACTTTCTGTTTTTAAAGAAAACAAAATAAATTATGCGATTTATCTAGTGCAATTGTGAAGGACATTAAAGGAGTAAATACCCTACCAAGCCATCTAAAACTTTGTGAAGCATAATTCTTTTAGTTCTTTGGAGTTTCAGATTTTCTTTCAGCAGTAAATTAAGGGTATAAGAAATACGTTTGTCAGTTTAGTGAAGAGTTGGCCTCAGTTCATCTTTCATTTTGCTTATATATAAACAGATACACAAGGTATAAGTAGGAGAATCATGGTCAAGGATGCTTAAAAACTTGTTACTATACAATATTATTGTGAATTTGCTACATGTTTCATCCACTTATACCCAGAAAACTGCTATTTCTTTAAACCTCACCCTTGACAAGGAAAAAACCTTCAAACAGCCAACTCAAAAAAAAAAAAAAAANAAAACAAAAAAAAAAAAAAAAAAAAAAAAAAAAAAAAAAAAAAGAAAAAAATCTAAACAAGGTATCACTTAGTGGGAAAAAACCAGCAACAGCAGATTCATGAAACATTGGAACAATGAATATTGTGTAAAAGTTAGATTTCTATGCTTTGAAAGAAAAAGTAGAGAAAATCAGATGATTTTGAACTATGAAAAAATATATAAGGCAAGAGCAAACTAGATAATAAACTGTGATGAAAGATGTTACATAAAAATAAAATCTTAAACAGGATTGTGATGATAAGGAAGAAACTAGGCAACCAACAGAAAGAAGAAATATTTATAAATGAGAGCAAAAACTAGTAGCTATAACCAGAAACTAAATTTGTTTCAAATAATTGTGGGAGCAGGCATAGGTGCATCTGTATTACAGAGATCATACTAGCCGCACAAATGCAACTGCATATGCCAAAGTCTCTGCATATGTTAGATCTCCTCATTCAATCCTAGGATAAGATAACCACGAAGACCTGGACTACAGGTCCTGTTGTAAATAGAAGTCCAAGAAACTAAAAGAAAAAGATTTATCACAGAGTAACAATTTGATAAATAATGTGGAATCTGAAAGGTAATAGCACTGTAATATATGTGAGACCTTGCAACCAGAAAGACTTCTGACAAACATAATCAATATTGACCCCAAGAGAAAGAATTCCCTTCCATCACCAACCTGCACTGCCAGAATGACATATCCACATAAGATCCCTAGTATTAAAAAAAACAAAACCAAAAACAAACTGTTAAAGGCTCCCATTGAAATAGTCTCAGGTCACAAATTTAGTTTACTTTTGCAGAAGAACCAACTGATTTCAAGCACAGATGCNTTCAAGGAGTGATATTCATTGGAAGAGCAACCTCCAGGCAGAGGAAAACTTAAACTTTTAAGAAGAAAAGGATTAACAAGAAAATAAGACTATTACGCAGCTGCCCTCCAAAAATAAAGTAATAATAGGAAAAAAGCCTTTGAAATACTTGGATATGAATTTTAAAGAAACAGTAAAGAGCACAAAATATATGAGACAAGTAAAGAAACAGAACAGAAACTTTAAATTAAATATATTTAATTATAATGTAATCATCCTAAATTCCCTGTGCANTGGTTTTCCTCTGTTGTAAAAAAAAAAAAAAAAAAGAAAAAAATCTAAACAAGGTATCACTTAGTGGGAAAAAACCAGCAACAGCAGATTCATGAAACATTGGAACAATGAATATTGTGTAAAAGTTAGATTTCTATGCTTTGAAAGAAAAAGTAGAGAAAATCAGATGATTTTGAACTATGAAAAAATATATAAGGCAAGAGCAAACTAGATAATAAACTGTGATGAAAGATGTTACATAAAAATAAAATCTTAAACAGGATTGTGATGATAAGGAAGAAACTAGGCAACCAACAGAAAGAAGAAATATTTATAAATGAGAGCAAAAACTAGTAGCTATAACCAGAAACTAAATTTGTTTCAAATAATTGTGGGAGCAGGCATAGGTGCATCTGTATTACAGAGATCATACTAGCCGCACAAATGCAACTGCATATGCCAAAGTCTCTGCATATGTTAGATCTCCTCATTCAATCCTAGGATAAGATAACCACGAAGACCTGGACTACAGGTCCTGTTGTAAATAGAAGTCCAAGAAACTAAAAGAAAAAGATTTATCACAGAGTAACAATTTGATAAATAATGTGGAATCTGAAAGGTAATAGCACTGTAATATATGTGAGACCTTGCAACCAGAAAGACTTCTGACAAACATAATCAATATTGACCCCAAGAGAAAGAATTCCCTTCCATCACCAACCTGCACTGCCAGAATGACATATCCACATAAGATCCCTAGTATTAAAAAAAACAAAACCAAAAACAAACTGTTAAAGGCTCCCATTGAAATAGTCTCAGGTCACAAATTTAGTTTACTTTTGCAGAAGAACCAACTGATTTCAAGCACAGATGCCGCATAGTCAAAGAATAAGGAAGAATATATAGAAGGAAAAAAGAAAATAAAGTATAGCAACATCATAGACATCCATCAAGTATTTTATCATCTGTTTCAGGGATCAATTTAATTGATGATGAAGAAGCAAGTGTCAGCAAGAGAATAATTTTGATCTTGAATATATTCCAAGCAGCATGAGGGCATGCAGGAATATTGAGTAAGTGACTTTGCATAGCAGTGCAAGTAAGAGAAGTGTGTATTTTGTAACCATCTATTCTCTTAT
>VWZG01013171.1:13870-36856 GCA_013396735.1 Grallaria varia
TAATAGGAAAAAAGCCTTTGAAATACTTGGATATGAATTTTAAAGAAACAGTAAAGAGCACAAAATATATGAGACAAGTAAAGAAACAGAACAGAAACTTTAAATTAAATATATTTAATTATAATGTAATCATCCTAAATTCCCTGTGCAGTTGAATGAAGGAAATAAGCAATTTTTAGGATTTGTTTATGTAAAATTATTAGACACATCCAACTGAATCTGACATGCTACTTCTTACAAGTGCCATTTTTCCCTCCTTAGACTTGAACAGAGTCAAGGATGCACACCTCAGATTTAGAAACCTGTACTCTAGGTGCCCAAAAGTAACTGGGTGGAACATAATGGCACTAAATGAGCATGAAGTGGCCTAGTCATTACACAGACCAGGCCCACTTGCTAACATTGTTAAAATTACAAGGGACTATGGCCACTATTTTAAAATTCAGTCTGTATGACTTAATCCGCTCACAAATTTAGAAGGGAAAACATCTATTCCTCTGGACAATGGAGCCTTTGTGGAACTGTTTACTAGTACTTCAGAAAGAGATTAAACTATTATTAAAGTTCCACATAAAAGCAGGTAAAAAAATTCTTTTCAAAGTCAACATTAGTACACACATTCTTATTGTGTATAAACAAGCAGAGTGTGATAGTCCATCACACAGGAAAAACCTGCCAAAATTAAATATACTGCATAAGCAGAGAAAGTCAGAGACAACCTGGTCAAATTTGTCAGCAATTTTCAGACTGGGAATATTTTATTCCAAATACATCATATGTAGATGGAGAAACGTGAATACATTTATTTAAACACCTAAAACTATAAAAGTGGTAATTGATTAAGGAGCAAATATTACCAACAAGATAACTTCTCATTAATATAACAGTCTCAGTTCAGAGCGGAAAGAAAAAAATCACTACCAGCACACACAGGTTATTCATTCTTTCATGATTCTTCCCTGTAATAACACTACCAAGTGATCTTTTCTGCTTTCTGTGGTATACACTTCAGAGTGTGCTTAATTCCTTGGATCAATTTGTACCTTTTCCACATAAATATAAAAGAAATAGTTTAAAAAAAGTCAGTGATACTTTTCTTCTTTTTATTCCTTTCTTCTTTTTATTCCTTTCAGAACTGTTTATAATGCCAGCTATATATAGTCTAGCAGATAAAATAGATTCAAGGCAAAAGTTTGATGATCTATGTGTAATTATCCATGCTGTTTATTTGTTCCCACTCTTCCTCACATGTTTTCATGGCTTTATCCCAAATCAACCTGTTTGCATAAATGCCTAATCAGTGTTACTAATAGCGCTTCCAGAGACTGTTCCCAATACCCTGTTTAAGTTTGGAGGCCATCCTGCTTTGTTAGGAAAGAAAATTTAGGCCTGTGAGTCTAGGTTCATGTGAGTTTGTCTTAGGGCCAGAGATGAAGCCCTTGTCTATAAATTTTTAAAGAAATAAATGTAGTCCTACTTCTGTGATTTCTGTCAAAGTAATGAGATAAGTAGTATCCTCACATTATTCTATTTTAGAAAAGTATCTTTATCTTTCTTATGTTTAAATAAATGAAACTCCAAGATGTACATGAGAGATAGGGAAGTAGCAATAGTCTTATCCCAAAATACAAACTGATCAGAGGTGTACTGCTATTAAGACCATTTCTCAAGTGAGCTCTGTGTCACAAAATATGAATCTGTCTAAGGGAATCATATTCTCTATTTCTTTCTTTAATTACCAGAGTAAAATAAAGACTAAATAAGATAAATTAACTGAATCAATTAAACATTTTCAGAGTAATATAATACTGTAAGACTATGAATTAAAACTCAGCCTGGGTCATGAAAAGGAAGACTTTTATAATTTAATTATTTATCTAAAATGAAAATTATCAATATAGCTTTATTATGACAAGCATATTTCTTCTAGTTGCAATTAATATTATACAGTGGTGTGCAATGTAGATAATTTGTATATTAATTCATTGATAAAGACACAAATTATTGCCTTGTATGAACAGCATAACTTTTATTGAGAAAGTTCTGTTATTATTGTCATTGTTATGGGCTTTGAAACATGGAGACAAGGTAGTCATATTTGTTAGAGCCTGGAATTCCATAAACAGAAGATTTACCACATCCATATCAACACCTTCATCTCAAATGAGAAACCAGTCAATAAAGCATCTAGTCCAAATATGTTTTTTCTAAGTAGTCTAATGTATTAGAATTGTGTGCAGATTATTGTGGCAGTGAACAAACAATATCAGAAATGGAAAAAGTCCTGTGAGAAATGGGCTGGTGAAGAAGGGAAAAAAGCTAACCTAAATACCTTAAAAGCGAAAGCTGTTTCTATTGTTTAAGATGGAGTCTTGTTGTTTTTTTTTTACTAAGACACTGTGTCTTCTTCCCAAAATCCCTTGGGAGGAACCGTTATCTCCCTAGCTAGGTCTGAAAGAATGTATCCTTGAAGTGTGTTTAAAGTTTCTTATTGGCTCTTAGTTAACCCTTTCCTATTGGTTGTTAATCCTAGTTTTCTATTGGATCTTTTACGATCCATCCAAAAGGTATAAATACCTTTACCCATGTAATAAACTCTCTCTCTCTGCTCCCTCTCCGGTGGTCTCTGTGTGTCTCTCTGCGGGGCACCCTGGGACCCGCCCTTTGGGGGGGGGGGAAAACTAGTGGGGGAAGGAAGGCTCCCGGCAATGTAAAGGAGAAAAAGCCTCCCGCTAGCGGGACGTGATCCCCCCCCAAATCAGCCGTCGTAGATTATATTTCATATATTTCTAATCTTAAATACATTTTATGTATATGAGGGCTGTAGAAATGTACACCTGATACAAAAAATATATCCCAGAGTACAAGAAACAAAGCATTCTCTTAAAAAAAAAAAAAAAATTAAGTAGCAATGTCCCTCAAGTTCAGAAAAAATAATGTGGACACCCATGTCATTGAAAAAAGCAATCTCGTCACTCCAGACTAAAATTAATTCCAGTCTTACATGTGTCTCTTTTCAAACACACTCTTAAAGGACTAATTGTTAGATAAAGTGAGAAATGTCTTAAAGAAAGAACAGGAGAAATTTGAGATTCTTTGACCTCTAGATGTCAGTTCAGAATTAAATTGGTTTCCCATGTATCATGTACATATACACCAATATGTTTCCAGCTGCATGTGGATACCTCAGTTGCTAGACCTCCACAAGGTGTTACATGTATTTCAGATGTCAAAATTCACTGCAGGAAAATACGGATGAGTGAGATTTCTAAATTCTCAGAGAAGATTTAAGCCTAGATTTAGTTGCCTAAATAAATGTTTGAATTGTCATTTGACATGCCCTGCTGTAGTCTACCCAGTTTATGGTTTTCAGTGAAGGAGGATAAATTTTCTCCTAGAAGTTGTGTCACATCTTCCTGCTGAATATGCCTTCGGTTCTTGAGAATGTTTCAAATTACTCTACATGCCAATGTCTAAACAATAAACCCAGTGAATAACTTTTTTTTTTTTCAGTCTAGAAAACTGTTCATCTCGCTTAATGTAATATAAAATCAATAGCTCTCTAAATCCCAGGGATGTGCTGACTATACCTTCATTGCCTGTATTGGTGGTTTAGCCATCTACCCCAAAGGTAGAGAGCTCTCACACTCATGTAAATTTAGGGGTCTGAACATGGGAAAAAATTTCATCCCAAATGGGTTTTCCTTATTGCAGGGATTGTAGAGATTTGTCAACAAATTAAACAAATGATTTATTTATTATTTCAAGCCAACACCCTTGTTATGTCTAGAAGAATTAACAGCCCTAACTATACCTGTTTTGTACGGTAAGGTAAAGGGTATGTTACATACATATGAATTAGTCTGGACTATTGGTACCTCGATGTAAGTTAATGTTCCAGTAATGTAAAGTTTGCTTAAATTTAACTTTTCTTGATCTATATTTCACACTAAACATATATATGTCTAACAAAACCAAAACATATATTGCATTATATTTAGTGAATTTAATTCTGCAATTCTTGATTAATATTCATTTTATTAAAATATGAAAAACAGTATTTAAACTGGTAGTTATAAAGTAAAATTATANTCGAGAGATTAGATGCTTAACACCGGCCTTTAATGCGGAATGAATTACTCTTGAATGAGTAAAAAAACACAGGTGTTATAAACATTGGAGTAGTAATGCACATATATTACCCCTCATGCACTGTAACTTGTACTCATCATATCTACTCAGTCAGACTTGCATTTCTGAAGGAATCATTACAGGTTTTATAGTATAATATTTTAGTCCTTCACAAATCCTGTAGGACAATGTTACATGTGGTTTAGTCTTATAGGATTACCTCACAGTCATCTAGAAATCCCTTAATCCATCAGAAAATCCTTAGGATTGTTTTGTGAAGGCACAAAGGGACGTAGCTCTGACCAAGCCTGCTTCTCTCACAAAGCACTTCCCTCAGGATGTGAGAATAACATTCACAGTTTCATGCAATGTTGGTGGCATTTTCCATTTCAGTTTAATAAACTCTTTTGGGTTTACAGTTTGGATTCCAGCACAGAGTATATGTAAATGTTTACATTAACTCAATTTACCAAATAATTTAAGGTGGTCTGCTGTGTGTAAGACCCAAAAAAAAGTTAATTCATTTGCCAAGTAATTGTAATTGTAATAAGATTCAAGTTTAAATAAAAGTGATCCCTCTAACATCTATAACCATCACCAGATTGAACTCTAACCTAGATTTCTGAGTAAGTACCTTTCTTGAATATAATTAGGAAATTCAGCTACCATCAGTCTTTAATAGACAAAAATTATCTACGGAAAGAGTCTGGTACAACATGGCAAAAATATATCTGTATATTATATATATATGCACGCAGTAAGAGAGAGATGACATTAAAAGAAAGACTCATTCTTCTAATTAGTTATATTTTTATATTTACCACTGGAAAACTTTTGAAGAGTTTTAGAATATGTATGTATACGTATGTACATACATATTCATATCTGGGTAGTGTCCAAGCGTGCAGGGATGTGGTTTGTAAAATCTATCTCCAGTTTCAACTGTTGAAGGATTTGAAGAACAAGAAGACTTTCTATAGGTACAGCCACAGCAAAAGGAAAACCAAGAAAAATGTGGGCCTGCTTCTGAACTGGACAAATAATGTGGACAAAGATACCAGAAAAGACTGAAATACTCCACATCTTCTTCAAATCACTCTCTTTTGGTAGACTTGCATCCAGCAACCCTAGGTCCCTGAGGCCCAAGAACAAGTCTGGTGCAAGGCAGACTGACTTTTTCTTGAAGTAAACTAATGAAGACTTACTTAAAGGTGGAGAAAGATCAAGTTAGGGAACATTTACCAAAACTGTCTGTAGGGAAGGTCATAGATCTTCATAAGGTACACCAAGTGCAGAAGAAGTCGACCAATGTCTTTGTGGGGCCACTCTTTACTGAGGAGCCCAGAGCTGGACACAGCACTCCACGTGTGGCCTGCAGGGCTGAATAGAGGGGTAGGATCTTATAATTCTGTATTTAAAAAATACTTTACACTTTGTCCTTGTTCCAGCTGGGACAGAGTGAATTTTCTTCTCAGTAGCTGATGAAGTGCTGTGTTTTGGATTCAGTATGAAAATAATGTTGACAACACACTGACATTTTAGTAGTTGATGAGCAGTGCTTACACTAATTCAAGGAATTTTCAGTTTTCCATGCTCTGTCAGTGAGCAGGCGCACAAGAAACAGGGAGGGAAAATAACCAGGGCAATTGACCTGAACTGGACAAAAGGATATTTCATACCATAGAACATCATTCCCAGTATACAAACCAGGAGAAGCTGACCAGGTGGTGCTGATTGCTGCTGGGGGATGGGCTAGGCATTTTTCAGTCATGAGCAACTGCACTGTGCAGCACTTGTGCGTTTGTTAAAATGTTGTTATCTTAGTACACTGATTTTACAATTTTCATAAATCTCCTTGCCTTTCCACTGTGGGCAGAGGGGCAGGGAGAAGAACCAGTGAGAGGCTGCTTGGTATTTCATTGCCAGCCTGAGTTAAATCATGACACATTTTTACCATGTTTAATATTCCAGTTGATATTTTACTTCATTCTGGACCTGAGTGATGTTCTACCAATAGAGTATAAAGCAGTTCTCTAATCACGCAGGAAATTTCTTTGTTCCCTTCCATTAGCAAAGTCTAAAAGTAATGAGAGTTGCTTATGTTTCCTCACAAACCCCAGGACACTTAGCTAATAAAGCTAAATGGCAAAATCTTGTACACTTACAAAAGTATTACCTCTAGGTCATATTCTATATTGCTCATCAGTGCTTTCCACTTGTTTTCCACCTTGCAAAAACACTCCAGTGCTTTTTTATTCTTTCCTAATAATTTGTCTTTATGTATTCACGCTATATTCACCAGGACAAGTGACGCTGGTGGGTTTAAATGGTCACTGATTCCAGAGTCTAGTAAAGTACTTTGACCAAAACTAGCTTAGAGTATCACAGAGATAGAGGAGGCTACTTATGGTTAGTTAGTCATCATTTTGTAGGTGTGAGCAAGTGGGTAGAAATGCACAGAAGGAGAAGGTGGGGACAGAGAAACTGTTTCAAGATATCAACACAGGAAGCGATAGCTTAAGGCTAGCCTATGGTACTAATTAAAATGAATAAGGGAAAGTACATTGAGCCATACTGGCATGGTGTGGCTCACATTCTTATGGCTAAAATGACACATCTGTATCGATTACTGTGACTAGTTCCTTACCTGCGCTATCATCTGTTCTTTGTTGTTGCCTGACCAGAGATTATTGATATGGTCTGGAAATGTGAAAAGGGACGAAACAGGTAGCAAGTATGGTTTATCACAGATTGTTGCTTGATGCCATGTTCTGATCCTATTTATTTAGCTTTTATAGACAAAGACCTAAATAATATCTTTGATTTCACTGTGTTTCTCAAGTAGAGGTGCTAAAAGTCCTTATACCACAGAATCACAGAATATGCTGAGTTGGCTGAGTGCAGCAGACAATGATGAGCGGATGAAGCAAAAACATACCATTCTCACTGAGTTCAGTCATGGACTGCAAGACTTTCCTGCACAGAGACAAAAACTGGAAAACTTTTCAGGAATCAGGTACAACTGCAACAGTTGGGTCTGCAGAATCAGAATAAACTGACTACAGCACAAGTTTTAATGGAGGCTCTAGTCCCTCTAGTCCATTTTTTAGACCATCTCATACCACAGTGTCAAAGAAATGTCATAAACGAGTTTTGTAAAGAAGACCATCTGAATTTCCCTGACTGTTACCATAGCAGAACTACAGAGGAAATTACATTCACATGTTATCGTAGCAGATAAACAGAATTCAAAATAAAATTCAAGCAAAAATAATTTTAAAAAATGAAAATAATTAATCCAACATGATAAAGAATTTGACCCTAGACGTGAGGTTGAATATAGAAAGAGGTAGTATACAATTCACTTTTAAGTCTGCTGGTTTCTGGTACTGGAAAGTTTGGTATTATAGCGGGAGTTACAGAGTGAATGTCACTAATATTCAAAACTACATTTGAGTTGCAGGTTCTGTAAGTAACTAAGTGGTTGGGTGCATAATTCTTGTCTCAGGTGTTTATCTTCTGTAAATATATTTCAAGTTCACTGTTAAAAATTTAGTTATTTTAGAATTCATTTTGTTTAACTTACTTTTTGTAGTTAACACACATTTTTAAAAATGAACTCATAAAATCAATTAGGAGGTTGTTGACTGAAGTTCAAAAGCTCACTATATTGTCTGTAATTTTGAGAAGTTCCTATACAAAAGCTTGTTGTAGAAGTGAAATCTTGACAATTTAAAGTTACTGGAAGAACAGTTTCTGGTGTTTGAAGAGGAGCATCCACATATATTCAAAATACTGTGTGAGGTCCACATCAAGAGGAATATTTTCTTGTCCAATAGTTTCCATCTTTCCAGTTGCTTCTCAAGGAAATATGTCAGATGCTACATGCCTATACTCATGAAACTATTACCTACAATCATTTCATGCTGGCTGAGATTTTAGAAATCTGCTTCGAGTTATTAGACTTTGAAAACAATACCAAAGAATGACATATTTTTCATCCAATTTCCCCCTTGTTGTTTATCATTTTGGTTAAGCTGACATTGTGATATGTCTGTAAGATACAGAAGCGAAGCACAAGTTATCCAGGTCAAAAGCTTTATTGAACATATATTGAAATCCACAGACCACTCACTCCAAGTGGCCATGGTCCAAGGTCCCAGCAGGAGAAAGCTTTTCTCTATCACAAAGGAAAAGTAACCAGGTCATGGATCACTGGGTCTTGTTTTTTGAGCCTAATTTTTCACACCTAGCAAGGCTGGATGTATCCATACTCATGATGGGAATGACATAGAACAGTGCAGGGTTAGGGGTAACACATGGAGGTGCTGATAAGATGGCAGGCAGAGATTTCCCTCAGTGAAAACAATACAGTTGTTCAGTAGACTAATAAAATTTGTTTTACCCTTTGCTGGGATTCCAAGTATTAGCTCAGCCATAGAAGTGTAGGTATTTAGGGTGAAATTTCGATTCAGCTGAAAGTGATCTCAAAAGTTATTCAAGCATTCAGTCTTATTCTTGGCCATTATCCTTCACCATGATGTGATTTGTTCTGAGGCAAATGTTATACTTTGAAACCTTAGTCAACATGTTAAACATAAAACCCGTTTTTTATCAGTGGTTTGCGTCTGAATGGAGACAGCCATCTCAGTCTTCTGTTAATAAAGGGTACTTCTGTTAGCATATAGTCAAAAGACTACAAAAACTAAAATTAAGCTTCCTAAGCATCTGAAATAGGTAAATGTCATTGATGCTTAGTGTGCCAGATGAATGGTGATAAAGTCAGAGGGATAAAATACCTTACATGGTGCTACCCTACACAAGATGTACAATGCAAATATACAATATTCAACCATCTACTATTGTTTACCATCTGGATATTTGAGATCATGAGCCTGTTTACAAGAGTAAACACAGGGGAGTTCTACTCGCAAAATCATAAAGATGCAATTATTAAGACTTGTGGCTTTTTTAGTTGTTGAACTGAAATTGTTGTACATTATTTGAATTAGGAACATTTATTAAATTTCCACTCATTTAGATCTATTTGTTATCTTTTTACTGATGTCTCTATCCTTACTTTAACCCTAATCTCAACTTTGCATGGGATAATTTTTTTAAATATATATTTTTAAATAATAATAGTTTATGTGACTTTCCAAACTATAAAAAGGACTAAGCAGTTCTAAAATATAAATTATTTTAAGAGCTGCAAAAAGCATGAACATTATGAATTTCAATAAATGCAGTGTACAATAAAGTCAGACTGGAGGGAATAACACAAAGTCTGTTGTTTCATCTGTATGACTCAGAAAATTTTCTTTTTCACTTCAGGCAGCATTCATGCTAAACACATCCTGAACCATGACCTGCAGGAAGAGTGATCTCTAATTCTTTTCTCAGAATTAGAAACCTTTGGTAGCTTTCCAACATGGGGCGATGCCCGGCTCTTTGATGAGAATTGTGTCAAAAGGGACATTGCAAACTTCAGGATTTACCCATCCTTCAGAGTGTCTGGTCTTTTTTTCTGGTTTGTTGGGTTTTGTTTGTTTGTTTGTTTAATTAAAAAACATATTTCTTCCTTAAGAGAAAACCATTTTTTCTAGAGAAATTATATCTGACCATAAGAAAGCTGTCCAAGCTTCCTTCACATTTATACCAAAAGTTCTTTCTCTCCACACCAAATCCCTTGAAATGCAGTTTTATGTTCTGATGCTGCTGATGTCTCTCACTAGTTATCACTTTGATTGTTTTACTTCACATTACTAATCTCGTCAGCTTTCTCCACCCCTTCCCTGACACATTCCAAAGTAGTAGGACCAAGCCTAGTGTTTTAAAACTTCAGACCTTTGCTGACTGCACAGAATTCATGTCTTTGTCTTCAGGTGCCCTGACACATTTCAAGATACATCTTCTATACAGAAAGCTGTCTGCATGAATGGCAGCCCACAAACTTTCATCTTGCTCCTGTGTTGAAACATTATGTTTCAGGTGAATACCCCGTCTTCTCAGAGCTTCCAATGGAAAGTGTGAATCTTCTGTTTCTGGTTTAGTGGGTTTTTTTAATTTCTTTTTTCTTGCCAGAAACATAGGGCCCTAATCAATCACTTGATTACTAAATACTAATATATAAGGTATTTGGTCTGGCATCCAGCCACTGTTTCCAGGAGAGCACGGTCTTTCTCAGCTCTTTGCCATACTGTCATCTCCATGAAGATAATTTGCTTATGCTAAGGAATTTAAATGGAATGAAGCTTCTGAATTTGGGTAGATAAATCTGATAGAGAGGATTTGGCATATTGTCATGGATGAAAACAGTACTCAGTGTTCAATTACCTTAAAACAAAAATATATCCTATGCACATGTCATTAAAGCATGCATAGTTTGAATTTCTTGCTTAATATTTAAAAACAGAATTGGGTTTGGATTAAAAAAGAATTTTTGAACTTTTAATAAAGGCTTCTGAAATCCTTTGAAGTCAATGACAAGAGTCCAAAATTACTTCTGCTTGGAATCAGGTCATAAATTTCATTGCCCATATTCTTTGACCATTTTATCCTACTGTCCGTCAACTTTTCAGTCTGCAAGGAAGTAATTTTTCTCTGTTCTTAGTAATGTTAATTCCAATCAATATCATGTTATATGCACACATGTGAGCTTTTCCTGGAGAGATGCAAAGAAGTAACAAGTATGCATGACAGTTGACACTATCTCTGAAAGCCATATTGATTACTGAGAGAGTTAAATAAGGATTTATTACATATAAAATTATTAAAAAAAAACCCTTCTTGAAGTCAAATGCCATGTTTCATTCAGGCACTTAATACAAGCAGAAATTACTTTTTCTTCATGGAAAATTAAGGGCTTTTTTTCTGTCCTATTAGCATTTCAATTGAAAGCATTTTCACTCATTTCCTTCTTAATGGAAGTATATAAATAGCAATAGCCTTTAAGTAATGCCTTTTTTCTTTTCCTAAGAAAAAAAATTTCTTTTTACATGAAGAACCTAAATAAAGTTTCTAAACAGGAGTGGTGAGAACTGTAAATCAATAAAATTTCTTGTTTTAGTTCAGTAAATTTACATTGATTTTCATACTGACTCATATTTATGCCCAGAATGGTCCTCATCACTTTTTACTGATGGTCAGTTTGAGTAGAAAACTCATGCATAAAGTGTAACAGATTCAGACAGCTTTCTTTAGGCAAACAGGACCATATTTTCTTACACTGTGTGGTTCTACACAAAAAACCCAAAACCCAAACAATTCCTCATGCAGGGATGTGGGTATTAGAAGCTTATGTTTTGAAAAGAAATTTAGGTATTGCAAGAAAAGTACAGTACCAAAAACCAGGAAGACTGTAATGGAGGTTAAGTGGCATACTTACATAACTGATCACAGTATAGTTAAAGTAATATTTTTGTCCAACAAGCAGGAGTAGTTCACATTCAGGATTGATAACACAAGCTAGGTTGTTATTGAGGAACAAATTAGTGGATATGCTTAGTCCTTGATTTTAGTTGGATTTCACCAAGCAGCAGATAAACAGGTTTCAAAATGGATAGTCAAAAATAGTGTACTGTGTATACCAATTTAAATCTCTTTATTTTAGGTTTTTAAACATGCATAATTTATCAATATACTCAACTACTGAGACACTAAAGATAATTGAAATATTTATATTGTTTGAAATACAGTGGTATATGAAGGAGTCATTTTAGAATACATTTTTAGTTGTTTCTTAAAATTCTTTCTCCTAAGGCAGAATATTTAAGTTAGGGAACTGCTCTTCTGTCTACTGTCAATGATTTCCATCTTATGACAATATTACATACATTTAAAACAGATTTTAAAAAGTAGTTTCTAACTCAATTTTTACTTTAATGATAATTCTTTATTGCTGTGGTTGTGTTTTTAACCATAAAATCAGAAGTTATTGCAGTAGTTGCTATAAGTTTACTATGAAGGTATCCTTGTGTATCATGGCATTAAAAGTCAACAAACCAAACCAAACCAAAAAAACCCAAAACCCAAGCAGTAATATTCAAATGATGAAAGAGGTATTTCTGACTCTTATATATTAAGCAACAGAGAACTTAATGTAGATTCACATAATAATGTTATTTTAACAAGATAGAAATTGATATTTGGTAGAGACATTGGAGAAATGAAGATATTTAGAATTTATTAAATTTGCTGATCTATCTAGAGGTTCAACCTTCCCCAGTGTTTTATCACTTTGTACTAAACATTAAAATGAAATAAACCAGGACCTGTAATCAACAAAACTAAGTAAAGGATTAATAGTATTGCAAATGAAAGCTTATGATTCTTTTAACTAAGTTAAACCAAGTATTTTTCTACTCGATAATGGACAATGTTAACACTAGGCAAAAAGCCAAGACAGGAATAAGATGAAAATGCTCTCCTTATTAAAATAGCATCTAAACCCAGTCTTAATGGTGACTATAGGTAATTTATAAGCATTTCTTCATCTTTCTTTTGAAAAAGTAATACAAACATAGGTGTTTTTCCCAGACATCAGGGAAATAGAGGAAAAGATCTACTCATTCTGGCTTAATCCTAGCCTAGATGCATTAGGGGATCAACAGATTTACACAAGGATTTACTCAGAATTGCTAATGAAAATATCCTGTTAAGATACATTTTTTAAACTAATAAAATATATTTTTATGAGGAAGAACTTCTTTACTGAAGTGGGAAGGAGGCAAGGAAGGAAGGAAGGAGCTTTTTATTTTTTCTTCTTTTCTAGGACTTTATGGCATTTAAGTACATTTTTGTTTATATTTTTGCACTATTTTTTTTTTAAAACATCTAAAAATGAACTTGGTTTTCCTTTTTATAGCTTTTTGTCTAAAAATATTCATAAAGTACTTTCTATATATTCTAGAAGGGTTGAGAAATTGGTGGTGAATAATCTATCCAGCATCTCTCTTCTCCCACAGATCACAGGAATAGAAGAAACCCATCACAGTTTAGTTTGGACTCAGGTTTTTTTTTGTTTCCCTTCCCCTCCTCATCTTCTCCCTCACTCCTTTTTCCCCCCTTCTATTTTCTATTCTCCTCTGTTTTTCATATTTCCAACTTTACCCTCATGTTACTTTATTTCAAAACTCATTCCTGCCCTCTTTTTTTCCCCACAGTCTTAAGTTGTTGTTCTGCAGAGCGAGCAATGTGTATCATTTCACCTACTATTCCCACAAGAAATAGAAACACTAAGAAAGGAAAGATTAATCAAAGGGAGTAAAACAACCAAATAAAAAGCTCAGCAAACAAAGATACACTAATATTAATGGAAATAGTGACCAGACAGGCAGAACTGACATGGCTTTCTTTGTTACTGACCTTCTTTATTCCTTTTTCATTTGCTGAATATTTAAAATATCTTTTCTTAGTCAATTGTTTCCCCAGACAAATCTAGAATCACTTCTGCAACATCTTTTCATTGTTGTTTCACTGAAGAGATTAGCATCTTTGGTCTCAAAAGAGAAATTGCCTTTCATTTCCAATATTGTGAATTCCTTGTGGTAATTTATTTTACCTAGTTTACTTGTCTTTTTTTTTTTTTTTTTTTTTTTTTTTTTTTTTTTTTTTGCCCCTTTTTAAAAAGCCTTTGGGGAGAAAAAAAAAAGAAAAAAAANAAGTTATTAATCTGGAATATGCAACTCCAGTATGAGAACACGGAACAGGGAAAAGACAGGAACAAGATTTCAGAAGGAGAGATGCATGTTCTTCAGCTTTTCTTTCTGCTGTTCCTGAGCTTGATTTGTGAAGCTGAGTAACTGGAAAGAGGCTGTGGCATTTGCAGTGGTCTTGCTAGTCCTGTGAGCAGAAGTTGGAAGGTGTGTGATCCTAGGCACTCTGAGTTCCCCTGGTAAATCCAAGTATATCTGTGTTGTGATCCAATTCTTAAATCAGTCTTCTATGTATACATATAACATGAGTGCTAGCCATGTTATGCAATGTGCTTGTTGTAGAGTACATAAACTAGACCGATAGGAGCTAGCCCAAGTGTCAGAAGCAGCCTACAGTAAACAGCATGGAGTTCTGCATGGGTAGATCTAAACCTGGTACAGAGTGGTAAGTACAATTTAACTTATTGGGTAGTACATAACTTTTTTAGTCATTGATTTATAGATTACATACTATATTAATTTAAATATGGCTGATCTATATTTCTATTTTGTGCCTGTTAATTTCTCTTTTTTTTTCCTAGTTCCTGAAATTTATTTCTGAATTTTTCCCCTTAAGTTCTCATTTAATCCCAAATTCTTTTCTCTCAGTTTCTCTAGTTTTTTCTTTTCCTTTCTTTTATCTCCTCTAATTGTCTTTCATTCTTTCACTCTCTCTTCTTAATCAGGCATAGCATAGGAAGTCATAGATATGAAGCTAGGAAATAGATCTGGTATATTTGCTCCTCACTGATGTAACTCTCAATAGGATGGTACTGTTCTGTATCAGAAGGAGAATTTAAAAAATAAAAGTGGGTAGTAGCAGAGAAGACCAAAACAGAGGTAGAAAAAGAGCTATTGCAAACACAGGATTTTCTTACTTTCTTTCTGTGATTTATCATTATCCCATTAGTACATGAAATGTTTTTAAAATGAATCTATCAGATGTTCTATTTTATAACCATTGACCAGCTAGCAAATTTCAGGAATCTGAAGAATCTCCAAATTCAATTCAGTGTCTGCTGCCACACAGTTATTTGGAGTGCCTGTAATTGCATACAATTTTGATTTTAAGGACTGGGAATCATATGAACCACTAATGTTCACTCATAAGCAGACAAAGAAAAATGATAACAGTTTTAGATATGATTGAAATCTATTGTTTATTTTTTATGTAGCTTTATATTTAATCCCACTTTTTGAGAAGCAATTGAAATTTGTCTAAATCTGGTCAGGCAATAGCAGTCATCTTGTGATTTGCATCAAAAAACACCTCATCCTCTGTACATTTTCAAGGCTAGGATTTGTATCCAAAACACATCTTATTGTATGACTCTATACTATGAAACAGGACTAATCCGGGGTATAATCCACTTCATGATTGTTTGTGACCATATCCTGATTCCAAGAGACATGAAGACTTCCACTGACAGGACTTTTACCTTTACAAAGGAAACCAAAGTTTTTGAGAATCTTCACTGGTCTTCTCTGGATATGCTATAACTTTGATACTCTGAGGAAGATGACCAACGGAGGAAAAGTGAGGGAAGCTGCAGGGAGAACAATTCCTCTGAGGGCAGGGCACGCTCTTGGAACTCAACTATCATGGCACTCTGTGTAGGGATTCCACCTACAGTGTAAATATGATTGTGGAAAAAGGTGACAGAAGTTGTTGTTGGGATTTGGTTTGGTTTGGTTTGGTTTTTAACATTTTGTACTCTAAGCCCACTCTGTACACTATACATTTGGTTACAAAGATTCAAGAGGAAAGAAACTGTTCAGTGAATCAGTATTTTAAATCAGTATCTTTGGTTCTTTCATTTTGCAACGTATTAAACTAAGGTGGTTTATTGTGATATTTTCGTTTGGTTTTGGCTTTGTTTGTTTAGGGTTATTTGTCTCTGCATATACATATGGACATGGCTTTAGATGTTTACAAGGTGGTTGTCTTGATGTAAGTCAGTGAAGAGTCAGAAGAACAATTCAGTTACCTAAATGTCTTTTTAGACACAGTCGGGAGCCTGAATTGCATGTATGGAAACAGAACCTTATTCTTTTGTTCATAGAACAGGATAAAAAAACCTCTGATTCTCATTTGCATTGACATCTATAGTGTCTCTCCACTACCAGCTGAATTAAATTGAAAGATAAGTGAACCAAATACAATATTCAAGGCAAAAATATCACTGGCAAAATGAGTTTTTGTGAAAAGTCAGAGTGAAGGCTAAAGTACTCATTGGGGAGATAGTCTACAAATTAATTCAAATGTAGTCAAATTGAAAAGAGCAGCATACACATTTTGAAATGTTATATTACTGTCAAAGTACACATTCCTATTCCTTCTGGACAGCCCAAGATATTTCTGCTGCTGCCTTCAGATTTGATGGTAGGTGGAAAGAAGGAATAAAGAAGTAATTTCCATTGATATTTACTTTTTTGTTGTTTGCTGCCTAATACATTCCTCCATACCAGCTGATTTATTGATAATAAATCTGGTTAGAATTAAAATAAAAAGCAAAAGGTCGCAAAATTTCTTAGTAAAGGACTGCTAAAAATTTGTTACGTTTATAACAATATAAACGTTTGAATAAGCACAACATTTTGACTATCTAAAATAGAAAGATGAAAGTGTGTAATTTGATACTGTTGCTTCTTTTCACATAGTTTTTATATAATCTATAAAACAGCAAATATATTGATATTATATAAAATAATACAGTGTGTAAATGAAAAATTCAATTACAAATATAACATTTAAAGTTATCTTTTTATTGATTTAGAATCTGTATTAAATTATTTTGGATTATAAATTTTGCTGAAGCAGTCTGAAGAATAAAGAACTGTCAACATGATAATACAATGTAACAGAAAAGATGTCCCTTTAACCAAGTAGTTTTATTCCTCCAGTACATGTTGAAGACCTTTTTGTAAAAGAATACAAGTAGTTTTATTCCTCCAGTACATGTTGAAGACCTTTTGTAAAAGAATACAAGCAGCAGGTATTTTACAACTAATATTTCTTTTGATAGTGCATCCCAGCCCCCAGCAGTTAAAGCATTTGGGATTTCCCCAGATTGAGGATCTCTGTCAACTTTCATTGCTTGAAAATATTGAAATGAACTTGGCCCTACAGTAATGACAAATGCACTGAAGATTCAAGAACTATAAATAAATTAAACAAAATTTAATTTGGGTCATGAGAATTAGGAGTAACTAATACAGAAGGAAAGTATAAAAAACTCACAACAGTGTATTAAATCTGTTCTCACAAGCATCCTTAGACAGTCACAATGTTACTCTCAAGTAGGTCATTCTTATTTAAGAATCTTTTAAATATTTTTGAGACCTGAAATCAGGACCATAATCCTTATGAGTTTGCATGAAACAACTAATACCAACTTCAGTAAGTTAAGCACTAATATGATTGCCATTCCTGGTGCAATTATCATCACTTCTCAGCTGAATGGGCTAAGACATTGTTATTTAGTATGAAATCAGTTATGTCACTTCAGAATTTTTTCTTTCTAATTCCTTTTTCTTGTTTAGTTTGGTACCTTTATGCTGCCTTGCTTACAGAATAAAATAATAAGTGGTTAGGACTCATTAACTTCTTGCATAAAAAAAGGCCCTGTGTCACAGTGGCTAATACAGTACTAGTACTGTGCTATGGTTAGTAAATTTTTTCTCTGTTAAAAAAATGTGCACAGAAGCCCAAGATTTTACAGCATTACCTAGAGAGAACTGGAAACAATTTTTTTTTAGGAGTGTAGTAGTAAAAGCATCTTTCTTGACCTCAATCCAATACATAATATTGTTGCAATGGATAAAATTCTTTTACAATACGCTGAGAAAGGAGATAATAGATAACTTCAGATTTGGCTAACATTTCTTCTTTGTCAATGGTGTAGAAGTGGTTTGACAGATTATGAAAATTATGAGGCATAGGTAGAGTATGTTACAGGTGTTTAAGGAGAGTGCCAGAGTAACGTGTCCTGAGTACAATTTACAATTATGTATTCTAAAGAATCTCAAAAAAGTAACTGCCAGCTTTGGGCAACTGAACTGGCACACTGTGTAACTAGAAAATAGTAGTGCATTGTACCTGGTAGACCATAATAAATGTATTATTTTGTCCTGGTTCCAGCCAGGATGGGGTTAATTTTTGCAGTAGCTGGCAGGGTACATGTCTAGGACTCCAAGGTTATTCTGTAGCACCTCACTTCATTTCTGGGAGCAGGGGAAAGAGAAGACTCTCTCCTGGGAAGTAGGGAGTCCCAGTTGGAGTAACATGGTGCTGGCTCCCAGGCCAAAGGGAGTGGTGAGTTGGCATGACTGCCGTCATGTCAAGTCTGGCTCCGTGAGCATGTTTGCATGTGAATACTCCCTCTTTTGTTCACTTCTATTATTAATATTATTGATGTTACTGTTTATTTTCTTTTCTCATTGCTGTTATCAGTAAATTGTTTTTATCTCTGCCTGTGATCTTTGTCTTTTGTGTCTCCAGTTCTCCTCTCCAGCCACCCGTAGTGGGAGGGGGAAAGAGCGAGCGACAGCATGGTTTGGAAAGTGTCATTGGGAGAACTAAACTGGGGAGTAGCATTCCTAAATCATGACATATCCTTATTGAAGATTTAAAACTGGGCAGGGCTGACTGTCAGACATCAGCCAACCAAAAGCAGCTTTTAGTATTAAAAGTTAGATATTTGAACTTTCATGCACAAATATATTAAATCGTATAGAAAAAAAAGAAAAAAGCTAATACTTCTAGAAAAGACAGTAACTGTTCCACAATAGAGTCCCTGCGCATTGTAATCCAGGGACAATTTTATGACTGGATTCAGCAGAACTATATATATAGACATATAAATGCATATTATATCTAACATAAAAATAAGAAATCTGTTGATTCACATGAAAATTTAACCGAGACACAGTGAAAACTCATCAAATCAAATTGTTTCCAGGTGAAAACTTTGCAAGTTGACAAGCCAGAATGTTCCAGCAAAGCAAAGCAAATTTTTCACTCAGCTCAGTTTACTAGAAATTATATGTAGGAATATTATGAACTTCGACAGAAAGGAAACTCTTCATGTTTAACCATCTCTCGCCAATGCTTACTAAAATCATCACCTTTTGTATGATTCTAAATGGGTTTTAAATGATAATGCATTAGAATGATAATGTTCAAGCAGAGATGAAGGTGAGAAGAGAGTTGAATATATAAACTTGTAAGATGAGGTCAAAAGATATGAAGTCTGAAGTTGGATATAGTGAGTTGATTAAACTGAAGAAAAAAATGTGTACTACATCTGTCCTAATGTGGGCATCTATTATTAGGTGTCTATATCTGACCAAATAACCGTGATTGTCATTTATAATCCTAATGCTCTAGACACTTCTCAGGTATCAATATTTATTATCTAAAGCCAAATGAATCCCACAAAAAAACCCCAACCAAATAAAAACCAAACAACCAAAATAAAAAAAAGCCCGTGAACAAATAAATAAACAAAACCCAAAATCAAAACACCTTTAGAAAAGCACGTCTTTAGGCTTTTTTATTTATGATTTGATCTACAGAGTATGTTTCTTCTGCTGTGCATATATGTTAATGTTCATTTTTACCCTATTTCTGTTAAACACCTCTGTTCATATTGCAAAAGCCTAATTATTGTTAGATACGCCATGAGTCAAAAGACTGTCTAATATGACCTATAGTTTGTCAGGAAAAGGTAATGGAGAGAGGAATACAGCAGCAGAGATGTGCCAAAAGCCAAAATACACTGGAAGGTGCCTTATAGCCTTTTTACTCTATTTTAAAAACTAGTTAACCCTGAAGTTAAATTGAAGTCCACAAGCAACTAAGTTTGAATTTGTGGTCACACTGGGTTTTGTTTATACCTATATATAAAAATACATAATTTCAAATTACTCATATGCACATTTAAATATGCAAAAATGTCATTAAAAGTTTTTCTTCTGTCAAGGTTCATATGACATTGGACCTAAAATCTTTATTGTATTAATATTATATATAGATAATACATTTACTGATCTATCATAATATCCTGGTTAAAGAGAGGGGAGACTGGTTGCTCCTTCACAGGAATCAACTATCATTCATGATGTCAAAATATATGTCTCTATTATATCACTCCTGTTTATCCTGGTAATTTTTTCTTTTTTTTTTTTTTTCCCCCTATTTTTTCCCTGTAGTCATGTCACTTTTAAAGATTTCTGTGTCTTCTGTTCACTGTTATTAGGGTGATCCTATGATCATATCTACATATTTTTAATTCTTCTTTTCAAAATGGAAAACAATGAAAAACTCATCAAGCACCAGCTATCCTTCTGTTCATGTCTTTGTTTATTTCTGTCAAAGCTGCAGTATATTATATTACTCAGACGTATGAAGTGAGATAGAATATAAAAGATTAAATTCTGATACCACTGAAAGGTATTCAGAGCAGATGTCCCTTCTCTTGCATAAGAAACCAAGCTAAGTGAATACAAATTATTATTTTCAAGTATATAATAGTGGAAAGTGCAAACTTATCACATAGAATGTTTGCATTGTTTATTCTTCCTACTAACTTGGCAAAGGTAAAGAATGAGGTGGTTTAATTAACAACGACTACAGCAACAGCTAAGCATATTTGGGTTAATCAGGTCTCAAGGATATTGCGAAGAACTTCAAAAGGGCTTTGGTGAATAGGCAGCATAATTCTCTATGAAATAATTTTCATTTAAAGTAAAGTAGTGAATGTTGGAGGGAATAATATGACCTACTTGTGTATGTCTGAGTTCTAAACAAACTGCAACACATATGAGAAAAAACAAGGCACCAACACTTATAGATCTATTAAAAGTCCTGCAGTGAAGGTCAAAAATCAAATGAAGTGCTTACCTGAAACAGGATGCACGCAAGACAGTGGTGAAAACTAATACATCACTTACTCTAATTTTATTATTTAAATCAGAGGTATATCACCAACTAAAATACTGTGTTTGTTTCCGGTCACACCAATGAACGCGTGAAAGAAAAGAAGAAAGGAATTTCTAGTTAGGGCTTATTCTTTAACCAGCTTCACTACTGTCAGTAATGCCTGATCTGATTCAGATGCATATTCAGTGATCAATGTGGCTCTGAAAAGAGGTAAATGTATTTCACTAAGAAGCTGACAGTAATATGAATTATTGTCAAAGCTGAAAATGGAGATACAAAAAATATAAGGGTGATTTTTAAAGTGTATCTCCATGGCTAACTTGTCCAGGAGGACTCATGCAGGATGCCTTGAGTTCTGTATCTCAAACATCAGGATTTCAGCTACAATCCAATTATCTGACCCTTTTTAATGGATGCAAATTCCGTCATGAGATTCTGCTCATTATGAATATGCCTGCTTCCTTTCAGAGAGCCTATTACGATATCTTTAATAAAGTTCATGTTATGCCTGTACTCAATGACAGTAGAATACTGACTTCCAATGACTGATATCACTGCAAAATTTTCAAATAAAATTTCATTGCCTTCTAGCACGTGGTGTGACAATTATTGTGTACCCTCCAAAAATTATTCAAGAAATGTTGTCACTTCTTACAGGTTCATGTGTTGTTTTAAAATATGACCATTACTGATGCTTAATAAGTTTGACACAAATGGTTTGTATTAACTGGTTGTAGTTATTTTAATTTATAATTGACAGAATTTTATAACATTATAGTATTATAATATGAAGATTTTTTTTAAAAAAATTCAGACATTGTTAGCAATTACTGAGAACAACGTATTTTACAACCTCTTAGCATCTGTTATATAGACATTCACTTAATTTTGGTCATTGAAGTCATGGTAAAAACCTTATGGTTAATAAAATTCTAGGCAAACAATTAAGTAAATTTTCTAAACATTAACAATACGAAGGGCAAAGATGTTGGTGAAGCACCTGGAGTACCAGTCTGGTGAGGACCAGCTGAGGGAGCTGGGGTTGTTTAGCCTGGAAAAAAAGGAGTCTGAATGGAGACCTTATTGCTCTTTATAGCTACAAACTTGGAGTATGTAGCAAAGTGGAGATCAATCTCTTCTCACAAGTAACAAACAACAGGACAAGAAGAAATGGCCTCAAGTTGTTCCAGTGGCAGTTTAGATTATATATTAGGAAAAACTTCTAATGAAAAGGGTTTTCAAGCATTGGAACAGATTGTCCAGGGAAGTGGCTGAATCCCCATCCCTGGAAGTATTTCAAGGACATATAGGTGTGGCACACAGGAACATGGTTTAGTGGTGGAATTACGAGTGTTAGGTTAATAGTTGGACTCGATGACTTCAAAGGCCTTTTCCAACCTAAATTATTCTATGATTCTATAAAATTACTTAGTTTGAACAATGAAGAGTGGTCCTCCCTTGAGCCCTACCCTTGTTTCAGTAGCAGAGTGGGACCAGGTTGAGAAAGTGGAGGATAGGTTGTGCAAAGTCAGCAAAATTTGCAAACCATACTATACTTTTCTCACTAGGTATTGCAAATCCAGAAATCTTAAGACACTAGGTGTGGCAGTGAACAAACAATATCAGAAATGGAAAAAATCCNATTTTCACTTTTCATAAATATAGGAAAGTTGGCAATATTTTGTTTGTCATGAAAATATGAGATTTTAATAATATTAAAACATTTTGCAGTATATTTTTGAAATTTCTTTTGTATGGTAGTAGAGTAACACTTTGTTTGTTTTTTGTTTTCTTGTAAGCTATTCCCAACTTTACAAGTTGTCTTCAGTTCTAATGTAACACTAATATTAATGGAAATGTTTCAGATAAGTATGCAATTTTCATATACTTTTCATATAAAATAGGGAAATTTGGACTAATTAAAACTAGGTTTTTCATTGTTGCAAAGACAATTTTCCATTTTAACTGGCAGGTTTTTATACCTATATTTGTTACTTACCTTTTTGACAAAAACACTTTAGTTTGGGTTGCATTAGTTGACAAATTCAGAGTAAAGACAGTTATAAAATTTTTCAGTAAAGCAATTTAACTAGAATATGCCACTTTATTAAAAACATAGGTTTTATGTGATTTTTTTTCCAAAGTAATTCAGCTTATACTATATTTTAGTGACCTGGATTTTTTGCAATTCAATAATGCAGCGCCCCCCCCCCCCGA
>VWZG01013171.1:50517-71357 GCA_013396735.1 Grallaria varia
TATGCAAGAAATTCATTTTCAGTAGAAACAAAAAATATAACAAAACTGTGTGGCAGCCAACACAGATATCAATTTAGTGTCTCAACAGTAAGTGCAATGGAAGTTTAATCCAAAAGGGAAGAAAGGTAAGAAGCTTAACCTTCCTGGAGGGTTGCTGTGATAAATACAAGGGGAACAGTCTCCTCTGTAGTTGTTCCTGCTGGGCTCAGGGTACCAGACAGGAATGTTGCACTCCCTACACTCAGGAATATTTTTATTTTCTCTCTACACTTTCTCATAATTTAAAAAAAAAAAATCTTTAGTTTAAACTTAGATTTGCTTTCTGATGGCCTGTTTAACTATGAGAAGTCTCAGATTTGTACAAATAAAGACTTATCATAAAGTTAATAGAGTGAATTTAATAAATTAGCATGTTTTATTTCTTTTTTTCTCTTTTGGAAAATAAATCAGTAAACATATTCAAAAGTCTAGAGTTCTCCTAAAATCATCTCAATTAACCCCTAGATTTGTAGCTGTTAGGTTGGAACCCAGCACTTTCCAAATTATAACACTTGACCTTAAATCTGGATATGCTGCAACTTGTTTATGACTGGGAGTGAGAGAAGAACAAGAAACACTGTGGATAAAAAGCTTAGAGAAGATAACTGAACAGGGACAATGAAGGAGAAGAGAACAGAACAGTGGGTTGAATGTGACAGAACAAAGAGGAAGAGGGCATTGCTCTTGCCTGCAATGAGCGATGTACAGATCATTATTTTCAAAAGAGGGTGAAAAAGAGGGCAAAAGAAAGTCCTAGAGAGGAGACAAAACAAAAGAAAGGAGTAAGTAAGTACAAAGTATGGGAGGGAATGGAAGCAAGAAGAGTCATTAAAGTCCAAATTTGTCTCTCATAAGAAATAAATTTTTAAAGATAATTGAATTTAACAGTACAATTTCAAAATCACACATACATCTGTGTTAGTAATACTGAGATTGTTCATTAATGCTAAGGTTGTGTGACATGGATTGGCTCATATCCATTCTTTGATGTACTCTTACCTTTCAAGATAGAGTGGTAATATCCAAATTGCCTATTAGGAATGTTTGCCTACTCAGGCTCCCTCCTCAGTGGTGACTAAAAATAACCCAAACTGTGTTTTTATGAGCTGAAATGATTCTACAGCACTTAATTTGGCAACAAACATGATAGCATCCCTATGTTCACCAGTGTTCTTTGGTATTGTTTATTTTGCCAGCACAAATTCAGTGACAAAATCTATGAGATTTTTTCTATGATGTGTCTGTCATAAGGTAGATAAAGGTTTTCGGCTCTGATACAGTGACTCATCTGAACTGGTGAAGTAGGTAGAGCCAGCAGCATTGCTAATCTCAGTAATTTTATGAATAGGTCTATAGGATAAAGTTTTTAAAAACTAAGATTTGTATTCTACATGATTTGCAAAGTTCACACAAGGAATGTTTTTCTGAATGAGGAAAAAAATTAAATCATTTTCCCCATATTTTGGACTAAATTTATTTTAGGAATAAAATTGCTGCAACCTCAACATCTATTGTGAGGAAATATGAAGTTTTTCACATTCTGTCACAATAGTGAAAAGTAAAACTCCTAAACATGACAAAGAAGCTAAATTGTGGAAAACCTTAAGAAAATATGCAACAAAATAAAACCACAGTTTCCTTCTTTCTTAGACATTAAATGACATTAACTTGAACTATGTCTCATCAAAATATACAATGACATAAGTGAAATTAGATATAAATTCATTAATTCCCCACATTACACAACTTTACAAGAAGTTCTAAGCAGCAATTTTCAGTGTCTAGGCAGATGCTGCACTAATTTCCCTAGAGCTCTGTGTTAGTGTGCCTTAAAAATTGTTTCTCTATGCAACTGAGTATTGCCTATATCAGAGTTACATGTTTTCAGGTTCAAAAGACACACAGTTTCTAAGGATTTTTCATTTTTTTCACTTTTCCATTTTTAAAATTATTTCTGCTAGTAGTTTTTTCCAGTAGATTTCCCCAGCAGCATGAAACTTCAGCCAGACTGCATTGTAGATAATTTAAGAGTACAAATGAGTAAATATTTCAGAAGTAGAAACTGAATGAATTTTTTCTTTCAGGGACTATGTAAAAACAGAGTTATTTGAATAGGTTATTTGAATAATTCATCAAATTAATTAGCACCATACTTTCTAATTTAAAAACTGGAACAAGAAATGACCAACAAAATTACGTAAAATTTAAAGCAAGCAGGAAACATTTTAAGAATACTGTCTGTGAGAGAGCAAAAGGAAACATTCCAAATTATAGAAACCAAGCAAATAAGGCAAAGTCCCTACTTTTACCGTTTCCATTTCAGACACCTTTTCATGTTAGATATTTTTCAGTTGCTCACATTTTGGAATTTACTCTTGTGTGTATAGCAACTGGATGCATATTTTCACTTGAGTCTGATTTTTGTACTTCTGGGCCACTGCACATCAGGATTTTTCATGCCTTTCTACAACCATCATAAGATAGATGAGATATGATTAAGTAAAGTCAAGTCGAAGACTTGGATTAAAATTCTCTGAAGGGTTAAAAAGCTCTTCTCATCACCCAGGTTTAGACAGATAGCCTTGACAGTGCTAAATTCTGCATAAGGGAACTCTTCAGTGCAAACTCAACTGTCACTACCTGTTCAGCCACTTCTGAGCGGTTGTAAACTTTCACTTTATATTCAATATCTAAACTGGCATATGAAAAAAACCCCTCTGATTCAGATTTTGTGAGAAGATGATGAAAGTTCAAAGCACAATACAACCAGCTTAGTTTCAGATGACAGTCTCTACTATGTGCAGGAAGTTGTACACAGAATCAAAAACAAGAAGTTAAATCTCTTTAAATTCTAGTTTATTTTCTCCCCCTAGACTTCTGACCCCTAAGATTGCTTTCTGCTAAGAACAGCCTAAGGACCTTGATACTTATGTTACAACCTGATGGGATAGAGGGCATGTGACCATTTCCATAGAAGCAGCCCACATCAAAAAACAAATAACAGCCAAAGATTTTTGATATATGAATACCATCAAGAAAAAATCCAATACAATTAATAATTCTACAGTTGGTACAAGTTGAAAATGTCATTGACAGGCTCAAGAAAGAGGCCTAGTTTTTCAACAAGTCTCACTACTGATGTGGGAAATCAAGGATACAGGTACGCTTGAGCTGCTGTAAAGACCATAATGTGTGGTGCTAAAACTAACAAAAGTTAATATGGATACACAAAGGAGTTCCCCACCACAGCACACATCTTCTCTGTCTTCTTTTACAAAACATGCAGACCTGTATAGAATAGGTAACAAAGAGAGGGGTCTTGCTCAATTTTTGTCTATATTAGTTAATTAAAGGACTGTAGATTTCCATACTGTTCCAGTCAGCACTTTTAAAAGTGGAAAGAACAGACCATCCAAATTATAGGTATGTGGGTGTCAGAAATGAGGATATAAGGAGATCTCTCCAGGAGAAAATTTTTATAAACCATGAATGGTTGCATCTATGATGAATCTAAAATTATTCTAATGAAATAGACTATTACATTTTTTCATGACTCAACTAATTACTGTAGATGAGCAATAACCCCTCAAATACGCTATGACTTTTCAAAATATCTGCATATGTGCTTCAAATTTAGAGCTAGCATTAATTGGCACTGCTTAGGTGAAGACAGTGATGAAGTTGCAGACACATTGCAGTTACTGTTAGCTCTCAAAGTTTGAGAACTCATCCACAAAGGTGAATGCTAATATAGTTCTTAACAAATCTTTACAACAAACCAATAAGCAATATATAAGAAACCTCATAAGATCAACTTTGCCATTGTCATGGCTTAGGAATGGTATTCTCTGATCTAGTGCCACTAAAACCACACATCACTCTCTTTCTCCCTCTTGTCCCTTCCTCCTTCCCTCTGCAAGTGGCTGGAAAGGAGAATTGGAAGCACAAAAGGTAAAGCTCATGGGTTGAAATAATAACAATATACTGGAAATAGTAATGAGATAAGGAAAGGAATGGTAACAAGCAACAACTTTAATAACAATATTCACATGCCAAAATTCTCACTGTGGAGCTCATGCCCTCACACAGCTCTGTCCTGTCCTAACCAGGAGAGAGCCTTTCCTTCTGAAAAAAAAAGACTGCCTTCTCCCTGCTCCCAGCAGTGCTGTCAGGCAGTACAGGAAAACCTTCATGTCCTACCCATGCCCTCTCCCGGCTACTGTGAAAAATTAACTCTGTCCTGGCTGTAACTGTAAACAAAAAACAATGAGGTAACTGGTACCTGGAAAATGGCAGAAAATATGGCAACACAATATTGTGGAATGGATTTGGTACCTGTAACAGCCTTCACTACATAAAAACGAGAGAGCTTGTTCATTTGAAAATGTGTGTTGATAAACTTAATTTAATGCAGTAATAAAAAATTGAAAGGCACCATACTTAACAATAATCATGTACAAAAATCTAAAAAGTGTTATCCTTTCCTACTGTTTTAGAATATTGAAGTTCCTTTACTCCTTATAAAGGAAATAAATATCTTTCATATTAAGTTTCAACATAATGTTTTCAGCACTTTAAATTACTTCAACAGGGACATAATTTCACATTCAGGACAGGTCATGTGCTTTCCAGTTTTTTGTGTGAATGTCAACTCAATCTCTAAGCATGGATGATAAATCTCACAGTAGTCTTCCTTTCCTAGTAATGATGCTTTAGGCAAGGCCTGTGTGGACAAAAAAATGGTTAAAAATACATAATATTATTTCCTAAGTTTTCTTCTCTCTTGCCTCAATAAGCTATCATGCCCTGAGACTTCCAAAGTCCACATGGTTTTCAAACTTCCTTGTAATATAGAAGTTATATAAGGTTATATTTAATCAAGCAATATTGAAAGGTGTATCTAAGCAACTAACAGAGTTTTCAATAGTACAATTTAAATACTGTATCTACCAAAACATGCAACAAACAAAATCCTCTTGCCATTACTAAAGCACCTTTCTGGTATACATCAAGACCTCGTCACAAAAAAATGTACTCCTAATGTTAGGAGATTCCGGAAAACACGATTGCTGTTTTATGAACACAAATGAAGATCTAATTATCCCTGAGGTTTGCATAATAAGAAACTTCTAAAGAAGTTACACTGTTATCAAACATGAATTTTATTTTTGATAAAGCCAAAGACAACCTGCTTTAGCTTGGATTCTAAATTGGATTGTACAACATCAGTTGTTAGGATCAATGCATGTGCCACCTTTTTTTTAATTTATGCTTATAATTTCACTGTACATATTCAAAAAAGGAGCAAGGAGAAAAATAAAGATCAAGAACAAAGTAATTACTCAGTAGTTCCAGTATTATATATACAGAAACCCAGTCTTATTTCCTCCTCTATGCTTTTTTCTGTTTCTCACTGAGGCAGAAATGGGTTTTATAATGTTCCTTCAGAGTAACATATATTGCAATATTTGAAGACATGTTTCAGTTTTTCTAGTTCAAGTTATAGTTGAACATCCATCGGCACAGTAATTTAGTATAAATTCCCTCATCAACAGCACATTTAGGGGCAGATACAGTTCATAATTCTAGGAATATTGTTTGAGTTCTTTTATATCTTATTTAAAGGAAACTAGAATTTGGGCTAACATTTGGTCGGCAGATGATGTATGCAGCAGCCTACAATATGTGTTTAAGAAGTACAAAGATTTTTGGAATAAACACTGTAATTTTATTTTTAAACACTCATATTTTATGATTGGAAACAGAATTCCATCAAAGGAGGTTCAAGACAGCAATATTACCAGTGGAACTACAAATTTTAACTGAAAGGTTAATTCATTGTGAGAATATTTCAGGAGTCAGTAGAGGTGATTAGATATTGCAAGAAGTCTGTGGACCTATCATTGATTTCTTCCACATGTTCATGACTTCTTCTTCCAAACAGGGGTTAATATATACAACACAGCCATAAGCAGTGGTTTTCATAGATAACTGCAAAGCTCAGGGATAATTAGATCTTCATTTGTGTTCATAAAACAGCAATGGTGTTTTCCGGAATCCCCTAACATTAGGAGTTCATTTTTTTTGTGAAGAGATCTTGATATAACAGAGTTCAACAAGAATTTTGCTATTTGAGAAAGACTTTGCAATACAATTGCATAGAAAGACACTTGTATTTGGGGGAGAATACAGAGAATAATCCCTAGTGGCTATATGGGGATTGAATAGGGCACAAAACCTCATCATTTTAAAAAATAAAACAAAACAAAATGTCTTGCACAGGGAAAAAATCAGGAGTAGGAGACAAGGAAGATAGTAAAATCGAATTTAACCTAGGAGCTTCTGTCATATGCTTTGATGTTCCCTAGGAAGATTTCCCAGTAATGGAAATTAGAAAAGTCTAGGTAAAGAATGTGCCAAAGTCTATGACATCTTGAATGCATTTAGATGTTTATTATTAAAAATGCAGTGAATTATACTTTACTGCTGAAAACTAATTTTAATTAGTTTAGCAGGTCCTCTACCTTGCCAAATTATCCAGTCATCATGTTACTAAAAGATGAAATGAATGCTGTTTTCCAGTACATTGAATTAAAGTGCTACTTTAAAACATAAACTAGCTGAGAGTTATGTTACAAAGTGTTCTACTCAGCTTAGAACAGAACAGAAAAAAATAAAATGAGAGGCAGTGATGCATAAGCTCAATATAATCTTACAAACTAGGGGTATGTTAGCTTTGCCTTGTTAAATATTTCTTAAGCAATTTTTAATTGACAACATATGTTGAACATCACATAGCAATATGTGCAAAGCACTTTACATCTGCCATAGCCTCCTGAAGCTAATCCCTCTTTAATGTGCTAGCTCCCTTTGTATTGTTGCAGGCTTTATTTCTGTTTATTGTCTTTCAAAAAGAAGGGGGAAAACCAAGTCAGCTGTCAGTGAGAACAGGTTTATTTGACAAAGATTTTAATTCTGTTAATCTTTTGACTGGCTATATGATAAGAATTCATTATTACCAGGCACAGTGATTGACACAGAAAGAAAAAGTCAAATTCCATTTTTTTCAAGGTGAGAGAAACTCGATTTCTTATCAAGACTTCGCTATGGGCAAATGATGCCTGACAAATTTGGTGGCCTTCAGCAATGGCGTTACAGCATCTTTTCTTTGGGTAAGGGAAAAGTGACTGATGCCATCTGTCTGGATTTGTGCAAAGCATTTGACACTTTACCACAAAACACCCTTGTCCCTAAACTGGAGAGACATGGATTTGATGGATGGACCACCCAACAGATAAGGAATTGGCTGGATTTTGGTACTGAAGGAGTTGTGGTGATTGGCCTGATGTCCAAGTGGAGTCCCGTGAGGAGTGGTTTTCCTCAGGGGTCAGTAATGGGACTGGTGCTGTTTAACATCTTTTTGACAACATGGACATTGGGATTGACTGCATCCACAAGTTTAGGGATGATACAGAAATGTGTGTTCAACACACTGGTGGGAAAGCATACCATCCAGAGGGATGTTGGCAGACTTGAGAGGTGGGCTTGTTTGTATGACATGAAGTTCAGCAGGGCCAAATGCAGGATCCTGCACCTGGTTTGGAGCAATCCCAAGTACAAACACACAGGCCAGGCAGATAATAGATAAAGACCAACCCTGGAGAGAAGGAGTGCCTCTACTACAGACTGTAATCACTGCTGACTGGATACCAGATTTTCAGTATGGTTTGGATCTTACCTGCAGTGATATGGAGATCAAGGTCAGTCCCATACTAGCCACTGTGCAGAAAATTAGCTCTGCCCCAGCCAAAACTAGAACACTCCCTTGGAGATATTCAAAAGCTATCTGGACATGGTCCTGGGCAACAGGCTGTAGGTGGCCCTGTTTTACCAGGAGGATGGATAAAAGCATATATAAGATAACTTGCAGAGTTTTATATGACTTATTAAATGAAACAGTTGCCTCACTCTGAACAGAAAAAAACCACCCAAAATAATTACAAAACAAAAAAAAACAAGAGGGATTTTTCTGCTGAAGCTGTAGTCTTTACTCAGTACTTCTTGTAAGCAGTGTTTGCCCAGGCTGTAGGGTTTTCATACTAGTTGACATTGTTTTTTTTAATTTTGTTAAAGGTGTGAGAATTATGTCACAAAACTGTAAGATCTAGCATGAAATTAGAAGGCTTACTTTTAGAACTCATGAAACACTTCAATTTACTTTTTCAGTCTATCTGCAGTTTGACAGCAGTCTGTTTCAACTGAAGTAAAAGAGGAGTTTGTTAATGACAATACAAGCAGAACTGACTGTGTAACAAAGTGGGAATGTATTTGTCATAGTTATGGCTGACTCCTTTTCCCTTTCTCTCTACATCTGCAATAAAGGAAAGGATATGTTAAAAATCTTACCTTGTGATGGGGGGTTGTAGATGTTTATGCAGAGCTATTGGGAATTCAGTGGAGCCCTCCTACCTGAGAAATTACACTATCCCAAAGAGAATGGAATTTTCAACTACCAGACATTTGCTTTAAGCAGTGAATACCCCCCTGGAGGAAGGAACTGAAAAACAATGTAAATAAAAGTTGTGCATAAAGAAGAGAGCAGGTGGAAGACTAAGAACATAGTTCCACATGTATTTCCCTTGGAATTGAAGCTAATTTAAGAGGTCTTCAGTGCCTGCACAAACACACACACCTTGACTCCCCACTGCTTGTTCTCATTCACCATCCTCTCTTTTGTGTTGCTGAAAACTTTTGTAAGGCCATAATATAGAATAGATCTCTGAAGTGAACTGTGTTAATAAAAGAGTCTCCAAGGTTTGTTATTCATGTCAACGGTTCACTTTACAGCACAGCATTAGAAATAGTTGCATTGCTACATTTGAAGAAGTCATGAATTCTAACACAGAGGCAGGAATCAGTGAGTGGTGTTAGAAAAATGATTTTTCAAACCAGCCTTGCCACTAAAGAGCACATGAACCTGCACTCTAGAAACCCATGGGAAAAGAAAAGGCCTGCATGTTTTGCATAATCAAGGCTTTCCTCCATGCAATGGTGCTCTGACTTCAGGACTTTGGCTTGAGATTAGTTGTATAACAAATTCTGTCTTGTTTTATTGTCATTGTTTATTACTTGTATTATTTTGTTATTAGATCATGCTAACTTGTCTTTAGAGTATTCAGTTCTTAATTGGAACTGTATGTCTCTTTGGTGGGACACAGAACAAATGGGGATGCTGTAATTCATTCTCTTCATAAAAGAATGAACACATTTAGTCTGGACCACATAAATGACTCTACAGAGCACTTGGCTCAAAAGGCAAAGGGAAGTAGCATAAAGGGCTGATTCTTGCAAAAATTTAAAAAAAATATTAATTTTAGTTATGTCCAAGACACAAGGAAAATAAGTGTTCTCAACTCCCAAAAAGAACAGGAATTTGAATTTAAAGCATAGGTCACCAGTTTATCCTTCCTCTCTTTCCCCTATTTTATACTGCAGGCATTTGGCATGAATAGATCAGAGAGTCAGATGTGCATAATTCAATGTGCCATGATTAATACTAGTAGGACTACAAAATACAGTCACTTTGTTCTTTCTGAAATGCAGTAAATTTACTATCTCTATTTTATTTTCAAATATTAACAAACCCTGAAAAAAAATGCAGATTTATTTCACGTCATCACTGTACACACATATTAATAAAAGAGATGAAACCTCAAATCTGAACATAACGCTAAGGAAGAACAAAATAATTTTACCAAAAGCAAGTATATTTGCTGACAGGATCTTTATGCAGGCAACACAATGTCAAAGAGACTCTAACACACTTTGTTTTTCAATGTGTCTAATATTTTGTGTAAAATGAACTTTCTGGAGTTACATACTATATTTAAATTATGATAGTTTTGCTGCTGATTCCTACTAACATAACCTTAAAATTTTTGTGTTGCTATAAATATGCTGTTCAGATTTACAACAACATGAGAGGTGGCAGTCTGAAAAATAAGTCCACTATTTTGATCTAATACTGGTCTGATACAGGATAAACATTCCTCCTTCGCTCATTCTATTGACAGACACACACAAAAAAAAAAAAAAAAAAGCCTGTAGAAAACAGAGAAAATAGTAAGTTCATATCTGTCTTACTAGTAAACTTTTGAAATTACATAATGCTAAGAAAACACAAAATCAAGAAGTGACCTATTAGAAGACAACAAATATTTGAACACATACAGTCAAGTCCAGTATCTGCGTTTCCTAGCTCTGCTTATTTTGAAGTATCATTAAATGATAAATTATCTTATTTAAATCAATGTGATTTCAGTATTCAATCTATAGAAATTCTTCTATTTAGTAATCTTCTTCTGAGAATCTGTTCTAGTTGCAAATGTAGAGGGAGAGGAAACAAACATACCCAAACATGGCATCAGGTTTACTCAAGATTCTCCTACCATGTTAAACATATGCAATAAGCATGTATTTCAGTCACTTCTGGTTTTTATAGGTATCCTGTAAGTGACAACTGACATTTTTTATAAATATGTGTGCATTTTTAGTGTGGCTGAAGGAAAGGATTCTTTCAGTTTTTCTACATCTTAGTTAAGCTGCATTCTCTTTCTCTTTCCACTCTTCCATTTTCAGGCAAACAAAGTTGCCATGAAACTAGGCAAGTATTTTGGACGTTTGAACATCATCTTGCTGAGTGCTGCGAGAAATGTTTTTGCTAGATTTTTTTTTTTTCAATTTCAGGAAAAACTTTTCTCTGCAATGCAGCCAAGCACTCAAGAGAAAGATTCTGTCTTCCAATGTGGCTTTTGAGACACTGCAATACTGTTTTACATGAAATAATAAAATTTGATTTTCTACCTAAATACAAATAGCTAGTTTCATAAATACTCCTGGAAATACAAAAGCCTTGAGACCTGTCAACACTGTAGAATAAGTCAAAGCGAGTCAGAAACTACATTTCTGATAGGCATGAAATCAGGAAGGAAATCAATGCAGAACAAGGTGGTTTATTCCATTCAAATCTTAGACTTTTGAAATAAGTTGAAAAATAATTTTTTAAAAAGAAAAAAACCAAAAAAAAGGCCAGTTCAAGTTTGAAAAATCTTAAGAAAACAGACTTCTGGTTTGGGTTTTTTCCAGCTTCTCAGTTGTTTCTTGGGTCATTTATGACACTACTAATTTTTGAGACAGTTACATCTAGATGAGAGTGGAGTGTTCATTAAAGTCACTATTCAAAAGGAAAAAAAAAATGTCTTGGACATTGAATTGGAGTCCCTTGAGACTAATCAGAAAGGATTTGCTGTCATTTTGGAAAGCTCCTCCTTAAATGAATATGCCTTAGGGCAGTTATCTTTGAGTGCTCATGGACAAGAAGACAAAACTGATATATCTGTTCAAATTATGAAGGAAACAGCCAGAATAGGTGATGTCAATAAATGTGCAATTCCTTAAGTTTTGCTGGAAAGGTGTTTTAGGGTTTGGGGGTAAATTAATTTGTTTGTTTGCTTGCTTGCTTTTTCTTGCAGTCTAGTGTACAAAATCTTAAAAAGTAAAAAAAAAAGAAAAAACCCAACCAACTTAACAGCTTTCTCACAGAACAATTAGGTGGAAAATGGCTTCTCTTGAGACTCAGATTTTATCACTTTGTCCTTTTCAGGTATATTCTTTTTATCCTGCATTTTAAAGGAAAAGGTGGTGAATAATTCTGAACACATGGGTTGTAGTTGTACTGGTTTGATTTCTCTTTCCTTACAAAGACATTTTTTGGGAGCTAGTTTCAATTGTTCGTACACTTGATAGTAGTCTTGCATTTATAATGTTTCAAGTGACCAAGATTGTGGCTTCATATGATGATCACACAGCAGGGGAATCATCCTGTCTCATCCCACCTTTCCCTCCTACTTTCAATACCCCTGTGCTACCTTTGGTGCTCATCAGTAACATAATATTGCTGAATTTCATTTAGTCCCATAGTTTATCAAAGGAGTAAACATGCAGCAGGGCTAAAGGAAGAAAAGGTGCACTACAGGACTCTGAAGCTAAGAGCAGACGGGGAATTTGGACACTTTTTGTTGGGAAATTTCTTGCAGAAAATGGACATATGAGCGACCTCAGTGGTATAGATGCAGTTATGCTGCCAGGCCTTTAAGACTGCAGTGAGAAGCTGCTTGTAAGAAGCCTCTGTGGAGATCAACAGTGAAGAAGAATGTAAACTTAAGAGAAGCTGCAGCAGAAGGTTGAAAAACATTGGCCACAGAGAGAAGTCACAAGGACTTTATTTTGCACCAGTAGAGTTGTGGGTTATTTGTATTAACCAGTCACAGGGTGGTTTGCAGTGTGTGTGCTATGTGGGTTATTTAAGGGGTGTTTTCACAACAATAAATGGCATTACCTTGATCATATTGGTCAGTTCGTGGTGTCCATGAGTTTCCCTCGCAATAACTTTTTTTTACGTAATTGGATCAGCTCAACTGTCTTGTCCAATCTCACATTAAACTTATAGATCCCTTGCTTGACAACTGCTGTAAATAACTGATTCTGAAGGTTTCACTATACTACAAGATTTGTATACTACTAGTCCCTAGCAAAGTCTTATTTAAATGAATATGATGGCTGGGGACCAATAAAACACACTGATGGGTTTTCATTTTTGTTGAGTGGGATGAACAGGGAAATGCAAGTGCTTATAGAAGTAAAAATGGCTTTTAAAAAGACTTATTATCCCAATTAACCTGATAGAAACCTCATTAAAATCAGTCTACTAGAAGTGAGGTAATAATGTGTCAATCATGCGCAAAGTTAATAGAATTTAGTACTACATTAACAAATTGTGAGGCATCATATATACTTGTTCCAGCTAACAGTGCATTTCTTGATAAAAAAAAAAAGTAAAAATATGAAATATTAATTACGTTTGTTTGTAACTATCAAATTAAATTACCCTGACTTTTTAGAACATAACTCTGCTACCAGCTATGCCTAGTTTGTAACACTGCGTGTGTGTGTATATATATATATTTATCTTTTTATTTACTGTCTAAAATTATTTGTTTAATAATCTGATCCATGTCTCCAGGATCTATTCAATAATTATAGTGAATATTATGTAATTTGAATCAAGTGACCATTTTCTATGACTTTCTTTTGGCATTACAGAATGTATCATACATGTACATAATATATAGTAGTATAGTTTTGGCCCGTACCAAATGACACACAATGATTTCTGGGCATGAGTGAAAAAATAATACTGGTTTTGGATCATTTCCAATAGGTAGCCTTGTTCTATTGGGGAAAAAGTCTTAGGCTGGTGGAAAAGTTATGGTGTGCTACTTAACCTCAAGACTAAAAAATGGTCACTAAAATATTATATTTAGTAATACAGATATTGCCTATGTGGCTAAATAGCTAGTTTACAACACACATCACATCAGTCTTAACAGAGTAATTAAGCCAAAGATACCAGACTCCAAGAGGAGATTGTTTAGACATGCACTTCAAATAAGTGACACTATATATGAAAAAGTAAGCAAAAGCAAATCACAACTTTCTTCAAGAAATAAGTGTTAGGTGGAGGTGTGCATTTCAATAACTTTGAATTTAGTTCTATTCATTCAAAAAGGTTTGGATTGTAATTCTAAACTCAGAAGAAGTTTTATTCTATATCATTTTTGTTCCACAGTGCATTACTATGTCATGCATTACATGTTATACAAAAGTGTGAAACAAATTAAGAATAACAGCTTCTACTCCAAGAGTCTAAACAACTGGAGTTGTGATGGTCCATTAATTTTAGAAAGTCAAATTCCTTGAAGGTTGTCCTGCTTACATTAGACAACAAAATTCTCTAGGTAAGATGTAACATCAGTATGCCAAATGGATGTTGGCTTACTTATAGGACCTTTCTAAACAGATGAAACAACTTGACTGAACAAAATAAACACCAAATAATCATGAGTTTAAAGCAGGGAAAATTTCAATCTGTTTTATTTTTCTCTTACAGTAAAATATTGTATTATTCAAGGCTGTGTATCAGCTTTGTCTGAATATAAAACTCACTATTACTTGGCCCACACAGGGTTCATTTGTTGGAGTGGTATGAAATTAAAACTCTGCTCCTGCAAGACTTTACACAATGCTTAATTGTAGGTGCAATGGTCCAATGCTATCTGAATGAAACGATACTCTTCAACAGGGTTAATTAGTTCAAACCAGTGAAGAAGGAGGTGGAGGAGGTGCTCCAGCTGCTGGAGCAGAGCTTCTCCTGTAGCCTCTACACCATAATAAAAGAGGTCTACACCATAATAAAAATCTACACTGCAGGCTGTGAATGGCCCCACATCAAAGTAGGTGGATATTTCCGAAAGGTATTCCCACCTCTTGTGAGTTAAGTAGGTTTTCCACACTAGGTAAAGGAACCAGTAATGAAGACGTAAAGTTCAACATAGAAGAAAGAAGGTAGTTCAGGGAAAGTTTTGTTTTAATTTTGTCTTCATTTCTCACTATCCAAATCTATTTTAATTGCCAATAAATTAAATTAATTTTCCTCAAGTCAAGTTTGGTTTGCCTGTGACAGTCATTGATGAGTGATTTCCCATGATTTATACCAATCCAATAGCTTTATCATATTTTCTCCCCTGTCCTGTTGAGGGAGGAAAGTGAGAAAGTGATCTGATGGGCATCTGACAGTTAGCCAAGATCAACCCATCACATAACAATACTATGACTGACAATGTAAATTTTAAGGCAATACACTACAGAGATTTTAACTTTGAACCAGTGTAGACAAGGAAGCACATATCTCATTTTCAAAAAGGGAAGAAAAAAACAAACCTTGAGGGTTCAGAGAAATATACTCCACTTACTGAAGAAAGTCTAACAGCGTCTCTGAAGAGAGAGATTTGGAGTCACTAAAGCTGCCAGCTCTTCATGGGTAATTTACTTAAAAAGGTAAGCTGGATATTTAGATGATCACCCTAAGGACAGAGTAGTAATCAGAATAAATTTTGATACAGTGTAAAGTACTGATTTGAGCTGCAGTTTTCTATGGGCATTTCCAGAATGTGTACTTCTAGGTTCTGAAGTTTTTTTCAATATTCAAATTTGTGTTACTGTTTACAGGTGGAGGTTTTTAAATGATTAAAACTCAAGGTTATGCCTGGATCAAATGCTGGTAACAATTTACAAATCCTTTTTTTTTCTTAACTGTGTCCTAACATGACTACACAGCAGCTCTGTTTTATTCTCTTGTTTTTCCTCCATGTTCTGTCAAGACCTCCCCCAAAAAGAACCCCAAAGGTACAGGCCATCTGTGAGATTTTAAATACTGCAACAGATAGGTTAGACAGCTGTAGGGAACAGAACTTGTCACTTGTCTGTTAAAAGCACACCCAAATAAGTAAAATACATGTCCTTTTTTAAAACTCTGTCATAATTACTTTTACAGAATAGTTGGTTGTTTTTTTGTTTTTTTTTTACATAAGCCCTAAATATGACCAGTGTAATTTGTTATATTTCATAGTAATGTCTAGGCTATGATTATGATTTCATGCCTGTGGGAAGTAATTCTTGATGGGAAGATCAGTAAATAAAGTCATTAACATATTGGCCCAGAGTCTGCTCATCATTTTTCACTCACAAATGACAGAATGAAAGTGAAGCAGTGAAAGAGCAAAAAACTGACACTAAAAGAATGTAAATATATTGAAAATTACAATGAAGGTCTCTCTAAACCAAAAGTGATATTACAAAACACAAAAAGACAACATTGATGCTGGTGGTTGTTAACTGCTTGCATTATAGGGGCTCTCAGAACATGTCAAAGAGATAGAAACCTGTAATACACAGAAATAATGAGCAATCTGACAAATGTCCACAAACTCTTCCTTTATTTCTGAAAGCCATAAACACCTATTGAAAACTAATTCTTTTTCCAAATTTCTATTTTTTCCAGACTTCTCAGTCCTGTGCTAGTGTCTCATTGCAAGACTGTTGCTTCCAGCTGTGAGTCAGCATACACTAACTGTATTCTGCATGAACAAGAGATAATTGCAAGTACTTAAATTTGAAAAATTTTCAGACATCTTGTTATCCTCAATTGGTGCTTTTTTTTTTTTTTAATGTAGGCATTTATAGCTTTAGAGAGATTGAAATGTCACTCCTTAAAAATATTCTATTAAAAATTGCAGTTTTCATAATGAGATATAGATACACATACAGAAAAGAGACAGAGAAAGGAACACAATCATCAGCAAAAGCCTGATGTTTAACACTGGAAAAAGTCACACTTAGTTATGAGGGGAAAAAATATTATTTTACTGTCTTCTAAAGATATATAATACACCTCAAAAGATATCTTCCAGTTTTAGGATTCATGCTATCATTCTATTAAAGCACTTTATCTACCAATAAAAATAGCCATATTATTTTGGAAGACACATTAATCCTATAGATTTAAATATGCACTGTAATATTTTGCTGCACTGGGTTGTCTGAGGAAGAGTGGCTGTGTTTTAGAATAGAACTTGGTAATTTCCTCAAGAAATATCTGTTCTGTCCTACAGAATAGAGGACAAAATTCTGTATTGACATATGAAATCAGGATTTTATGAGGTGTTTTGAGCCTCTGAAATGTCAGTTTCCAGGTATACAGGTGAAAGAAACCAGACAGATAAGAGGTCAGTTTTGTTTTTATACCAGCAGTGACAGTTTCACAATTAAATCATGGAGACCTCACTTTACTCATCTGGATATTAAAAACACACTCTGATGAGAACTACTTAATTTTCTTTTTTTTTAAAAAAAGGCAGAATTCTTTTTCTCTGCAGTGTCAGATAAAACGGTTCATTTTGTAAATGCAGCTTCAAAAAGTAGTCATGCTGTGTTCCTCTATTATAAGTAGGATTAAAACCTACAAAAGTGAGCTAGTCTACTAAATGTACCACTGATCTCCTAACTGCTAGCTGGGAAATATGTCCATTGTTATCCTCTCATCCTTAGTTCTGAGTGTACAAAAGTATTTAGCATAAGTAATATGTATTAAAATGTCAATAAAGTGTCTGTGGTATTTGAGTCCTAGTTAGCATTTTTATTGAGCTCTCATGTTAGCATTTTCAGAAATGGACTTTTATTAATTACCAATTTAAATCCATACTTTGATACCACAGGTCACTATTAAATGGGTCATTTCAAAATTAATAGCTCTTACCAGTGCAATACTTCAATTTCAGCAGATTTCACTCTTAGCAAAAAAGGTGTACATGTACCCAAACTATTTATCATGGTAACTAGACAGCTTAAGACATTTACAAGATAATGCTCATAATAAAAGACAATATTCTGCTCCACTGCTGTTTTCAGAAGCACTTTCATTTCCCATAATCTAGTCTAATTAAGNTTTTCTAGACAGCTTTTTCACCAAAACAACAGCAAAAGCACAGTGTCTATGCACCAGACCATTGACCAGCAAAAATCAAAGCTCTTCCAGATGTTAAAAAGAATAGAAAAAATAATGTTTATGGATTTTAGGTGAAAAAACGTAAAACACCATAAACCAGTGTTGGTTTAAAAAAAAAATGGTATTTTTAGTGGCAAGAAATTCTTGTTCCAGCTGACAAGTAAGAAGCATTCACTTCTGGAAAGAGTAAAGCCTTATATTTACTTTCTGAGGAAAACAACTGAAACATTCCTCAGGGGTCAATCTTGCAGAAATACCATTTACAAGGAATAACCACACCACCCTCACCCCCCTCCAAAAGCAGTGTGATGTGAAAATGACATCTATTACAAAAGAAAAATCACTGGTAATAGTGTTTATAAGATGAAAGTCGCTTCATATTTATACATATATAGATATATAACATTTATTATCATCTCGATATTCACAGTATATTTTGACTATAAGATAAAACCTAATTGAATATTATGGGAATTCTTAACCTCCTTTGTCAGTTATCTTTTTTTTTCTCCTTCCTGTATTTTATGTCTGACTTATTTTTTTTTCATTTGTCAGTCTAAAAACATTTAGCTAAATAAGTAATGTACAGAAATTCTTTGCAGTTTTTTAAGCTTTTTGGCTGTTCTTTTTTTCTCCCTCTTCCTTCTTTTCTTTGACTCTACCTATTAATGTTTCAGGATACTGCCACAATAAATGGTCTTATATTTCTGGCTATTTTGTACTTAGGTGTATACCACTCGTTCAGTATAAGAAACAGGCTGAAGGAAAAATTCCATATGCCTCAGAGGTAAAACTGAAAAACTAAGAAGCCTCTACAAATTCTATTGTCTTTTCCATATGGAACACCAACTCCAACCTACTTTCTTCTGTTTACAAAGAAAGAAAAAAACTCCACTTTATAAGAAAGGTGACACGACTCCTTTCCATTTTAGCCCCAACTGTCCTCTGTCTTTGAACTAGGTCTATAGAAGGTCAAATCACCAACAGACAAATAGTCACTCCTGAGTGACTGGATCTGAACTTACTCCTGAGTGAATATTTCACATAATCACTGAATATTCTGAGTTGGAAGGGACACACAAGGATCATTAAGTACAACTCTTAAGTGAATGGTCCATACAGGCGTTGAACCCACAACAATGGCATTATTAGCCAAGAGTTTCTACAATAACAAGTACTTTGATTTGACTCATCACCAAATGAATTTCCCAAAATTACGGAAATAATAGATGTGGTAAATGAAATGTAATGGGGAAGTGTAAAGACTGTTTTTGCAGAGGGAAGGAATATGGGATTGTGCCATGAAAGGTATACCAGTATTTGTGCAGCTCAAGTGAACTGCATGAAAAACCTAGACAGAAGGTTGAGTAGTGGCATGATAAAGATGTTTGATAATACTTAATTATTAAGAATAGTCAGAAATAAACAAATTAAAAGTGTAAAAAAAGAATCTCAGTCAAAAATATGCTAGGAAGAAAAAACCAGTATTGAAAATTGTCATGTACAGAGGGAATTACAATTCTAACTGTACATGCATTTTGATGGGCTTAAATTTTGCTTTTAGTCAGTCAGGTGGGAGATCCAGATCTGAACTAAGGAAAAGTCAGCTTGGTATTCACCTGAGGTCAAAAAGTCAAATTGAAAATCAAGAGTTATTAAGAATAGAGAAAAGAACAGATAATACTGCCATGTCACTAATACCTCTGTGGTATTCCTGTGTCTCAGATATTGCATACCATTCTGGTCACTTGCTGTCAAGAAGGATATAATTGATATGAAGAAGAACGTTCACAGGTATAAAATGGTTTCTGCAGAAAGAGAAATTAAATAGAGCAAGAATCATCAGCTTCACAGAACAGGTGGTTCAGTATGATAAAAGTGTATAAAATAATGAATGACATGGAACAGATGAATAAGAAACCATTCTTCTCTATTTCTCAGAACACAGAAAGTAGGGACAGCAAAAGAGATTTTAAGGCAAGTGGCTAAAACAAATCAAGGGAAGCAGTTTTAACAGAATGTTTAATTAAATTCTGGCACTCATTGCCATAGGAAATATTGGATGCCAAAAGCACAAATGGGATCAAAAGTAGATTAGACAAATTCATAGGGGAAATGGCCAGCAAGGTCTATTAAACCCTGTGATGCAGAAGCAAAGTCTTCACTACAGAAGATCTTAAGTAGGAGCTTGCCAAAATCTGATAATACACTGGTGGAAATATACTGGCCTTTCATAAGCATCTAGCCAAGGACAGGCGGATAATACTAGGTTAAACAGACCTCTAGTTCAAACTAAATATAATACATTTTAATTTTTCATATTATTCTAAGTAGCATCCATTTGTCTGGGGAAAAAAAGGAATAATTTAAATTCCTTATTTTTTGTTTGCATGAGGTCAGAATGAAGATTTTAAATATTTTCTAACCTTTTCCAACTGTCATAGGAAGGGCTGAATTATCGTATTAGATCTATGGACAGATGAGCTAGTTCTGAAAAAATAAGTGACCTAAACTTTACCTAGTAGTTTCAGTGAACTGAACAGCTTTTTGAGGTTCAGCATGCTCAGTTAATGAGTTTTATCATGTCTACTGCTAGAAGACAAATTAGACAATTTTGATATTTAATTATATACTTCTGTTCCTGGTGCTTTATTACATTGTCTTTATGCTGCATACTCTGTAAACAATACAACAAATTTTCCTTGATATCTAATCCTGGTCAGTTTTTTGCCCCTCTCAGGAAGTGATCTGCATCTGTCAAGACTGAAATAAAGTTTCATGGGCTTCATTTAGTTGTTTGGTTTTTTGTTCCCTGACAAATCCAACATTAGATACATTTTATTACAAAAGTTTCATACTTCATTATGAAGTACTTGTTTTACAAAGCCTAATTCATAGTGGTTATTACAGTCACACGCTCCCACGTCTGAATTTTGAGACACCTCCTCTAAAGACAGAAATAGAAATTGTCCTAAGGATGGAGTGCTGTAAAATGCTTCAAATTGTTCTTTTTTTTTTTTTTTTTTAAATACAACATTCCTTTTTTACTTAAAAAATTCTTATTTCCGTTTTCTGCTTTGTAAAAAGAAAATCCCATTTCCAATGTCACTGAAATTACAAGTGAATGGCTGCAGGCTGAAGATTAGTAATTTAGAAACTAGTCTTATTTAACAAAATGTTTTCTTTTTCAGCCTGACAGACTGCTTAGACTGATGTCCCTTGAAGCAAGCTGTACTGCATTGTATTTCACTGAGCTGCAGATGAATTTCTTTTCCTAAAACCATGGGCTCCTTCAGAACTAACTATTTCTATCCCAACTTCAAGGTTTGCAGCTTTTTCA
>VWZG01013171.1:76764-101177 GCA_013396735.1 Grallaria varia
TATATATATATATATATACACACACACAAGTAGTTTATTGGCAGGAGCTATGATTATAAAAATAGATTCCTATCTAAATAATTTATTTCCAAATTTTATATCTCATAAGAAATTTAAAAGTTTTGTGTCCTTTTCCAGCTGTTTCTTAAATGGGGAAATAGGTGTACATATACCAGTTTCATAACTGAAAGAAATTCTGGTTTGCAACTTGTCTTGTGGAAAAATCCACGATCGTTGTCAAATTATTGATTGACAGAAATTAAAAGAATATATCAACATCTATCAGATAAAGGTGATTTTTCAGCTTCTTTCATTTATTATACTTTTTTCCTTAAGTGTTAGCTGCTGACTACCATTGAATACAGAATACAAGATTTAGGGGAATTTTAAGAACCAAGACACACCAAAAGTCTCCATTTATAAAGAAACAAGATGGTCTGATAAACTCCCCAATACAATTATAGCAATAAACCTTTGCTGGTTTCATATTTAATGTGCGATCTAAGATTCAGCTCACATTATCAAGCACATAATATTGAAACATATAATCTACATTCAAAACTTGAGCTCTCATTATCATTACTGATGGTCGACAGACACCACCCCTAAAGGACAATTTCAGCTAAAATTGTGGATGGATAGAATGAATCATCCTCTCAAGATGATCACTATTATTGTTTGCAATAGAGGGAAGGACAGCATGTAACTTAGACCATAATTCCAACTTACAACCCAAATGTCTGACGAAAATAATTTGAACTTTTATGCATGCTATATGTGAAATGTGTGAAACCTTTAACTTTAAAGTTAACTTTTAACTTGGGAAATACACAGTGCACTTTATTACTTTACAAATCTGAAATACAATACCTGAAACCTAGACTTGAAAAAAAGAGAAGGAAAAGAGAAGAGAAAAAGAATTGCAATAAGTATGATGAACATGACAAAGGTCATGTCATACAGCAGAACATACTCCTAGCAGCCAGACTTAGCAGGAGGTGCACTGCTCAGGGTACAAATGTCACTTGCAATTTCTGCTATCATGGGCTTCCCCAGCTGAGAGCACAGTGTCTTGGAAGAGACTGTGTAGAAGTTGCAACATGGCAGCAAGTGTTCTCTGTTTCTCCCTTAGTTAATCTATGCACGTATGCATAAATGTCTCAGTAGCAGTAAAACGTGTATAAGCAGGGATGCCACTGCTACTGCCCTGGTAGGAAAAAAAAAAAAAAAATCTCCCTCAGCCACAGTAGTATGCAATTCAGAGGGATTCCAGGTGATAAAATTTGTCCAATTGACCACTTTTCAGGAAAGGGAGTAGGATTATAATAAAGGGAAAACAAAACATTTACCTTCATCAGGTGCCATGGGTTAGATCCTCTTGTTGAACACACTCTAGGCAGAGCCAGAGCTGCCTGCCCATCCCTGCTTGCTGCCACCACCCTGGTTACTTCTGCATGGTAGAGGCCTCCACTGGGATCGTGTGACTGCGCTGGAACGGCATTGTCAGCTCAGCAGTGTGGAAGTGAAAGAGGGGTTTCTGGGTGACATCTCTATTGTTTTGTGGTTGTCGTATTGTTCTGGTTTTAGTAAATTGTTATTTCTTTTCTACACTTCATTCTTAAGTTTCATAATTAGAAAATTTGCAAAATGTCTGGAAGAGAGGGGTTTCTGTTCTATTGGAGGTCTTGGCTCCTAGCATCCATTGTCTTTAACCCAAAACATCAGGGATGAACAGAGTGGAGGTAGAAAAATATCATATTTTCCATTTTTCTACCTGTGACTGTTTATCTATTTGTCTCTATATAAACTGTATTGAGACAAATCAAGTTGAAAAGCAATGAAAAGAAATGTAGTTTTATAGAATGTGTAACTAGTAGGTGGAACTTTGGACCATGAGATGAGAATGTGAATTTTCAAAGCATTTAAATTTATGTTGGTGCTCTAGAAAAATAACTGAGTTTTTTGTTTGTCTTTTAAAGGCTATACCTTTTCTTCTCACAGCATGCAGAATAGCTAACCAGCAGATTAAGGTATTTACCTTTCTAGGTTGTTTTTCTCTAGAATATACTTTGTCTTCTAATGAAGAACCAGGCCCTGATTGCTTCAAAAGAAAGGAGAATAATCTCTGAAACACTGTTGCACTTGAAAGAGTAGCTCTTTTGTTTAAAATATACTGTATTAGAGGACTTAAAATGTCGAGAAAATCAGTCTATTGAGATAGAATATTACCTTGCAATCTTGCTGTGAACTGCAGGGTACATCATACTATGCATACTAAGAAAATAGGAACTAATTTTCCATAGAAAACCTATCATTGTAAAAACATATGGACCGCAATTAAATTCTGTTCCAGGGAAGAAAAAAAGGTTAACAACTTTTTTACTCTCAATTCTTAGCTATAACAGTTAGTGTATTACTTTATACTACACATGTGCTTCTTATGTAGTCTATTGTTTGACATCTCGTACACAAAAATGTTCTCACAGACTCCTCCACACATACAAACCATAGAATTATACCACAGAGGAGGTGTAAAGAAATTTCTGTATAAATACCTATGTATGAAAAGGAGAGAAACTGATTTCACAGTCTTGCTACTGTTGATTTCACAGTCCTGCTACTGTAGGTAGAACAACTTTCTGCAGTTGCATCTCTCATTTTCCATCTTCAAATATAGATAGGGAGCAGCCATATGTAAACTGAAATGTAACATTTTCTTTTATAATTTCCTATTATACAGTTTGCAATTATAAATATTCATAATGGTGATTACATGCTTAAAAGGTTTTTGTTTTGTTTGGGTTTTTTTTTTAACAAGAAAGAAGTGAAAGCAGGGAATTGTTTTAAACTTTCACTCATACTGCATAATATTTTAATAGCAATGTCTTGACATTCCAGTTCTAGATTATAATAACAGAACTAATAGATTAACTTTCCCACATTATTTGAGATTTTCAACTCCTGTTTATGCCTCTAGTTTTGTCCCATTAAAGCTACAAAATTAGGTTTTTTTTTTTCTATAGACAGTGCAAAATGAATGTGAATCCAAGTGGACAAAACTAACTGATTCATTGAGAGGCTGCAAGAACTGAAGCTATTAATATAAAATTGATTACGCATTGTTACTTTTTAAAGCAGTCATGTAATTTTTCAAATCAGGTGACTCACTATTTTGCTGTAATATCACATATACAACAATCTATGCTTAAATCTTCCAAATACTGTGAATGTGTATGAAAATAATTTGTAAGAGATGTGTATTGTTGGGGGACATTTGCACCTTTGTTAGCTGGAAAGCATCTCAGATAGCACTAAATCTGTGTTTACGCAACTGAGCACTCTAAATGGATGAAATTGGGCCTTTGTTTGAAGGTATTTATTTAAAATTTCCCTACAAACTATAAAAAGAGATAGACATATCTTTAAAGTGAAATCTCTATATGCCAACCATTATGACAGTAGATGTCCCCAGTCACTTGTAAGGAATATGCAGTTGAAAAGAGCTCAAACCTCTTGTTACCTTCAAGGTATATTGTATTGGTTGCTCAGACATTACATTGTAAGTTGAGCTGACCCTGTTATATGCTTCCCCCATGCTGGTCTGGACAGTTTAGGAAGACATTTACACTTTATGATTAACTCAGGGAAGGTCATTTTAATAACCTCAAATTATATAGCCCTTTATGCAAAACAAAATCCACCTTGTGGTTCATTTTTTTTCAGACAAGTTTAGTTTTCTTTATAACTGTGGTTACTCCTCATGTTTGTTCCTGAGCTGTTTGAACACATTGACTGTGCCCATCTCCTCTGGGTCAGTTTTTATAGGGATTTGTTGGTCAGACACATGTGGTGAGTTCTGAGATGACGATTCCCTGTAACTAACTACACAGTGATTACTGTTCATTTCCGTTCAGTTGATGACACTGATGTTAAGTTGGTTTCCTAAAAAATCATATATTTATCTTCTTTTCTCCCTGCAGCAATTTACTTAGAAAGTAAATTTAATTACCTTTCATATTTATAAAAATGTATGCATTTCACATAACATTCTTGGATAAAATTTAACTTTGAGAAAATTATGACATGCTGAAAATGCATTTTATTCTCACTTGTGATGCACAATATTATTTTCTTCATGTTGTAAATGTATTTACCATTGCTATTTCTTTTTCCACTTTACTCAGACTGGGACTTCATTTAACTTACTGAATATTGAAGACACGGCAGTGCCCCAATGGATCAGTTTATCTGTGTATTATGTATGTAGAAAGAAAGCTAACATAATAAAATTGTTGAAGCATGCAAGCTAAGGCAGGGTACTGGCTGAAGTCTCCAGAGTTTTAGGTTATCCAAGACTTAGCTAAAGCTGATGGATTAATATTGAAGTATTGATAAGTGTTATTTGTCAGTGTTGTTTATATATAATGTTGGAGAGCATCTATTAACCAAAGTGCTTTCCTATAATTGCTAGACCATGCAGTAGTTTTGTGCTATAATAAAACAGCCTGTTTCTTCGGCTTTTAGCAGTTTATAACATTTTAAATGCACATAAAACACAAAATTGCATTAAATGGTCCAAGTACTTCCTCAGATAATGAGTAAAATAACACCATTGCATTGTAGCTTATAACACAAAATGCAGATATAATGCAAGAATAAAACGTAAAACATTTAAACAGTTGGATTATTTGACATTAAGGTTGCTGCTACCATTAAATAAACTTGAATCATCTGTGTTCGTAGCTAACAAAAGTTCAGTGAAAAAAACCTGTGATTTCAAGGCTTCAGAATTCTCTACAAATTATCAGCAAATGAAGAGCTGGGATATGTTCATTTGCAATATGTCTATTTGGAACAGTAAAATGCCTTGTTAACATAGTCATCTACTGTCTGTTGAACAACTTATTCTCAGTGGTATCACGCAGACGTAGAAATGGAATTCAAAAGGGAGCATGGCCATGCTAGGCTAGTATGAATGTGCTATTAGTACATCAATCAGCATAAGCTAATACATACCCTGCTCCTCAGCCAGGCTGCTATGTTGAGAGAAAAGTATTTCTTACAGTTTTAAGTAAAGAACCATCTGTGCATTCACTCTTCAGAGGACTGTGTGTTGCCATGCAGGTGTGTCTTCAAAAATTTACAGGGAAACCATTGCTTATGCTGCTGGGTATTTTTGTCTTCCTTAAAGTTTGTGAAGTTATGTGTTTTGTCAGGGTCCATTTCTTGTGATTTTTGTAACTCTCACTAGTAATATTTTCGGAACTCAGAAAAATGATGGGAAGACTAGGTACGGAGAGCTATGTTCCTCTCACGGATATCTGTATTTATGCCTAGTTCAAAATTTCATTGTTTGCTTGCTTGTTTGGTTGGTTTTAATTACAGTCTTTTGGTAATATCATGGCTAATGCATTGCAATCTCTGGAAGAAGAAAGAACATTTTGCATGGAAGCAAGGGATTTTGGTCAGGGAGAGGGTAAGAAGAAACCAGAGTCTTCAGATGCACTGGCAAGAAATTCTTCCCTTGGGGATTCAGAGGTCACAGTGGATTTTTTGAGGCCCCAAAAAACATTGCATTCCTATACCAAGAGAAAATCTGAAAAAGGACTTGACCTGAAAGGTTAGTGTAGGCAGAGTACAGATTTGTCTAAAAAACCTCCTATATTTTAGTTCTGTGTCATTCTAATCTTAAAAAATTCTTTTCTTCCAGTACCTTCAAATTCTTACTTAGTCCATGAAATACATGGTTTTGGAAAGTACAGTCCAAAATTTACAAAAGCCTTTTAAGCTCATCGTTGCAAGTTTGCAAGCAGACCCCACTCAAAGCAACCTGGAAATCTGACAGAAGACACATTTAGCCACACTTGACTTTTCAGGAAATGATCCAACAGGAAACATGTATATTTATAGAAGGGATATAAATGGGGTTCATACTACCCAAAAGTTATTTCTGATACAGCAGAGTAAGATATCAGCTAGTTTCAGAAAAGGCTAATACGTAAATATTTCAGCCAGTCATAGATTATATCCAATGCTTCAAATACCTGGTGAAAACTGTGATCTAGTACTCAGATTTGTGCACCCTCTTAGAGTTAAAAATTCAAGTAGAGTATATTCAGAATCCTTCAAAAATGTAACATGTGCATAGTTCTCACTATGATGCCTTAACACTGGGGAGAAAAAAAAAAAAAAAAGCATTTATCCCACTATAAGTATTGGGTAAGCAAACAACAAACACTGGGAAAATTACTTAGAGTTTCAATGTCTGATTGGTCCAGCTGATATAATAAAACAGGACCAAAAAGGAAATAATTAGGCCTTATCATAGGGAAGGGGGGAAATGGCAATCAGATATATTATGCTTTGGAATTAACTTGGACAAAAAGTGATTAAAATTTCTTCACCGATGATACATGAGAATAAAATCTGAGGAAAACAGCATAAAGTCCATGGTAAAGGGCAATTTGTCATTAGTAAGGTCATGGGCTGGATAACCTCCTCACTTTTTTTGCTTCCTGAGATATACCTTATGATACAGGGGTTAAAAGGTTTAAAGTATTGGTTAGCCATTGGCTTGAAATCAAAACAGTGACAAAGTGCTGACACCTGGTTAAAGCTCCTTGAAGAGAAACTGTCCTGTTCAACATCTTCATTGATGACCTGGACATGAGGATTGAGTGCACATTCAGTAAATTTACAGACAACACTAAGGTTAGCGGGATTGCTGATCTGCTGGAGGTAGGAAGACTCTGCAGAGGGATGTGGACAGACTTCGTCAATGGCTAAGGATAACTGCATGAGGTTCAATAAGTCAAAATGCCAAGTCCTGCACTTGGGTGGCAGCAACGCCATGCAGTGCTACAAGCCTGGGGAGGAGTGGCTCAAGAGCTGTTCAGCAGAAAGGGACCTGAGGGTGTTGGTTGACTGTTGGCTCAATATGAGCAAGCAGTGTGCCCAGGTGGCCAAAAAGGCCAATGGCTTCTAGGCCTGAATCAAGAGTAGTGGAGCCAGCAGGACTAGGGAAGTGATCATCCGGCTTCCTGTGCTCAGTACTGGTGAGGCCACATCTCAAGTCCTGTGTTCAGTTTTAGGCCCATCACTTTAAAAAGGATATTATGGTGCTGGATCATGTCCACCAAAGGGCAGCTAGGCTCATGAAAGGTCTAGAAAATATGTCTTATGAGTAACCTCTGAGGAAGCTGGTTTTGTTTAGTCTTGAGAAGAGGAGGCTCAGGGGAGACCTCATCACTGTCGACAACTACCTGAAAAGAGATTGTAGTGAGGAGGGGGCCAATCTTTTCTACTGTGCCTGCAGTGAGAGGACTAGTGGAAATGGCCTCATGCTGAGATAGGGGAGATGTAGATTAGATACTAGAAAAAAATTTTTCACTGTTACATGCTAGGGAGGTGGTGAAGTCACCATCTCTGGAGGTGTTTAAGAGGTGTCTGGATCTGGTGCTTGGTGATGTAGTTTAGTGCTTCAGGGGTTACAGTGATAGTGCTGGGCTTGATGATCTTAAAGGTCTCTTCCAACCTTGATGATTCTGTGATTCTATGTACACCAAAGTGACCATCCGTAATTTTATAAAGTCATAATGATACAGTGTTATTCAGAATTAATTACAAATATTTGCACTAAAGTTCCATTTCATATTTGGTAAAGATATCATTATTGAATTGCAATTGATAATAGCTGTTATAAATATTAAGGAATAAAAAGTTATTACAGTTTGTGATATGCAAAAATATGTTAAAATATCTGAAGAAAATTACTTTTGGATAATTAGCAGGATCTTCATTTTTAATTAAAAAAACAATTAAGGAGTCTTCAGCTGCATAGCTCAGGTACCAAAAACTCACAGAAGAAATTTCTTTGTAGAGTTTCCACTCACCTGACAGCCTTTCTGACTCTTTTAGGCAGCTATCTCTCCAGTGACATAAAAATATATTTACATTAACCTAATGTGTAAGTAGAGTGCCATTTAGAATAGTATTGGGAATTAATAGGCAGATTAAATATCTGCTCTATTTTCACACTTTCCATTCATATTACAGTCACTCCAAGAGTTTAGGAAAATGCAGTTTTAAGAAGGTTTAGGCAGTTCTACCATTTTGTAAGGATGACTATACAGAGCTTTCTTTTCAAACAGCTGCTTTTGGCAAGGTGATGGCAAAACAAGTAAGAACAAAATGTCTGCCAACCCTCAGGGGGAGATTGGGAGTGGTGGTCATGGAACAGAACCAGACTGTTCACTGGCATATGATCTAAACTGATTTGCCTAACAGGATGGGTTATGTGGGTGGGTAACAATTCCTTTCCTCAAAACAAATGCCCACACAAACCAGAGCTTCAGCCTTACCGGTCCACTGGAGACTAGCTTAAGTTGGACTCAGAAGAATATGACGCTTGCTCCAATCAGATGTTGTGTCATGTCCATGAATGAGAAAACAATTCAACTTTGGACTCCAGCTTCCATTTGTTGGATATCCACCTAAAGTGATGGTGTCTCCCTAAAAGGCTGTAATTCAAAAATTTATTTCATTAACTTGTTGGCATTAGTTGCCAACTGCTTTACTAAACACTTACCACCAAGTAATCAGAAATGTCCTCTGCCTTAGATCATGCCTCCTCACCATGTGACGAAAATCAGAAAAAACTCTCAGTTATGATTTTTATTTTTGGTAGTTGAACTTAGCTATATAAAAGACAGTTTCCAGAGTTTCAGATGTTTTCTGGGCTTTTAGGGATCATTATCATTGATGGGGTCAGAAGTGCTCAGTACTTGTGCAAAAGTCAGACTGCACAGTGAGATGACAGAAAATGGCTTTGAGTTCCTAATTTTAGACATTGTAATTTGGCAAACGGTGCTTGTAAGTATTTCTGATTATGAGAAGTTGCAATCCATAGAGCTGTTCTGCCATTCTAAGGTCATCGCACAATGTTACACATTTAAGTTTGTCTAAATTATTCACTCTATTAGTGTCATATAGTATTAATCCTGGTCAATGCCATACAGACAGAACTGATAACTACTTATGAGATCATAACTACAGCATTGCCAGTTGATAAAGGTTAGAAACATTAGAGCTGATTTTTCCTGTAGGACACAGCATGCTAGAATTTAATTGTAATTTTGCTTCATTACCCATCACATTCCCTATTAAATAGCAAAATGATTGTCTTTATGTCTTTATTTCTCACATCCTAAATTATTGCCATTTGAGAATGTAAAAAAAGCATTCCTACATAGTTGAATGCATTACTTATACTGAAAATTATTTTTATTCTAATTACTTAGGAATTTATAGTTCAACTTTGCTGCTGAATGACTGTCAACCTTTCTTTGGGGATTCTTATAGTGATTTGAGTAGATTTAACTGTATATTATGTTTTACCCCAAAAAAAGAAACAGCTGGCCTATTTATGTACATCAGCAAATGTCACTTCCTTTAGAAAATGAAGGGCTTACTGCATAGTTACCCATCACCAAAATAACTGGTAGCTGGTAGAGACAGGATTTCATGTTTCTCACTTCTCTCAGAAATTCTTTTTCACTTTATTATCGTTAATTAGTATTATTATTTTTTAATAGTAATAATATGTATTAAATTAACAGGAACCTGTCCAAGAACACTGGAATGATTGTCAAACTAGACTTCATTGCCAAATCCTAATAACATCTGTCAAGGTAAGTGTGCTTTTGTCTAAAGAGGGGCATGTTTGCTTCCTTAAGAATTATTTTGTTGCCAGAGGAGTTGATTAAAATTAATGGCTCTGTTTAGACAATTAGTTTTGATTTTTTTTAAGGGGAAAAGGGTCCATGGGTAACTCCAATTAAAATTCTTTGCATCACAGAATTATACTTTAAATATTGTAAGTATTTTTTATCACTAAATATATAATCCAGAAGTGGAGCATATAATATGGTTTTACACCCCTGTTATGCAATTCTTTGCAAAAATTCAAATCAACTGGAGTTTCGTCTGCTTGTGAACTATGTGATTAGGCAGTTTGTTTATACAGTTTCCCATTAGAGATGAAAGAATTAGTCCTTCTACTAGACTTAATTCAATGGAAAATGTGACATGTCCATTAATAACTTAAATGTAGTTTTTTATGTTTATAAACTAGAACATTTGGTTTATAAATAAATTTAAAAACCCTTTAAACTGAAGACTACTTGCATATACAGTGTCAATGGCAATAATAAAATTCAATTTCATGTCACATTTCTAATTTGTATACACAAGCATTTTGGTATTTCAAATACTGAGCAGTCATGTGAATTTGATATTTAGCTATGAGCTCATATTCTGCTCTAACAACATGAAGATTAAAATGTTGCCTTATCATTAAAAGAGGATTGTATTTTGAGTGAATTCACAGAGTTCTAATCAAAGGTGTGCTCTCATATAAAAATCTGATGGCATATTGACATTTCCTCTAATGACACTTTGAGACTTGCTCCTACTTTATCTCTTGTATTACTAAATTCTATTTCTTAAAGTATATTTATTGCCATCTTCATTTTCTCAGTTATTCTAATAACCATGATAATGAAATATGACCCTATTTATTTTTACATAGGCAAAAAATTTAAATATATCCAAGTCAATCTTCTACTATGGCTGTTAAAATTAACATTTTAAAACAAGAAGCAATGTAAATCTTTATAATAATTAAATAATCTTTTTGCTACAAGTGTGGTAGTTTTATAAATCATTTTCACTTGTGATTGTAGCTAGCAGCCATATGTTAAATTAATTTCAGAAACCCAAAAAATAAGAATTTGAATTTCAGTCATGTCCTAAGTGAAATCAGGATCGGTTATATTGTCTTAAGTGATGTTGCCCATCTCCACAGGGCAATCAAACAAATCCATCTATACATTTTACTTCTCTTTCCTTTCTGCAGACACAATACTAAACTATCTGGTTTTTAATTTTTTTTTCTTTTTTTTCCCACCTTTTTATAGGTACAGAAAATATGAAGGAGCTAGTATCTTTGAGGGGCGATATTGCAAGTAGTCTAGTGGACTGGGGAACAGAAGTGATTGGCATTGAGCACTTCAGAAAATCAAGCCTCTAGTTTATGGTGCTGCGACTAAACGACACACAGGATGAGGACTATGTGACATGCAGTAGAATACTAAAATAATTGTGTCCCCTTTGCAGTATTGCAGTATAATAAAAGCATAGTAAAACCAACTGCCTCTAACCTGAATGATTTTCACAGCTTTCTATTTAGAGCCTAAGAAAATTGCTGTTTTATTTACATTGATCCAGCATTCAGGATTTCTGAATGTGAAGGTCACCTCTTCCTCGATAAAACTGACAATCCATTACAAAAACCAAAACTGAACCAAAGAGTTGGAAGCAATAGTTTGTCATAAACCTTCAGAACCTCTCCAACTATTGAAGCCTTTTCCCCACATATGTACATTTTATCCTTTCATTTTGCATCTTTCGTGCAAGTGGGTCTCTCTGCTCAGACTACTATATTTGCAAACTAAGTAAGTGCAGGATTCATGCACTGACCTGAGACCAGAGATACATCTTGATTGTACTATCCATGGCTCGGCTTTAACCTGCACCATCTAGCATGTCCCCAGATGATGTTTTGAAACAGCTGAGGGACAGTTTGCACCAAAGTAATCAGTTGTGATGAGAACAGCTTAATTTGGAGCATAAAAGAAGGCAGCCATTTGGACACTAGCTATGTCAAGTCATTTGTTCACAGAACCAGAGAAGAATTCCTGAAGCATTTTATTTTTTAGGAGAGCTTTTGCCTCAAAGCTTTGAGCCCTTTATACCTGAATTTCCTCAATCAGCACCTAACTGCTGCTTCAAAAGACACTGAGGGCACCATGCCCATCCGCCTTGCCAAAGAGAACTGGGATGATATTCAGAGCTGAGAGGAAGAGGGGGATGAAGAGGACAAAGTCTGTGTGGGAGGTGGGGTTGACATATAAATACACCCCCTTCCAGTCAAAGCATAGTCTTGTCCATTTATCTATCAAGCTGTACCCAAAAAGATGAAGTAGTGCAGTGGGACACAGCAGAGGACAAGCATACTTTCTGTGCTTACTGGAACAACAGATGGACCTAACTTCATTGTTACTCTATTTGCCACCCCAATGCTATTTACCTTTGTCTCCATCTGTTCTTTCTTGTCATGAGCTTATGTTGTGAATGCTCTGGATCAGTGACTGCACCTTGCCAAGCTCAGTGGGGTCCTGATTGCTGCCTGGAGACAGGCTGTTAGGCTATACATTCACAAGAGAAATTTATGCCACAGCTACTCAGTAGAAGTTGCACTAGGTTATCCATACAGCTAGGTGTTTTGTGCTTTACTTCGGTAGATCTTGGTGTTAAAGAATGAAATATACAAAGGCACGCAAAAAATGGCAGTAAGTTAAACAGCAAGAATAACTGTAGGAGGAAATGGGAACTAAGGATATAGTCACCTAACTCTCAGCTTCAAAGAACATTTAAATCCATATGGGATTCATATCTGTGTGTCTCTGCAGAGATTAGGGCCAAGAATATAGCAAGAGATCTAGTATATTGCTAAGTAAGTCAGGAAGAAAGGGACAAGTTACAGATACCACTCCTTTTCTCCAATAGTTCAGTAATAGAGCACTTCACTTGTGATACAGGACAGCTAATTTCAAATTCGTTTTTCCACCTGGGTAGATATGAACACATATCTCTGACTATAATCAGTAGGCAGTTGGGTATTCAGAGATAAGAATCAGTCACACTCCCCAGATGAGTGCTATGTGGAAATACAGAATTTTCTGGCCCCAAAAAAGATGGAAAGACAACAAATGCAGCCATGAGTCTAGAACTTCTTGCCATGGCAGCCAGCTTGAAGTTGACAGACCTGAGATTCCATCTCCATTGCTCAATTTTATGTCGGATCTCACTGCATATATCCTACAAAATAATGGAATAAGGATTCAAGACTTCTAAGGCATGTCATGTAAAGTATGCTGACAAATAGGCTGTAGAGATCCCCCAGCTGTGTGCTATTCATAATGAAACAGCACACTTTTTCTTACTTTGGTGCCTAAAATCAGCTCTTAAAAGAAACCCCTAAGACTCACTTTGTGAGTTTTACCAGGCAGCATTCATTTTATTACAATGTTGGATGTACGAAATCTAATTTCTTCTGAAGAGTGCATACAGAGTTACAAAAGCCTCCTGCTTTTATTTATTTACTTAATTAACAATTCAAAGCATTGCTTGATACTGTTACCCTGTACTAGCTACAGGGGTCGGGACCAGTTTATCGCTATGTAGGTATGACCAAAGCTGTGTATTGTACACACTCTATGCCATTTCTGATGAGCTATTAATAATGGATCATTTGCAGCAGCTGCCCAGGTTCACCTGACACCTCAGGCTACAAGCTGGGTGTNCATTTTATTACAATGTTGGATGTACGAAATCTAATTTCTTCTGAAGAGTGCATACAGAGTTACAAAAGCCTCCTGCTTTTATTTATTTACTTAATTAACAATTCAAAGCATTGCTTGATACTGTTACCCTGTACTAGCTACAGGGGTCGGGACCAGTTTATCGCTATGTAGGTATGACCAAAGCTGTGTATTGTACACACTCTATGCCATTTCTGATGAGCTATTAATAATGGATCATTTGCAGCAGCTGCCCAGGTTCACCTGACACCTCAGGCTACAAGCTGGGTGTTAAAGAACTCTGTAAGGCACAGGAATATTTCTGTCTCCACACTAGTGGCTCAGCTGTGATAACTACCCTCTGGGGAGGCATCAGTACCCATCCTGAGGTATCATGCCTGCTATTGGGCTATTAGGGACTGGCATAATAGGCAGCTGCAATGAATCAAAGATTCGAAAAAAATTCTTATGACTCACAGAGTTAAATCACCCACTGTGAAACTCCATGCCCTGGGGGAGGTACCCAGGGTATCCCATCTGAACCTGAATCTTTGGGCTTTGAGCCTTCTGGTGCCACTTGTCAGATCCAGAGGAGGACTAGAACTTCAGCAGGTCTGCAACTGCCACTCTTGACATGACTGCGATCATTACTTCAACAGAACTGTGACCATCGTCCTCCCAAACAAGTTTTCTTTCCTTGTACTTTGCACCCAGGAGTACCATGTGGAGCTCAACAAAGGCACTAACAAACGCTGTTCTGTTCTTGTCCCAGGGTGCTGGGTTATACCAGTTGTCTTTGTGGGTTAAAACCAGTTTTTCCTGTATCATTGTATTTATTGTATTCATTTTAGTAAATGGTAACTCTGACTTGTAATCTCTCTTGAGTCAGGTTCATTTCTCCCACCAGTTTACTTTTAAACCAGCACATACAGCCACTTCCAAAACTGTCCCTCTCTTAGTACTACCCTTGGCACACCCTCCGAAATTGAGTCAGAGGTCTTGTCTTCCTCTTCCTCATCATCTCTGTCCTGCTTGGAATCATTTCAGGGTTTCTGGGTCTTCTGAATAGTTTTGACTAGAGTTATATCAATCAATGTACCTATTATGTTTTTTTTCTGGGTACATTCAATACAGAGTAGATGTCCTTGCTAAAATGTTTATCCACTTAAATCCTTGATGAGGAACATTAAACAATATTTCAGGAACCTAATACAAAGGTACATAGTTAAAGAGCTAATAAAAGTGCCAAAAGAGTTATATTAAAACCTGTATAACTTAGATTTTAAGGCATCAACTTCATTATAAATAATAAATAACTGTAAAGAAAGTTCAACTTGAATGCTTGAACGCTCACAGATATAAAATTATTTAACTGAGTATCAATTAAAATTTGTAATCTGCTTTTTCCATTCTTGAGAAGCTTCAACATACAAAATGAGACAAAGAGAAGAACGTTTGAGGAGAAAGGATAATTTTATGGTTAATGCTGTTCATGGTACACATGGAATTCTAGCCTCCCTTCTTCCGTCATGGTTTTAGTCTTATCACTTAAATCAACTCCTTCCCAGTAAATCCTGAACATAGTGCCTTTTTATCTCTACATATCTACTATAAGAAAAATAAAATCAGATTTAAAGAAGTAGCAAGTACTCATGACAAGCAAAAGTTACTTGAAGCTGCCCTGTCAGCTTCTATCATTCTTTATAGTGACAGGTCTCCCAAGATACGAAATACTAAGGAGTTTCAAAGCAACCAAAAGGGTTAGAGTTCTTCCCAATTTTTCCTTCATGTTCCCATGTCTTGTGTATCAATAGTCATTAAAGATGAGAATTGTATGTACAGATTCAATTAATTTTGTAGTGGAAGAGAATGAGATAGTTGAGTTTTTTTCTCAGCATGCGTTCAACCATTTCCCTACTTGACCAGCTCTCCATCTCCTCTCCTGACTACATTCATTTTCGTCCTTCTCTTCCCTGCTCTGCATTTCTGGTTCTTGCATGTTTTCTCTCTGTGTCTGTCTTTCTCCAACTGTGCCTATGTTCTGCTTCTGTATTCCTGTTTCCTGCCCCAGACTCTTCTTTCCAGTTAGGTGCAGCTCTTTATTTTTTCTGCTTCCTTGGCAGTAACAGCTGAAGCACTACAAACCCTAGTGTGATAGATTATACCTAGTGCAGGAGTGGATTAGAGATCTCTGAACTAGGTCCAGTGAGATAACAGCTTAAGTTCCAGTAGCAGTTTAACAGATTATTTTTATTCATTCTGCAGCTATTTAACTGCAGTTTAACTGGTTGGCCTCAGCCATAGCACGAAGTCTGTTTTTTACTTATAATTAGTGAAGTGTTTAGAAAGCAAGTTCTATGAAGAGTGGCTGAGCGAACTGGGGTTGTTTAGTCCAGAGAAAAGGGGGGTCAGGTGAGATTTTATTGCTCCCTACAACTACCTGAAAGGAGTCTGTAGCAAGGTGGGGGTTGGTCTCTTCTCTGAAGTAATTTGCAAGATGACAAGAGGAAACAGTCTCAAGTTGCATCAGAAGAGGTTTAGATTGGCTGTTAGGAAAAAAATCACTACTGAAAGGTTTATCAAGAATTCGAACAGTCTGCCTGGGAAAGTGGTTGGGTCACCATCCCTCCAGCTTTTTAAAAGATGCATAAATGTGATGTTTAGGTACATGGTTTAGTGGTGGACTTGGCAGTGTTACATTCACGGTTGTACTCATTTTTTTTGTACTGGTTTTACTTGTCTTTTCCAGCCAAGATGAGTCTGTGATTCTGTGATGCTTATGGTGAATAAGGTTGACAGAGTTGGTGACATGAACGTGGAAAGTTCAAAACAGCAACTCTTTAAGCAATAATTAGTAAGGTTTTAAAAACATATTCTATCTATAGCATAACCTTAAAGTGTGAAAAATTAACCTGCTAAGTGGTTGGATGACAAAATGTGAAACATAAAAAAGCTGACATGAAAAGAAAGGTGCTTTTTGTCAAAACTACCCTGAAAAAGATTGTAAGAATACTGCAGTTTAAAAATATTCATTTTAAGTGATAACACAAATAAGAACAGGAGAATCAATATGCCTGAGAGACAGTAGTTCAACAACCTGTTTTGTGAGGTGCTATTATTGGCTCAGATTGACCAGAGATCAAGTGTAGCTCAAGACATATAAGCAAAATAAGGTTTTTCTCTGAAAAATAAATATGAAATGAATTTGTGGGGTCTACACAGATATATTTCCAGAGTCCTGATAGGTGTTTCAGTGTTACAGCTATCTGTCATCAGACATCAGCTTCTAAGTGTTAAAGATGCTTTCAGAATATCTGAAAGCCATATTAAATACCAGTTCAGTGAACAGCATACATAAACGAACACATTCCTCAAAAGTGTTATGGGAACCTTATTACCTGTTGAAAATTCATGCAGCCTATCTTAAAAAGAAAGCATGCACTATAGCTCTTAGCTGAAAGACTGGGCATGTCTAATATATGCAGGACGTAAGCATTGTAGAACAATTCTGAAGAAGATTTCAAAAGTTAAGTCTCTTAAGCTTTCCATGTTAATGGAAATAACTAGCAGAGCAAAATAAATGCAACTACATCTTTGGTGAACTTATGTTTTGGTATCTGAATGTGTTTCAGTTCCTAGTGAATGGAAAGGACAGGCATTTACAATTTTCACTTAATAAGCTACCAATGGCTTAATGTTTATTGAACGGCAGCAATTGAAGAATATGAAGTCAAATGCTATGCAGTCTGCACTGGCAAACATGGAAGGAAAATCTGAATGACTGCTATGACAGCAAATGTATACTACTGCAAAGTTGGTTTAGAACAGCAAGTCATAACCAAACAGAATCCAGCAAAACAAATCAACCAGTAAAATATTTCAGTCTTATAAGTAGTAACTATGTGAGTAACGGTAATGATATTGCATGGGGGAAATGCATCAACAAGACTGAATTTAAAAAGCTTCATCTGAGAATGGGTATCATAATTTATTGTGAAGGTTTAAAAGATATTCTACCTTTCTGTTTAGAAATAATCCATTTCTTCTAACTCACTCCCAGAAATCATTATTTAAGAGGCAGTTATACATACAAAAGGCCCAGAATCATCTATTTCAATAATTTTACTTGAGACTGAAGCATTTAAGGGGATTCTGTTTTATGAAGGAGACAGTACATGAGTAGGCTCTGCTTTGTCCTTTCAGTATGATCATGTAAATGATAGAGGTTCTACCAGTGTTTTAAGGACAAAAACATCATTGTGGATAACAAAATAAGGGCTTCAGAAACTAAATAATCCTTAACTCCCAAATTGTTTGTTTTTTTTTTTTTTTTGAATCACCAACTTCATACGCACACAGATGTCTTTGAGTATCTACAGTTATTTACCCACATATGCAAAGATATATTCTGGGAAATATGAAGGCAATTCAGGACAATGTAGGCAGCTGCCTAATCTCCCTTAACTGTCAGGAGGAGATGACAACAGCAACCTTAAGCATTGGAAATCATATCAGGATTTAAGGTCTGTCCAGGTGATAGTTAATATCCACTTCCTTGTTTGAGAATAGAACCCTAAAACACTGGTCAAAGCAGCAAAAAGAATAAAAAGGAGGTAAAATTATTTGAACAGGAAGAGATGAGTTAATTTCTTGTAACAAATTAATAAAAGGTAAACTCTAACTGCAGGTAGTCTCCATCATAACACCTCATTATGGTATGTTCTGGCTGAGAACCCTCCTCACTCCTTCAAATGCATGAAGCAGCATGAAGCCCAGGAATGAATGAATCATCAGACAATTAAGAGAGCACTATATTGTGTGGGGTTATGACACTCAGCTGGAAAGGAAGACACCTATGTTTTTGGATTTTTGTGGATGGTTTCTTTTTTTCCTTGGGCTATTTATAGTCAGTGTTGGTTTTACATTAGGTACACTCCTGTTCTAATGATCAAGGATATGCTTTTCCTAAATTTGGTTTAAATTTCCTTTTATCCACCCTCCTTCCATCTCCTGTAGTTTTATGGTTTGGCAATGTAGAAGCTCATGTCTAAAGCTGTTTCTATCCTTATGTTGTTATAGTCTTATTGTTATGACACTGTCCTGCAATGAAAAACAGGAAGGCTGAGGTCAACTCACAGTGAACCAGGATAAGACTATATGTGTCTTACCATCATGTCTGGTTGTTTGGATGACTAAGATAAGAAGTAGCAAAATGGAATTACTGTTTTCTTTCTGGAAGAGAGGTTTGCTGTCTTCCATTAGACAGGTGTTCCTTGGAGACGGACAGACAGACCAGATGTGTCAATATGACCACCAGAGATTTCTGATTTCTTTCAATGCAACAAAGATCACAACACCACAACAGAGAGATGGACACTTAGTTTACACTGGCTTTTAGGGGGATAGAAAACCTGTTTATACTTTTCTGAAGTATGCACCATGTGCTGAGGTGTGTATGTTGGCAGGATTATATCTTCAAAATCAAATATGAGGTAATTTTAAATAAAAACAATCCACCAGTCACTGATTATAAGGAGGGGAGACAGTATTCATATTGCAGATACGAAAGACTATCCACTTACTTCTACAATATTTTGGGGTAACAGTACTTATAGGCATCAAGGAGGAGAACTAACTTCATTGCTCCAAAAATATTTTAAGAGTAGGATTACCTGTAAGGTAGAAAAATAACCAAAACATCCAAGGCACTGCTTTTGGAACACATTCCTCTAATCTGCAATAGGTAAAGACAAACAGAACTGTAACTCTCAGTGTTTCTGTGGCTTATTGGTTTTCAAGAGAAACTAAGAAAGAATACTGAACATTGAGAAAAGGAAACCAGAACTCACTCATTAACATTAGTGAACACTCAACCAAGCTTTTTTCTTTCTTTGCTTTTTTAAAAAGATACTACATGAATAGTCTCTATGCTTTAAAAAGGAATGTGCATAAGACACATCAGAGCACCACTTAACATACCTCTCTTGAATATGTCTCTTGCACAAAACATACCTAGAAATACTGGGTCACTGAGGAATGGTTAATATAGCCTTACATAATTCAGTTCCAGAGCAACTGATACCATGGGATTCTTACTGGGAAGTCAAAGAAAAATCAAAGGGTTTTGTTGGAGTTTATTGTTCTTTTACTTATTTTATTTTGGCGGGGGCAAGGGGGCATGTGTTGCTAATACTATTGTTAATTGACTATTTATATACTGATGGCTGAGCATACATTTCTAAGTTGAGCCACAGACTCTAACTGTCTTTTCACAATGATTAATGGGATTTGCTGAGTAAAAGACACTTCTAAACATCAAACAGCTTTAGCAGCCCAAGCTGCAGATCTGTACAAAGATTTTGGCAATTAAGAGGTGTGCACCGAATTTAACGGCTCTAACTGATGGATGTCTAAATAGGACTTTTCAAAAGAGTGCCCACCCTCGTAAAATCTGTTTTTTCAGTATATTCTTAGGGCTTTGATTGACAAGAAGGCTAAGACTGTGATGACTGAAAAGGTTACGCTATTCCCCATCCCTGCTGTTCTAGAGTGAGATCCTGAACCATAGCAGCAGCACACTGTCAGCTCAACCTCTTCAGATGACTAACAAGCAAATTGTGCAGGTGAACAGGGCAGGCAGAGGAAGTGGTAATGATTTTTATCTTCCCAGCCCACATCACCTCCTGCCATACACTGGAAAATGCCCTAAGAATACCAATTTTCTAAGGGTGAACACTCAACAGATTCTGAGCTCCTTTAGGAAATTGTATTTGGATAGCAAAATTTGTGGATCCTGAAGAAAAATCATGGGTGATACAATTTCAGATTAGAAACCTCAAAGATCCCTTCCTAAAATCCTGATTTTAAACTGTAGAGTTTGCACTAACACCTTCTAAGGCAGTTTACCTTACAGTACCACCACTTTCACCAAGAAAGTGTTTTTCAAGAACTTCTTTAGTAGCTTACTTTTACTAACCACCTTAAGTGCTATTGAGCTTGGAAGTAGGTCTTTGGCATTATATTGCATGCATTTTTGTGGAAATATTAATCGTGTTGTTTTGTCCTATTATTTCTATATTTTTATTTAGTCCATCAATTAAAGTGGTATAAACTTTTCTATCAGAAAAAAAAATGCTAACTGAGCAGCATAAACAGGATGAAGTAGAACTTTTAATTTTTTTGAATCTATGAAGAGCACAGGGAACTGAAGTGTCTACTTCTCAGTAGCCTGTATTGTTCCAACTTTAGAATTATATAGATTTTTCATATGCAGGGCCAGTGACTATGTCTATGATCCTCTCCATATGACACTGAAAGCATTAAAAAAAAAAAAATCTTTTAAACTCAATAGGAAAGAAGTGCACTGTTGCAGAGAAGGCGCTAGAAGACACTCTACTTCATCAAAATGAAACACTGAAACTTCCTGGTTCTGAAAACAGGAAAGCAAATATCTTAAAAGTGTTTCTCCCTCCCTGCCTAACTGAATCACATATAAAACAATGGAGCTGTGCCCATACTTTCTGCAAATATTTCTCTTATTTTGACTCATTTTCCACTCATACTTTTATACCCCTGGAATAATCTTTGCCAGCTCTTTTGTCCTCTAATTTTTCCAGTCATGTAAAGGGATATAGGCAGTCAGGGACATAAGGATGCACTAGTACAGTAGTAGTCCAAGCATTTTGGTGCCCCAGGCCTTCATGCAGAACTGCAGGTAGTAGGAGTCCAACTAGAGTGGAATAAAAGTTTTTTATAGGTAAGGACTGCCTGGACTCAAATGAGTCCAATTCAGAATAAGATTGCTGTTCCGTGATAGAAGTGTTTTGATATAGAGAAATATCTTTCCAAGCATTTGGCAGATAAGTCTGAGTTTTTCATGAAGTTAAATCAGCAAAGAATGTATTTTGGTTTCACAGATACATAGGGTTTAAGAGTGTATTATTCCCTTTCAAATTGCACTTTATAGCGTATTATACCCTAGGAGAAATTATTCATAAATGGCACTAATGAGTGTCAAGCTGCATTGCAAGACATTTTGAAAATTGTCCTATTAATTAATGGAGTAATTAAGGTTTTGTCAGTGACATATCATATTTCTGACAGAAATAGATGGCCTGTGTAAGTCTGTGCTAGGCAGTTATCCAGACAGCCACTGTGTTTAATGGATGGCAGCAATTTAGTCCAGGTTTATGGTGATGGGACCACCTGCACAGGGGGAGCTGGCAACCTGCATACACAAACAGCACTTTGCACTTTTCCTCAGTAAAATCATCTTAGTTCTAGATTGATGTAGCCCTCCCTAGGATGACACATTAGCTTTTTGCCATTAAACCATAAGTACTGTTTCTCTGAGCTTTTGTGACAAAAATGTCAATTAACTTTCAACTTTCATTTCCATTTAATTTTGTATTCTCCTTGTATTTGCATATTAATGTGAACATGGTGCAGAACTGTTAGATTAAAATACCTTGCTAAGGCTAATAGCATGTAATGCATACTTATTGAGTATAATAGTTACGAAAACATAAAACTTTTAGAAAAACAGATTTTCGAGTTGTCATCTCCTCCAGAAAAAAAAATTGTTCAGGCACCTCTCCCATCAACTGCCTCTCAAACACCTTGGGCAGGGGACATGTACAGAGATAAACATGACAAATAGGAAGAAGAGGGAGAGAAACTTCTAAGTGTACATCAAACAAAGCATATATATATGTACATGTATATATACACACATATTCTTCTATTTCCTTAGTAACAGCACATTATTAATTCTAATAATAATTTATAGCCTGGTTTCATTTAACAAGATCTTAAAATTGAATCCAGAAGAAAAAGGGCATGAAAGTAGAAAACTTCATTGGTGGACTGATTTTACCTCCATGTGATTACACAGCCCATATGCTTAGATTTATTAGTTGCATATCTTAGAAGGCATCTGAGTGTTTTCAAATGTAGACGAGCAAAATTATTGAGCCAGCACTGACATAAAATATCTACTGTCTTACTTACTTGGCATAAAAAGCAGCAAGCTAGTTTTGGCACAATGATCTGTACAGTTAAACACTGATTTGTGGGTGGCCACTCCAACAGTACAATCCCTGCAAATGAAACACTCGTGATGGAATGACAAGGAAAGTTCTTTTGCTGATAAGTTCCATATTTACCCCCTTCCAATTTCAAATGACTTAAAGACTGAGTTTTGTTAGTTTCATGAAGCTGCTAAACTCAGAATTTAGACACTCAGGACTGCACAGCATAATTGGCATATCTAAAGTGTGACAATGTCTTACTTTTAAAATATTGGGCCAAATCTACTCCTGATATATTTAACTGAAACAATCAGACTCACATCAATGACTATGTTGTACAAGACTGAATACAATAACTATATATAAATGTATGTGAAATAACTACTGTCTGATCCATTCATAATAGACAAGTTTGTACTAAACTTTCATTTGTCTGCTGCAAAACCAGAAAATTTGGAAGCTGAAGCAAAAGATGATACAAATATGATGTACAGGCTTGACCCTCACGGTCAAGAAGACAACTTAAATATTAGCTTCCAGGAGAACCCCACTGTCCTGAAAGAGTCTGAATTTGGACTGCTTATATTTCACCTGTCAAACACTTTAGAATATTCTTTCAAGTATTCTCAACATCACTTTGGGAGGTTTGGTAAGCGTCCAATACATTTAAATTAAAATGATGATTCATTACAATGCCTAAGACACAGAGTTACTTTGTCATAAATTACAGGTAATCTGCACTTTTACATTAGTTCAATTACCAGTAAAAGAGTTTTAATGCAGTACTTACATGGTGTTAGAAATCTTCAGTACTACTAGATTTATCTCAACGAGGAAATAAAAACTAAATTGGAAAGGGTGGTACGGAAGAAATGCAGATAGGGCACCAGGGAATGGAAGCAAAGACAGAAAGCCATGTCAGTCTCATGAAATGGAGAAAGATAGAGTAAATATAAGAAAGAAGATGATTAAAACACATCGTGTGAAGGAAAAATGTAGTTCACTAACAACACTTAAAGAAGGAGTAACATAATAGATACTGGTAGGGCAGAAAGAGTACTAAAATTGGGGAAGAAAAGGAGATGGAGAAGAGTGGCAAGGTCAGTTACATGGAACTGGTCTACTTCTAGATAAACTCTGAGTAATAACATTATAAATGTAACAGCAAACACAAGGAGAATATGCTGTTTGTGTACCTTTTCCTGCAAAATTCAGATCCAGAAAGAGAGAGAGAATGCAAAAGTCAGTTTCAAACGATTCCCAGTTAGTCCCTTCACTACTTCAATTCAAAAGTGGCTGTTTCCAAGAAAATTTTCAATGCAACTTTAGGTAGCTCCACAGTTGTTGAGCACTTTTACACAGGGTTTAATAGGATCTAATTTATGCAAAATCAGATTGCTTCTACTTTAATGAAATATCTAATGAAAAATCTGTTAATTTTATGCTCAGACAGGAATTATATTCCTGTTCTTTAGACATAGTTCCAGAGATTCATGAACTGGTTTTTGAAATAAAGATAGTAGTGCTATCAATATAATTGGGACACTCATCTAACTAGAAGTCTAATTGCATAGTTGTTTTGGATTTAAATTAACTAGAATGCAGAACACAGGATGTACCAGTTCATTATGAAAAAGTGGACAAGGAAGTATAGCTGAAAATAAAGTCTGTTTTCAAAAGGTTCATAGATTCTCCCCTTCTCTGATGAAATAATACAGAATAAAAATCTATTTGGAAAATCATCAGAGGAAAGCGGGGAAAAAAACCCAAAACATATACCAAAACAAAACAAAAACCAAACAAAACTCCCCAACAAATAGGCAAAACATAAAACTTCTAGAATCAGAAATGCTGACCTCAAGAAAACAAAAACAAAACCAATAAAAATAGGGAAAAAAAACAAAACAAACAAACAAACAACAACAACAAACAGAAAAATTATCTGATTTTTAAAGTCCTTCCA